>PVIW01001058.1:0-174597 GCA_004026585.1 Noctilio leporinus | reverse complement strand
AGGCCTATTCCTTTGTATTCATACACTTGGGAACCTGTAAATCTTAAGAACAGGTTCAATCTTGAATTTTTTTTGAATGTCTTTCCAGGGTTTTTTCCCCATAAATTGTAATAGTTTTTGGTAAAGAAATTTAAAGATACAGATTTAGTACTATAGGAAATTTGAAAGTTTTATCATACTACTATTACCTAAGAATTAGTATCTTAATATTAACCTTTTGTACTCTAAACATATAAATATTTTCTCTTGTGCGAAAGTGAGATCATGCCATATAGATACTTATCTTCAACCTGCTAAAATAATCTTGTCCACTGTATGGATATACTGTAATTTATTTACCCATACACAGTCAGGCTATTTTTAGTTTTTTGTGTTATAAATAATACTCTTGTCAGTATCTTTTTGCATTCATCTTTGTGTACTCAGTGTCATCTTTTTCTTCTTTATGGTAGGTTTTTTTCACTAGAATTTCTGAATTGACACAAACTTCCAAACTGATGTATGTAAAGATTGAACCATAAACTATGGGTAATTTTTAAAGGTTAAAAATTGTATCTGGGCCCTGGCTGGTGGCACAGTGGATCAGGTACTGGCCTGCGAACCCAAAGGTCGCTGGGTCGATTCCTGGTCAGGGCACATAACCAAGTTGCAAGCTAGGTCTCCAGCCAGGTCCTTAGCTGGATGCAGGTGAAAGGCAACCATACATTGATGTCTCTCTCTCTCTCTGCCTTTCCCTTCCCCTGTCTCTGAAAATAATGAAATCTTTGGGGGGGGGGGGTGGATTGTATCTAAATGTTTATTAGACATTTAAGACAAAATACTTTAAAATTATTTTTTCCTTTTTTTGTTTTAATTTTTATTATTTTTTAAGATAAAATTCTTATATAGGTATAATGACTTGTCTATGTGAAGAAGCAGGACAAGCTGGGCTATTGCCTCTGTTACCTGTTCAAGTTCCTTACCCCTCAAGCCTCACTTAACATGCTAGCAGGCATCATTCAGGAAGGTGTAGTGCTGAAGAAGACTGAAACTCAGAAGAAAACTGTGTGTCATTAAAACAATGCTAATTTAATCTGATGCTGCTTTTTTTTTTTTTTTTTTACTAATTGCTTTCTACTCTTTGACTTTGGTATCCTTTCTCAGATTATTTCCAATGCAAAGAACACAGTCCAAGGATTTAAAAGATTCCATGGCCGAGCATTCTCTGACCCATTTGTGGAGGCAGAAAAATCTAACCTTGCATATGATATTGTGCAGTTACCCACTGGATTAACAGGTATAAAGGTAAGGTTCTCAAGATAATGCCTTATGATTAAAATACAGCATTTAATTTTTATTAGGTCAGTGTATATCAATACAGTTCTGATACATGTTGTAATGGAAGTGCTTATAAATGCTTATGGTTGACTGGGGAGTGAGGAGGTGAAAGGCAGGTAGCTTCCAATCTGTGTTGGAGCAGCACATTAAAAGAAGAGAATGACATTTTCTGGTTTATAGTGTAGTTGGGGGACTATGGGTATATGTGGAATGATGCTTAATCTGGGCAACCTTTTGACACTTAGAGTTTGCAACTCGAATCAGACTCGCAGACTTGTATCCAGGGTAGGATAGTTAGAAGCTTTGCTCCTCATCCTTTCATTCAACAGGTATTTATTCTGTCTGGTCTGATAGGTGCTGGGGCTATAGCAGTGAATGAATTTGACTATAAAACCATGCCTTCAAGTTAGATGGGATGCTAACTGGGGAGATGATAATAAAAGCACAGTTAACAAAGTAAAACACAACTAGTATGTCAGATGGTAAAATAGTTTCACCACAAGCCCCCTTTACAGAGGGGTAATATCGCTCACAGGGACCTACACCAGTTTGCTTTTGCACAGGTAAATTGTCTCAGATTTTATTGGTTGTCACCACATTGTTTCCATAGTGGTCCTTCAAGTGTCATGTATGTGTTATAAAGCTAAAAATGACCTTCAACTTATTTTTGCTTTCAAAACTAGCTTTCTTCATTGCCCCTTGAGAAAATTTTCCATTGATATGAGACATTGCTCATTTTAAACTCTTAGGACTTGAAAAAACAAAATAAGGCCACACCCTTTTGTTGTTACTTTATTACAGGTGAAATACATAGAGGAAGAACGAAATTTTACCACGGAACAAGTGACAGCCATGCTTTTGTCCAAACTGAAGGAGACAGCAGAAAGTGTCCTTAAAAAGCCTGTTGTGGACTGTGTTGTGTCGGTGAGTTTGAGCGTTAGTCTTTATTGTGGACTTAAATAAAGAAGCATTTGCATTTTAGCTGCAGATAATACTCTTTTTTGCTTTAGGTTGTTATGGTTATTTTAAGAATTTATCAAACTAGTCTTCATTTTCTTGAATTTTGTCTTCTGGCCTCTGGATTTTGCTCAGGTCTCCTCCGTTATTCTATTTTTTTTTTTTTTTTAAGATTTTATTTCATTATTTTTGGAAAGAGGGGAAGGGAGAGAGACATCAATGTATGGTTGCTTTTTCACCTGCCTCCAGCCACAGACCTGACTGGAGACCTGGTTTGCAACCTTGTTATGTGCCCTGGCTGGGGAATCGAACCTGTGACCTTCGGGTTTGCAGATCGGCACCTTATCCACTGTGCTACCAGCTAGGGCCTATTCTGCCTATTTTAAAGGCTCATCTCAAAGCCTACTTCTTCCTGAATTTCTTGTAGCACCCAGCATAGTCTCTGGTAGCCTCTCATTTGTTATATTAGTTTAATACTCTTAATGAGAGGTGCACTCTTCTTCTCCCTTTCCTGTTTACATGAGGTCTGTCCTGAAAGTATCGGCCACGTAAACTTACAATTATATTGACATTGGCTTGATACTTTCGGGACAGGCCTCGTATCTGTGCTGTCCCTGTTCCTAGCACTGAAGGGAAGGCAGCTCAAGACTTGATCTCATCTTTTCCATATCCCTATCTAGGTGGAAGCCCGGCTTTGCAGATTTGTGCTTGCTGTGTGGTGGAGTCCTTAGCAGTGGTTGGAATTTGGTTGCCTCTGTGGGCTTTGTCACTGAATCTCTTCATTCTGCAGCCATCTTATATTTTGTCTCTGCGGCCTCTTTTGTTGGTGCATTGATTAGCAAAGCAAGGACAGTTAGGCGGCCTTTTCACCTAATAGTCTGTTACCTGGTGGATTCCTTAGTTCTTGGGTGTCTAATAAAGGGAGCTGACATTTGACAGGAAGAATTGGATTATGCTATTGTGCCACATTTCGGGAGTGCAAAGAATAAAAAGGCTACTACTATTAAAGATTCAGTATAGACACCTGATTTTTTTAGATGCCTTCTGCCTTCCTTGAACCCTCCATTGGTCTGTCTGATCTAGTGCCTTTAGCATTGATCCTGAATTATGCTTAGTGTAGAAGTAAAACTTATGTGAAAGTATGGAATATCTGAGTGGCTTTTTGAACAAGTTTAAAGGTGAGTATTAAGTCATGTGTTGGGGGTCCTCAAGACTACTCTCTGAGTTTCAGTGATTGCTAGGAGGATTCACAGGACTTGGTGCATAGCTGTACTTAATGGCTAAGATTTATTACAGTGAAAGGATGCAAACAAAATCAACAAAGGGAAAAGGTACATGGGCAGTGTTTGGAGGAACCCAGGCACTAGCTTCCAAGAGTCTTAATGAAATCACCCTGGCTATGCTTAATTCTTCCAGCAGTAAGTTGTGACAACATACGTGAAAATGTTACGCACCAGGGAAGGACTTCCTGTTGCCTAAGGAGCCTGGGGTTTCTATTAGGATCAGTTATGTAGGTGCCCTTTGCCTAGCATGTACCAAGTTACAGACTCACAGGAGCAAAGTAGGTATTCTGTATAAACTAAGTTGTAGAAACAGTTTAGGCACAGTGAGTCACTCTTAACATTAAGGGAAATTTCTGTATGAACTGAGGGAACTATTGATTGTTCCAAGTTCTGGGTGCTGGGGAAGGAAGGGTCATCCTTGTCATTAGGTGCTTCTGAGGACAGCAATCTCTGGCCTTGTATGTACTCTGTGTGCAAAGTCACTCCTCTGGCTCTTGGTGCTAATGGTGTATCTGATTGCTGTGGAGATATAACCTGGGTGTGTTTTCCTTTACACATAAATGGGTCATTAAAACATAACCTGTTTTTAAAGAAAGGTAGTAACAGTCCAGTGTTCAAAAATCAAATGCGTAGAAAGGAGGGTGAATGGGAAGCTTTATCACCCTTGCTGCCTAGTATGCGCATAGTGTTTCCTTCCCAAAGTTACCAGTTTTGCCACTTTGTACAGACCTCAGAGGTTTTTTATGGGCTGAAGCAAATGCAGACAGGTCCCGTTTTTACTTTCATTTTGCTTGTAACAAATTTCAGGCAATTTATCTTATACTTGTTCCATAACAGGAAAGAAGTGCCTCATTCATTTTAGTGGCTGTGAGGAATTCCAGTTTATGTGGTACTTACTAAAAATCAGTCTCTCTTTGTTAGACATCCAGTTTTTTTTAATCGTGAAGAAGGCAGCAGTGACTATACATGAAGAAATATCATTCTGCTCTTGTATGATAAGTTTGTAAGATTATAGGCTAAATTCTTAGAAGCACAGTTGCTGGGACAAAAGATACCTGTTCAGCAGTTTCCCCCTTGTTTGTGGTTTCGCTTTCTGTAGCTTTCAGTTGACATGCAGGGGATATGGTAAATGGAAAGTTCCAGAAATAAACAATTTAAGTTGTAGGTTGGATGCCATTCTGAGTCCTGCTCTATCCTGCCTGGATGGTGAGTCATTCCTTTGTTAGCGTATCCACCATATATGCACAGCACTGTCAGATATTTTGAGGGAGCCCTGACTGGTGTGGCTCAGTTGGTTGGACATCAGTACTTCTCTCCCCCTCCTTCTCTCTCTCTAAAAATAAATAAAATCTTAAAAAAACTTTGGAGAGATTACAGACACTTTTATTGTAGTATGTTGTGTAATTGTTGTATTTTATTATTAGGTGTAGTTAGCCTCTTACTGTGTCTAATTTATACACTTTATCACAGGTATAGGAAAATAGAATGTACATGAAGTTCAATACTGTCTTCAGTTTTAGGTATCCATGGGAGCAATTGGAACATAGTCCCATGAATAAGTGGGGTACTACTGTATTTGTAAGATTAAAAAAAAAAAATCTCTCTTTGAGAGAGGGAGAGAAACATCCATGTGTGAGAATGTTGATTGGTTGCCCCTTGCACCTGCCCCACCCAGGGACCAGGCCTACAACCCAGGCATGATGCCCTGACTGGGAATAGAACTGGTGACCTTTGGCTTTGCAGGAGGTGCCCAACCAACCGAGCCACACCTGTCAGGGTTGTATTTGTAAATTTAACAGCTATTGCTTAACTGCCCTTCAAAGAATTTGTATTAATTCACACTTCCACCTGAGGCTATTTGACCACAGCCTCACCAGCAGTTTGTCGGTATCTTAGCTAATTCTGAGAGTTGAATAATGGTATCAAAGTGTGTGAATTCTAAGATTTTACTATTTAGGTAGAAATGAACATTTTAAAAATTTAAAACCATTTTGTATTGCCCATATTGTGAAATGTTGTGTTTTTATGCCCATTTTGAGTTTATGGTTTTCATTTTGGTCTGTAGTTCTTCATGTATTAGGTTAGCTCTTTGCATTTTTATGGTGTGAGTTGCAAATATTTTTGCCATTGGGTCATTAGAATTTTTTTATGAGTCAAAATTTTTTTTCTTGTGGATTTTGGGTTATATTTAGTAAACTTTTCCTCCCCTGATGATAAAATTCCTTTCATTCCGGCACACTTGTGTTTTTTTTTTTTTTTAGATCATTTAAGTCTTTGATTTGATCTATATTTTGTTTGGTATAAGGCTCACAGTAGGGATGCAGCTTTATTTTCTATATGGCTCATCTCTCTGTTTGTTTCAATACCTACTGAGCGTTCTAACTTTTTCCTCCTGGTTGGAAATACTTTCTTGATCATGTGCAGAATAAATTGCTGTAGGTGTTTGAGGGGATTTCTGGATTTTATTTTATTTTTTGTCACGTGCATCTTAAGTGGGGAATTGTCATAATACAGTAAACTTTCAAACATTTTTGTAGGTTCCTTGTTTTTATACGGATGCAGAAAGACGGTCAGTGATGGATGCAACACAGATTGCTGGTCTTAATTGCCTACGACTAATGAATGACACTACTGCAGGTAAGAGACTTTAAACTAAAATTTTGACTTAATTGTGAAGGTTGTGAAATCTTAAAATCCTAGGCTTTCTTGTTTTTTTGCTTGGAGCACTTACCATCTATGTGTCATAGTATTTTTTGGTTACTTTGTCACATGCAAAGAATTCATCTGACCAGTACTTTTTCTGTATCTTTATAGCACTGACTTTGGTATTTAGTCACATGGTTATCTGGAAAGGAATACATTTATTGTGTGATTGAAGCAGTGCTTTGATTTAAATAGTGGCCTTTTCTATGGCTTTTGTGCTGGTAGAATTAGAGGAATGGGAAGCACCATCTCAGGGACAGGATAATGTGGGAGTGTTGAGATGGCATAAGGAAAGAAGAAATCTTGCAAAATATATTAGGAAAAGTGGGGAAGTGGTTTGGTAACAATTGCCAAAATCATTGGAATTGGACATTGGATTTGGAAACAATAAGGAACCCTAAATGAATGCCAGCCTTTAACTCTTTGAAACTAATGTTCTTTATGAGTACATTACACAAAACTTATAAAGATTTTGATTCTTTGTAGAACAGATTATGCTGCAGCTCCATTCTGTACATACAAGATCTGTTTCTTCTTAAATTTTAAATTTACTCTTAGATGATGATACTATGTTGAATTTAAATTTTTTTCTCATGTAGTTGCTCTTGCATATGGAATCTATAAGCAAGATCTTCCTGCCTTAGAAGAGAAACCAAGAAATGTAGTTTTTGTAGACATGGGGCATTCTTCTTACCAAGTTTCTCTATGTGCATTTAATAGAGGAAAACTTAAAGTAAGTATATTTATTTCTGGAAGACTATTACAAGTATATGGTAATTAGGAACTTGTGTGAGAAAACTTAAATAAATGGTTAAAGGATTTTGTAACACTAATGGAAACTTGCTGTGAGCCATCTGAACTAGAAAGTAGGTACATAGGGGTAGGGTGGAAGTTGTAGTAATAATAAGCCCAGAGTAATTAAGATTTGGCATGGTGTGAGGAAGAAGCACTTAATATTGCTAATCCTCATTTTTCTTACCTATAGTGTGGAAAATAATGCTTACCTGCAGGCTTATTAGGAGGATTCTTATTTTATTTTTAAAAAGATTTTATTTATTAGTTTTAGAGAGAGGAAAAGGGAGAGAAGCAGAGAGAGAGAGAGAGAGAGAGAGAGAGAGAGAGAGAGAGGCATCAATGTATGGTTGCCTTTCACCTGCCTCCAGTTATAGACCTGACTGGAGACCTGGCTTGCAACCCGGTTATGTTGCCCTGGCTGGGAATCGAACCAGTGACCTTTGGGTTCACAGGCCGGTGCCTTAGCCACTGTGCCACCACCAGCCAGGGTAGGAGGATTCTTTAACATGTAGTCCCTTGGTGTTTTACACTGAAGATTGAAATTATGACATAGTCTCTACTTGCTCTTAAATTTTGAGTGGCCTGGGAAAAGGGTGGAGGGACTAAAACCTGAGGCACAAAGAAAGCAGGCTAAGTGTGATAATGTAGATTTTAGAGAGAGGGGAAGGAAGGGAGAAAAAGAGGGAGAGAAGAGAAACATTGATGTGTGAGTCAGCTGCCTCTTGCACGTCCCCAACCAGGGAGACCATGCCGGCAGCCCAGACATATGCCCAGGTCTGGAATCCCACAGGTGACCATTGGCTGTGGAATGAAGCCCTGCCTGCTGAGCTGCACCAGTCAGGACAAGAGTTTTTTGTTTTGTTTTATTTTGTTTTTCAGTAAAATGAAAACAAATTTTTGGGATAGTTGGGAAATTAGAAGTTGACCATTTTAACAGATATAAAAGCTGGGTCAGGTGTAATTTTCAGTAACTAAACTTCACTTGAATTACTAATAGAATTATTTTCTGAAATTCTGTACTTTTTTAAACAGAAGACAATGGCCATATTTAGCCTTGGCTTTGGGACAAAGTGATGTGTATTAGTGGTGATAATGCTTTTTTTTTCCTGCTTTGTCTTTCACTGTCAGCTGTTACTTGTCAATTTTCCAATTATGATTAAAGTTTGGTTATAAAAAATACTCCTTATTAAAAAAATACTTCTTATAAAATGTGTAGAGAGAAAAGTACTCAAGTTCTCGTCATGTGGCGCAACTGGTTGGAGCCTTGCCCTGTACACCAAAAGTGGTGGGTTTGATCCCCCGTGGGGTGGCGTCAGGGAAGCAAGCTTTCAATATTTCTGTCTCTTTCTCTCAAACCAAACCAAACCAAACATATCCTTGGGTGAGGATTAAAAAAAAAAACTACCTAAAATCTTAACTTTTTGGTGTATTTCACTCTAATCTTTCCTTAAAAATATATTTTTTTTATTTTGCTATTAGAGTTGTCCCAATTTTCCCCCTTTTACCTCCCTACACCCAGTACCTCATTTCCTCTGGCAATGCCCTCCTTATTTCATGTCCATGTGTCATGCATGTAAGTTCTTTGGTTTCTCCATTTCCTTTACTCTTAACATCCCCCTGTCTATTCTGTAACCACCAATGTGTACTTTTTTTTCTTCCTTTCACATCCGGACAATTCACCATCACTCTAGTTTCAAGAAAACAAAATTGAAATCACACTATATTTCAGTTCTGTGTTTTGTTTTTCCTTGACTTTAGGTAACAGATGACATTTAACATGACATTTAATATTCTTTGAAGAGATTGTTTTTATTGGTTTTATTGCTTCATAAGGATGTCATTACTTACTTGACCTATATTGTATTATTGAGTCTTATTAGATCTAGTTTGCTTCTGTTGGGAAACCCATCCAAGGTAGTAGGACTTCCATGCTAAATAGAAAGAAATTGCTGGCAGTTAAGGCTTTAATTGGTATCTATGTTGGTAGTAAACTGTCTGGAGCTAAGCTTTTGGTATCCACAGTTTTGTGATAGGAATAATACTAGAACTGTATGCATGACATGTTTGGTTTTGGATATGTAATTGCTCTTGGTGTAGTGGAGAGTGCGGGTTTTGAAATTGATGAGATTGGGTTTTGAATTCTATTACTACCACTTACTACCTTTTGACCTACAGACTTATCTGGTCTGTCTAGGTTTGTAGTAGCATCATCTGTAAATTGAGGATTACAGTTTGTCTTTTCATAGTGTTTGTAACAATGACTAAATGACACATGCACATAGCCCTGTTTACACCTTAATGTTCTCCCCTTAATTACAATTTACCAATTAAATATATATATTAAAATTTTATATCGGTTTATTTTTGAATTAATTATCTTTTTTTAAGGTTCTGGCCACTGCATTTGATACAACACTGGGAGGCAGAAAATTTGATGAAGTATTAGTAAATCATTTCTGTGAAGAATTTGGAAAGAAATACAAGCTAGACATAAAGTCCAAAATCCGTGCATTATTACGACTGTCTCAAGAGTGTGAGAAACTCAAGAAATTAATGAGTGCAAATGCTTCAGACCTCCCGTTGAGCATTGAATGTTTTATGAACGATGTTGATGTATCTGGAACTATGAATAGGTAATGATACTAGAATTTTGATGTTAAACTGAACTGTAATTTTTCTCTGCTTTTATTAGTCTTAACCAATTGTTGAAATCATCATGGTTATTATATGACTTCAGTTCTATAGGTAAAAATTAGAGGCCATTCAGGATCCTGCTTTTTATGTGAAGACTGGGTTTGGTCATTCTAATAATGTAGACTAACGTTTTTGTTCTGATTAATTATATATTACGGGAAATAATTCTTTACATGCACATGAATTATACATGATTACCAGTTTCATAAAATTGGGGCAAAGTGCTTTAATGCAGAATTATGTTAAATTTGATGTCATTGATTCAGAAATTAGTGTTTTGGGTAGTTCAGGATTACTTGAGAACACCTCTTTCTGTTCAGTGCTACAATAATTCTGGTGACTCATGTGTCAGGGCTCTCTTCAGAAATGTTACTGCTGGGTTGCTTGGGCAATGAGAATGAGATGTTCTTTAGGATGTGAACTATATTGGAGAGTTCAGACAAGACTGATGGCTTATTTGGGGAAACACGCCCTTAAAAATTGAGTAGAATTTAAGTTGCTCCTAATCTACTAGAATTAGATTATAGTGCCTAGTAACCAAATTTATAGTTGCTTGCTTCCCCTGCTTGAAAGTGATGGTTTTCATTTTTATTAAGTATCAGTTTTATGTGTGTTATGTGTTGGGAGCAGGGGTGTAGGGGCATACCATGTTATTTCAGAAAGTTGTAAGTGGAATGTTATGTGATTAGGAGAGCCAAATAGATACATACCTGTTATACTTTTAAAAGCTGATGGTTTATTTTGAAACCCGTTAATTAGCTTGTTTGCTGCTTAAAAAATAATAGCAGTTGTACTATATGTGTCAGGGCACATAGCTATTCTATTCTCCACTCTTATTTTGTAGCCTTCATTTAATCTTTAATGCTCACTAGCAGTTTTTTTTAAAAATAAAACCAGATGATTGATTTATGATGTTACAGCACTTATAATTTATTTTAAAAAATTGAGGTAAAATTCTTACTTCTTATGCTATTTTAAAGTGAACAACTCAGTGTCATTTAATACAGTCAAAATGTCATGCCATGATCACCTACCTTTACCTAATGACAAAACATTTTCATCATTCAAAAGAAAACCTCGTAACCATTAAGCAGTTATTTCCCATTTCTATCTCTGCCCCATGGCAACCACTAACCTACTTTTATGTCTATGGATTTACCTCTTCTGGATATTTCATGTAATGGAATAATGCAGTACAGAAGAGGGCAAAAGTAGGTTTATAGTTGTTTGAAAAATAAAACAATACTATAGTAACAAACTCTGGGTTTCACATATCCACTTGTAAACCTAGTTTTGCTTACCCCTGTATCTGTTGGCATTTTTCCTGTCTAGGTTCTTTCACTTGACATAATGTGTTCTAAGTTCACAGTGACATGTGTTAGTACTTCATTGCTTTTTATGGCAAATACAGTACTGTTCCATTTATCCATTGATTAGTTCATGGACATTGGTGTTTCATCTTTTATCTATTGTGAATAATACTTCCATGAATATTCATGAACAAATATTTGAATATTTTGTTTTCAGTTGTTTTGGGTGTATAGGAGTGGAATTGTTGAGTGATTTGGTAATTCTATGTTTAGCTTTTTGAGGAATCACCTACTATGAGGAATACAATTGTCATTTTAAATTACTGTCAATATGTAAGAGTTTGTGTTGCTACACATCCTCACTAATGTTGGCAATACTGGTATTGGTGGTCTTGAATTTTTGCCATTCTGATGGGTATTTTTACACCTATAACTTTTCTTTTTATTGAGGTGTAGTTTATAAAAGCGACCCTTTTAACGTGTATTATTTCAGTGGTTTTTAGTATATTCACAGAATTGTGCAGCCATCACCACAACCCAGTTTTAGAATATGTTCATTAGCACATAAAGAATCTCTAAATGAGTTGGAAAGCTGTGAAAAGAGGGAGGAACCTTAAATGCGTATTTCTAAGTAAGAGAAGTCAATTTGGAAAGGCTTCCTGTATGATTTCAACTATACATCTTTCTGAAAAAGGCAAGACTGGCCAGGGCTTTGGAGAGGGAGGGATGAGTGGATGGAGCTCCAATGATAGTTTTTAGGGCGGTCAAGTTACTCTGTATGATACTGTCATATTGGGTATTTAATTATATTTTTGTCAAAATCTGTAGAACCTTAATATGTACAGCATGTAGCAGTACTGGCTTATCGGTTGTTAATAACGTGTCACACTAGTGGAAGGTGTGTGTAGGGGAACTGTGGGGAGGTATTGAGGGGGGCATACAGGAACTCTCTATACTTCCTGTTTATTTCTCTGTAAACCTAAAACTGATGTACAGAGTAAAGTATGTTAAATTATAAAACAAAGGAAAAATATGAACTGTACTCATTAGCTATCTTCCCTCATCTCTTCTTTCTCCTCTCTGCCCTAGGTAGCCATAAATCTGTCTTTCTGAATTTACCTATCCTGAATTCTTCATATAAATGAAGTTACATAACATGGTGTTTTTTTTCTTTTCTTTTTTTTTTTTTAAATTAAAGCTGGGGTCAATGAAATAGAGAAGGGCTTAGCATTGAAAAAGCAACCCTGGCTGGGTTGCTGAGCTCACTGGGGAGTCAGAGAAAAGGGGGCTTTGGGACAGACTCAGGGGATCAGCCTGGGACAAGCTCCCGGCTGCCTGCTGCCTTAAAGTTGAGGAGCTGCCTGTGAAGAACAACATGGTGGGAGGAAAAGGGACAGGGAATGTCTCAGGCTGCTCACCAGAGGGAGATCAAGCATGTGTCATGCTGTGTCCTTTCCTTTTAAATTTTCTTTTTTCTTTCTTGCTTTCTTTTTCTTTTTCTTTTTTTGGTGGTGGGGGGGATTGGCTTCTTTTACCTAGCCTGTTTGCAAAGTTCATTCCTGTTCTAACATGTCTTAGTCCCTTTTATTGTATTCATTTCTTTGTAGTGCCGAGTACACTTGATGTGCTCACTTTTTTGGCTGTTTATGAATAATGCTACTGTTGAACATTCAGTCATGTGGGAGTTTTTGTGTGGTTGTACGTTTTAAGTCTTTATTATACACTCAGAGTAGAATTACTGGGTCATAGGTTAACTATGCTTAATTAACATTTTGAACTGCCAAACTTCCACGCAGTGGCTGCATCGTTTTATATTCCTACCAGGACATGTGTGAAGAATTCAGTTTCTCTCCATCCTTGCCATGCTTGTTAGTATCTGTCTTTTTGTTTATAGCTAGCTATCTATTCCACATAAAAGGAATATGTGATTTAACCTTCTGTTGTTTTATTTTATAGAGGCAAATTTCTGGAGATGTGTGATGACCTCTTAGCTAGAGTGGAGCCACCACTTCGAAGTGTTTTGGAACAAGCCAGTAAGTGGTTTTGTGATTGAATTGTTTGTGTACCTCCTACTCCTTGGAAATACTGTTTATTTTTTCAGTTATACAGATTTCCATTGTGTAAACAACTTCAGTGCTATTTTAAGCTTTTTTATATCTTCCTTCTGGAACTTCCATTTCCCCCAAGTAATGTTTTGATAATAGTGTCCAGGGAAGTCTAAAAGTTTCCCCAGGAAACCTAATTCAAACTGACATGGACATAACTTTGCAGTTACTTCATGTTGGTAAAAATTCTTTTGCGATTGCTGCCATAGTAGTCTTGGAGGCTTTTTTGCCCATAATATTTTGTTTGCTGAGTGACAGTTAGAGCAAAGGGAGGGTATGAAAACCATATATATACTTGAACGGGATGCCTTTTTAATCTTGGGCTAAAAGGTAGAGAAGTGTGATTTGGGGATAGATCACTAATTTTCCGAAAATGTTTGACATTTTACCCAGAGTCCACTGTTGAGTTGGTTGTAGCTATTTCAGACTGTTGAAAAGTACTGTCGGCTTAACAGAGGTTCAGCTCCTAAACTACAGTGATTATGGCAAATGGGCATGCTTTTTCCACACTGGAACAGCCTATTTTTTAAATAGCCCTTCTCAACAGCTTGTTAGTATTTATTAAATAAAGTGTGACCAGGAAATCAGGTGATATTAGAGCTATTCTGTGAGTGATGGCAGAGCCTTGGTGAGGAGATTAGATGTGGGCTGTAATGGGGATGTGTGTATCCTTGGGATGGAGTGCTGGAGGGGCTAGATGGGGGTCCGAATACCTCTTTCTTTTTCCATGTCTTGTCTGGGGCGATCCAGTATTTCAGGTTTATCTTATTTACGGCTAGCTTAATTCCTGTTTTAACAATTCTTTGTGGGCACTACTCCTTCAGAGATGGTAAGCCAGTGAGTATTCCTGGCTGTCACATTCTAAATCCCAGTATGATTGTGCCACCCTGCCCCCGTTGTGGTGAGATCAGCACATACTGCAGGTTTCCAGGTGCTGTGGGCCTGCTGCATGCTCTTGGGCGCAGGGGTAGGGGGTGGGGGTGGGGTGGCACGGTGGGTGGTGGTGAAGGAATGGCAGGTTTTGTTTCACATCTGTGAGTTACTTTATTGTGTTAAGATGCTATATCACTTATCCCTGTAAAGTAACCTAAAGGTTCTTTAAATCTAAATGTTTGATTATAAAATAGAGTTAAAGAAAGAAGATATTTACGCAGTGGAGATAGTTGGTGGTGCTACTCGAATCCCTGCAGTAAAAGAGAAGATCAGCAAGTTCTTTGGTAAAGAGCTCAGTACAACACTAAATGCTGATGAGGCTGTCACTCGAGGCTGTGCACTTCAGGTGAGGTTTCTATCTTCCATAGGTAACCACTTTCAGCTTGTTGCAACAGAGTAGCAGTGAGTGGTCTTCTCTTTCCAACTAGTCATCTGAGGTTAATTTGGGATGACCTTAGGGTGTAAGATTTTGAAACTTTGGCTTTAACATGGATATCAGAGGTGGTATTGACAAATAGAATAGAACTCTGTAACGTAATAAAATGAATTAACTTATTAGAAACATAGGTAAGCCTGAAACACTGTTGGATTTGGCATATTGTCTATTGTCTATATGAAGTGGCATTGTACATCAATTAAATAAATGTTGGTATTAATGGAAAATCATAAGGAACAGCTGGATTATAGGTAATTTAACAAATGATAGAAGTTTCTGAAGCTGTTTATTTAGATACCATTAAATTAGTAATGTAAATATTTAAAACTTTTGATGGTTTTCTGAAGTCTTTTAATAACAGATCTTGTGATACCAGTTCCTAATATTTATATTTGTCAAATGGAAATTTAAAAAAAATTATCATTCTAGTGTGCAATCTTATCGCCTGCTTTCAAAGTCAGAGAATTTTCCATCACTGATGTAGTACCATATCCAATATCTCTGAGATGGAATTCTCCAGCTGAAGAAGGGTCAAGGTAATAGTGTTTATTAATTATTTTTGTACTTAAAACTTAATTCATTGTTAATTCTGAGTAAAATAGTGCATTCCGTTTCAACCTCTTCACATCTGTAACATTTGGTCAGAGTGCATGAATCAGAGTGGTTACTTATTTTAGTTATCAGAATAAATTTGTCTTTAGTTTCTTGATCGTGCTGAAATAAATTTATTGTTGGCATTTATTGTTGCCTTCTTGTGCTGATTGAAATATATTTCTTTTTTACAAGCTGAGATGTGTGTGTATATGTGTGTAACTTTTGTTCTTAGAAACTTAATGTGGGAATGAAGTCAGTTGAGAAGAGTAAAAGTAGGCAATAATTACAAAACTAGAGTATATGGACAAAAATGTTAAGGAATATCCTAAATTTATTTGTTTTTTGCCTTTGTTCTCCAGCGATTGTGAAGTCTTTTCAAAAAATCATGCTGCTCCTTTCTCTAAAGTACTCACATTTTATAGAAAGGAACCTTTCACTCTTGAGGCCTATTACAGCTCTCCTCAGGATTTGCCCTATCCTGATCCTGCTATAGGTAAGTAAAGAGTTGGGAATTTAAAAAATACACACATTGACACACTTGGGAGAACTTGGAAAAGCAGAGCAAGTATAATATTTTGAAATTCGGGTATTTGAAACCATGAAAAGCCCTCTTTTAGTCTTTTTACTAGGTTCGTAATCAGTAAGGTGATCATTATTTAATTGGATCTCCTATTGTGGGACCGTATTTCTTGGTTAATGCACATTCTGGTTATACCTTATGCATAATGTGGTGCATGATACTAAAAGGAGTTAAAGAAATTCAGTTTTGACCCCGACATAGTTATGAGATGAAAATTACTAGGAAATTGTGACGGCAGTATCATAAGTCGTTGTCTAGAGTCTTTACAGACTAAGAAATTTATAATCTTAAAATAGTACTAGGTGAGGAGAGGGAAACTAGATTTGTGTGATAATTACAGACCTATACATTGGCAAAATTTTGGACTATCCTGAATGGCACTTAGAACTTGTGGAAAGCTGCTCTATTTTTCTCATTTGTAAAACAAATAAAAATGATTAATTCATACTTTGAAGAGTTTTGTGAATTAAAAGACATTGGTAACTGAAGTTAGAAATGACAAGTTCTTGATAAGTCACAGAAGCACTATGAAATGATTGGAGATTTTTTAGTAAGAATACTTTGACAATTTTTTTAGGATTTTCCTGACAATAGCATAAAAAGATGGGTTGGAATAGGGACTGGAGGGAAAGAAATGTTTGGAGGGTTAGGAGATGTTCGAATCCTTACTTGGGACAAAGAGAAAGAAATACGGTGATGTGATTAAATTCTATGAGGTGTTATGGTACTGATCTATTACTGAGAAATGGACATAACCTGGCCATGAGGGTATATGTTCATGTTTGACTTCCTTCTCAGATTGTTTTTGTCTCTCGCATGTCCATAGCTCAGTTTTCTGTTCAGAAAGTCACTCCTCAGTCTGATGGCTCCAGCTCAAAAGTTAAAGTCAAGGTTCGAGTAAATGTCCATGGCATTTTCAGCGTGTCCAGCGCATCTCTAGTGGAAGTGCATAAGTTTGAGGAAAATGAGGAACCCATGGAAACCGATCAGAATGCAAAGGAAGAAGAGGTAATGGACATTTCATACCATTTATGATGGTTCAGATATTCTAACAAGTAGACTGAGTGATAAAGGAGGGAACATTGTGGCACCCTGCTGAGTGTGGGTCTGCATAGGCCCCCTTCCCCTAGCCTGGGTGAACTAGCAGAAAATCTACACAGAAATTGATAGAAATGTAACATAACTGGCTCCTTCTTTTACACTATGCACTGCTCAGTTTGAGTTCTTGATTCTTTCTGATTATTGGAGAACGCTATGAGCCTCATTTCATTTATTTTTCACAGGTAGAATATACTTGACATTCATTTGTTGGAATCATTCATTGTCTCGTCTTTATATGTGCATCAGAGTCAAGTCTTTATAAAGTTGCAAATGTTGGGGTCTCATCCCTAGAGATTTGTTTGAGTTGATCTGTGTGTACTAGGGCCTGCATATCACTTTTAAAAGCCTCTGAGGTCGTTCTGGGGTTTCTGTAGGCATTGATTCAGGGTCTTCACAAACTTCACCCTTCTTTATTATTGTCAGGCTTCAGTCTTTTAACAGAATTCTCAAGCTGTTCATCTGCCCTAGCGCATACAATGGCTGTACTTTTGATTTAAAAATTGCTTGGAAAAATGAAGACGTGGAGAAATTAGCTTATGAGGAAGCTTGTAGAAACTCATTCTCTCTAGACTATGTTGTGTTAAGTATTGCTGTACTGTGTACTATGAGTACTTCATGGTTTATAGAGCAGTTCCACAGCTGTTCTTGTTTATGAAATGGTAGGGCAGGGCAGGTGTATCTCCAGTGTACAGATGTAATACTGAGATCAGAGAGGAAGACTTCTGTGTGGTAGGTAATGTATGTATCATAGCTGGAATTTGAGTCTATCTCACCTGATGGCTGGTAATTCAGCAGGAATTTGATACCATGTGATTTTTCAAGTGTATCATAAAGATTACTTTTTCACTGGCATGAACTAGTTTCAGAATTTGATATGACCTGTTTTTCAGAAGATGCAAGTGGACCAAGAGGAACCACATATTGAAGAGCAACAGCAGCAGATGCCAGCAGAAAATAAGGCCGAGTCTGAAGAAATGGAGGTAAAAATTGTATTTTTATTTATTTAAAAGATTTTTATTTATAATTTTCAGAGAGAAGGGAAGGGAGAGAAGCAGAGAGGGAGACAGATAACAATGTATGGTTACCTTTCACCCGCCTCCAGCCGCAAACCTGGCTTGCAACCTGGTTATGTGCCCTGGCTGGGAATCGACCAGTGACCTTTGGATTCGCAGGCTGGTACCTTATCCACTGTGCCACCAGCCAGGACTCACCTTAGGTATTTCTGATTGTGGCATTTTAAAAAGTTTGGTAGAGCCTTAAGGTGGCTTAAGTCTGTTACCAATTTTCATGTTTGTTAATAAATTATAATTGCTTTCCTTTAGCTGTGTAAATATAGTGAAAAAGAAAATAATGGACAGAGGAAATCATTCTCAGAGATGCTTTAGTTTATTATAGGCATTTTCCAAGGTGGAAAACCTTCATGTTGTGGCTGGGTTAGGGGCAGTGGGAGAGAGAAATACTCATCCTTCTATGTGTTTGTGGGAGATGGGGGAGGAGGGGAAAGAAGGGGCACCTCCTGCTGTCACCTCTGTTTCCCACTGCCAAATAGATACCAAGGAGCTGTGGAAAGTTTAAGGGGTTTGTTACTGAGTTTTCTTGCGTGAGATGGCTTAGGAACTGGTGCCTTTCATAGTATATGCAGTTCCAAAGGGAAATGAAACACAAATGATACATAAGCTTCAGCAACTGACTTAAGTTACTTGGGTAGGAGGAGGGGAAATTACTTAAATAAAAGATTGTACTTATTTTTAGAGGGGAAGGGAAAGAGAAAGAGAGGGAGAGAAATAGCGATGTGCAGTGTGCCAGAGAAGCATCAGTTGGGGGTGCCTCTGTTGTACCCCTGCCTGGGGCCTGGTCTCCAACCCAGGCGTGTGCCCTGACCGTGGAATCGAAATGGTGACCCCTTAGTTTTGTGGGACAACATTCAACCCTCTGAACCATACTGGTCAGGGCTGACTTTGAAATCCTGACTCACATATAGAGCATGTTGAATTCTAGTTGAATTTGAAAGTGAAAAGTAAACCAAAAAATAACTTGATCGAATATTTTTCTAACCTGTGGGTCAAAAGGGCTTTCAAAGCATAAAAGCAATGAAAGTCATCACAGAAGAAAAGAAGGGTGGTTCAACAATAAAAACTTGTATAGAAAAATAAAAGAGCTAGAAGTCAATCACTTGCAGGGGGGAATCCCACTAAAATCTTAAAAGAATAGTGGATTAAATATGACTAGGCATATTGAAACAAAAGTTGTTAGCCTAAAGAATTGTATAGTGACTTGATGGTAAACGGGTTCCTGTTTGTGGCTAGGTGCAGTAGGATGGGTTTTCCCATTCCTGGGAGACTGTACATAAGTACACATTCTGGAAATCGTATTGGTCATATTTTTGGTCTGTAAAAATTTTACCATCTGTCCACTAACTTCATAGGCATGTCTGTATGTTCAGGTAAGAGTGGAGGAAGATTAGAGAAGGTACAGTGATACATTGATTGGGGGGTTATTTGAGGTTGCTTTATACGTGTGTGTGTGCAGTTCAGTAGTGTGAATCAAATATATTTGCACTGTGGTGCAAACAGTCTCATCTTGCCAACCTGAAATGCTGAACCTGTTGGAACAACATCTTCCTGTTTATCCACCTCTCCTTTCCATAGCCCTGGCAAATACCGCTACTTTCTGTCTGTCTGGATTTGACTGTAATTTCAACTTCCCAGATACATGAATAGTACTAGGTTATTTAAGTCATCAAAAAACAAAGTTAATGCAAAAGCAAGAAGAGCTTTTGAAATGTGACCACTTCAGAAGTTTTAAGATAGTCTGTGTGTTTGTTCTTAATGATTTCTGTTATTTTAGACCTCCCAGGCTGGATCAAAAGACAAAAAGATGGATCAGCCACCTCAGGCCAAGAAGGCAAAAGTGAAGACCAGCACCGTGGACCTGCCAATTGAGAATCAGCTGTTATGGCAGATAGACAGAGAGATGCTCAACTTGTACATTGAAAATGAGGTGATTATTTCAAATCTCAGGACAATAACAAATTAGTGGGACTAAGCTCTGTGTCTGGTGCCCATTACACATTTTTGGTTGTTTGGAGTTTGAGGAAAATGTTAGATTTTTGCAAAAGTATGTCTTTGTTGCTAGAAGCTCTGTTATGAGATCTCTGACATGATGGCTTTGGTGTAGGGGAGGTGTTCACATTTGGGCGTGTGAGGATGTTTGCTCACTAGGAATTTGGGGGTGTTTGTGGTTGCAGGCCCTGGAAGTTGATGGTAGGAGAAATTAGATAGTGTTAATGGTAGCACTGTTATGTTTATTAGTTCCTTCCCCTGTTTCCAGTCGATACGTAACTCTTATGATGATGAATGATGCAAGGTTTGAATTGATTATTACCCGTAAGGTTTCTAATCAATGTGTTCATTGGATCTTAGAATAGTTCTGTTTTACAGACCTCTAGCATATCCTACATTTGGTTTTTCTTGGTATTCCATGGGAATAAGAAGACAGCAGAGTCACCATTTGGGACATTGAGCTAATATTTTCTTTAAATAGTTTTCTTTTTTAAGATTTTTAGTCTTTTTTTTTTTTTTAAGATTTTATTATTTCTAGAGAGAGGGAAGGGAGAGAGGCAGAGAGGGAGAAAGACATCAATGTATGGTTGCCTTTCACCTGCCTTCAGCTAAGGACCTGACTGGAGACCTGGCTTGCAACCTGTTTGTGTGCCCTGGCTGGGAATCGAACCACCGACCTTTGGGTTCGCAGGCTAGTGCCTTATCCACTGTGCCACCAGCCAGGGCTGAGCTAATAATATTTTCTTATTCTCTTGTTTTAAATTTTTTACTCTTAGTTTGGCTTTTGAGTTTCTACCTCTTGATATTTCTCTTGTTCTTTTTAAAAATTATTGATTTTTTTAATTTGTATTTTTTTATTACTATTTATCTTCCCCCTGTACTCTTTTCCACCTCCATCCAGCTGCAACCCTTCCCTTAGATCCTTTTTTCTAAACACACCCACAGAACTCTCACTTGGTTTTTATCAAGTGAGGACTAATACTTCTAGGTCTACTTCTTGGATGACTTGGGAGAATTAAAAGGATCTGGGGAAGAAGGATTTCCTTCTTTGATAATTATACATAATATTAAGAGGAAATTGTCTCAATTGCATGAATGTCTTAACTGATTTCTACTGTTCTTAGGGTAAGATGATCATGCAGGATAAGCTGGAGAAGGAGAGGAATGATGCTAAGAATGCAGTAGAAGAATATGTGTATGAAATGAGAGACAAGCTCAGTGGTGTATACGAGAAGTTTGTGAGTGAAGATGTAAGTACGTGCCACAGTGTCGCTACCTAGTATGTGTCTTCTGGGAGCACCCTTAAATGTGTCAGAAGGGGAGTGCATGTCTGTAGGTATACAGTAAAATGGTTGAAATGTACTGTTTTTGGAAATAGTGTCTTATGTTTATTAGTGGAGTGTTCCCTAAGGGTTAGTCTTTGTATCACTTTCAGATACATTCACGTGCTCTTAACTAGTATCTTTAAGTTGGCCAACTTTTCCCTGATACTTATTTTATTTGCAAATATAGTTTCTAATTCTGAAATATTCAAATATACCCTGTTGTTCCTTACAGCAGAGAGAATGATAAATCTTCCTGTACTTGTCAAGCAAAACAGCATTTTGCCAGTCTTGTTTTCGATCTCTTATCTCCCCCTTGTATTGTAAAGCAAATTCAAATTACTGAAGTCTGCCTGTGACTCCACTAGTGAATCAACCGATTTCAAAAGTGATGAAGTCAAAATTGACCTAAGTGCAATATTTCTTCATCTTTAGGATCGCAACAGTTTTACTTTGAAACTAGAAGATACTGAAAATTGGTTGTATGAGGATGGAGAAGATCAGCCAAAGCAAGTTTACATTGATAAACTGGCTGAGTTAAAAGTAAGCATTTTTATTTTTAAGCAGAATGTCCTGAACTCATGTTGTAGTTGCTGAGAAGAACATCTCAAAATTGGGAGGATTCTTAGGCCAAGTAATGAAGACAGGGTAAAAGTGATTGAAAAACTGTATGCTTTATCACTTAGATTCATTATCATTAACTTCTTACCTTTAGAACTCGGAGTGACAAAAGAATATTTCTGAAAACTGAGTTTAGACTTTAAATGTTTACTGAATTGGAGCTGCATCTCTTCCTGGTGTCCAAAGAGACAAAGATTTGCAAGATGTGTCCCTGTCCTAGTGGCAGGCAGTGCAGTTTGGGCAGGTTGTGTGTGCAGCTTAGGTTCTCAGTAAAACAGATCATCTGGTTTTGTACTTAAAGAATCTGATCATGAAACCTTAGAGTACAAAGAGCTATCTAAAGTTGAGATCTTTTGTTTGGGAAAGGATGCAAACGCATAAGGACTTTACACATTTCTTTGGGTTACTTAGTTTCTTGTCAAACTTGGCCAATTGTGACTGAAACAAGTGAGACACTTTTTTGTTGAGGACTTTTGGTTATGGAAGGCATCAAATAATACATGAGCAGAGGGAGAATAACATTTCAGCTGCTGTTAACTCTGGCCTTTTTTGTTTCATTTCCACTCTCTCTCCCAGTTACTTGAAGCAAGTTCTGCGTGTTATATTCCAAAAATATCTCAATATGTACTTAAAAGAAAATGTAACCTTAAGCTCTCCTATATTATAGCTAAAAAATTCATATCATCTGTTTCCAAGGTCTAGTTATTTCACATTGTTTTTTAGTTTGTGTGACTCTGGATCCAAGTGAGGTCCACATATTTTGTGGACACATGTCTCTTACCTCCATGTCTGTAGTTCTCTTTCCATCATTAGTTAATGAAGAAAACCACATCATTTGGCCTGTAGGCTTTGCTTCAGCCCGGGTTTTGCTAATTTTCATCTCTGTAGGTAAATTGATGGCTAGATCTAGAGGCTTCATCAAATTCAAGTTTAAAAAGTGTTTTGGCAGTGGTACTTTGTATCTAGTGTTGTGTGTCACTATCAGCAGACACCTCGTATTTGGTTCTCTCCCCTGTGTTTTTGAGAATTAGGGTTCAGGTGGTAGTTGAAGTGGCTCCACATAGAACAGTGTTAGGGGTATATTCTTATAATCTAACCTGCATATACAGGGTGGAGCGAAAGTAGGTTTATAGTTCATACGGAAAATAATACAATAATGAAAAAACAATAAAAAATAAACTGTTTTCCATATTCATAGCCGTAAACCTACTTTTGCCTAACTATGTATGAACATTTTAGTGGGCTGGGGGAAAATATTTAACTTCTGTGTTGTACACGGAGGTAAAATGTACTTTTTAATTCATAATCAATATTAGTAATTATAGAAATAAGGCTACTCATGATAGTTTAAGCTTCCCTGTGAAGAATTTGTATGTTCTCTCTTTTGTTAAGAATCTAGGTCAGCCTATTAAGATGAGATTCCAGGAATCTGAAGACAGACCAAAATTATTTGAAGAACTAGGGAAACAAATCCAACAGTATATGAAAGCAATCAGCTCATTCAAAAACAAGGTACCTTTGTTTTTCATCTTTCTTTGTTGTTTTGGTTAAGTTAAGCTTTGAGGCATTTATATAGTTATTCTCTTTAGCTGTTCTTTGATATTAATAGTTTCTTTTTTGAATGTTAATGTAATGTATGCTTTATTTAATCTTATTAAGAATCCTGGGATCTCCCATTTGTCTTCGATAGGTGGGATCTGGAATTGAATAATATTATTTCATTTTCTTTTCTTGTTGGAAACACTTCATTAGTGACTTAACCTGCTCAATCCTGGTCTTCCTGAGACACTAGGCATATAATTTGGCTTATTATGCAGATGTAGGACTGTCTCGACAGTAAACTGCTGCTTACCAGGTTTTAGCACTGTACGATGTACACTTCATAAATATATTATCTCATTAAATCCACACCAGTACCCTTACAAAGTACATGGCAGTGTCAACAGTTATAGAAAACTTCTGATGTCTAAGCCTTGCTGTCCTTAAGCAACACCCAGGATTCCTTGGAGGAGCTGGGACCCGGCCCAAGGTCTGACCTCAGAGTTCGGGTGCTTAACCACTCCGCTGTACTCCAGGTTCTTGATGCACTGTTCGTGTAAAAGACTTGGAGAGAGACAAATTGAACCTGCTTTTTGTTTTGTTTCTGAAAGGCCTCCTCTAAAAAAATTGTATCACTGTTTGGTTCCCAACAAGCAGACATAAACCTCAGCTCTCCAAACTAGTGAAATGTAGTCCTTTTTTGCATTGTGACATAATCTTCTTAAGATTCTTGTGTGAAATACGTGCAGTTTATACTATTGAAGCCTTATTAATTGCAACCTTACATATGTTTTTGACCTTTAAGTCTGTTTCTTAAGTGTTTTAAATATTGCGTTTACTTTTTCTTTCTCAAATTTTTAAGGACTTGAATATTTATTTAGATTGCGAAGGTAAATGTGCTCTGTTTTGGGAAAGATTATAACTTCTTGGAAGACTGAAATACTCAACGATACTTGGGTAGGGAGTGTCAGCCTTTGCCACTGACTTGTGACGGCTGCTTGCAGGAGGACCAGTATGACCATTTGGATGCTGCTGACATGATGAAGGTGGAAAAAAGTACAAACGAGGCCATGGAGTGGATGAATAAGAAGCTGAATCTGCAGAACAAGCAGAGTCTGACCGTGGATCCAGTTGTCAAGGCAAAAGACATTGAAGCTAAAATTAAGGTATTGTATGGCTTTAAATTTTAAATAGTCTTTTCTTCTCAGCCTTGTTATTTATTATTAATAGTCCTTTAAGGGACATTTAGGAGGGAACTTTATTATTGCATCTTAGCTTCTGATTTGGGATTGGGTAGGGGAGAGTGGACTTGGGTTTTGTGTGTAATGTAAAATTTGCTATTTTAAAAGAAAGCACAATGTTTTCTTCTACCATTCTAGGAGCTGATGAGTATCTGTAACCCTATAATTTCAAAGCCCAAACCCAAAGTGGAACCTCCAAAAGAGGAGCAAAATAATGCGGAGCAGAACGGACCAGTGGACGGACAGGGAGACAGCCCTGGCCCCCAGGCTGCTGAGCAGGATGCAGACCCAGCTGTGCCTGCGAATTCAGACAAGAAGCTTCCTGAGATGGACGTTGATTGATTCCAACATTGTTTATATTAAAACAGACTATTATAAAGCTTTAAGTTGTCAACTTTGTTCTAAGTATCAACTAGAGCAATCAGATACTGGACATTTCTTAGTTTTTAGGGGATTTGGGGGGAAGGGATATAGGTAATGTATGGAGCATTTTGACTTCTAAATAGTTAGATACAGAAATGAAGTGCATTCTATCTTTTTCATAATGGTACTATTGAGAAGTCCAGTTAGTCTTACTGAGCTTACGCTTCACTCCTTTTATGTTTAAATCATGCTTATACAAAGGTGTTTGTTTCGGGAAGTTGAGCTATAGCAAAAACTATGACCGGCTCTCCAGCAGACTTTTTGTCACAGCAAAAGGCAGGAAACCTGACTGTGCTTCAGAAATTTGTGGAGGTTGCCGGGACGTCTCCCTGCCTCGTGTGGGGATGTGTGTGGGGCCTCCCTCTCCCTGAGGGCCAGAGCTGGCCTGGCATGGTTTAACACAGAACAACACAGGTATGCTCTGAGCCTCCCGGTACATTTCTGCCCCACTTCCACTCTCACCTTTTCTTGGCCACTGCCCCCAGTAAAGGAGCTCCCATTACAAGTGCCGCGTGTTGCTCCTGGGGGAATAGGCCCCTGTACCCGGAACCAGGTGGTGGACTGAGGACTTTAGACCTGGAGGCCCTTCCTGAGAAAGGATGTTCCTGAAAGTATGTTTCACTGATATAGGCATGATACGTTTATCTGAGGAGTTGATTGTTAATTATGGTGTAAAGATTTGTATCCTGGCCTGCTTATTCAGCTGAGAGATGTTCTGTAAATTGGAGGTATAACTTGAAGTCGTAGGACCAGAGTTTGTTTTTTTAGCTCATTCATAATCACTTATGTCTTGTGTTAATATCTGTTAAGATTCTGCCAATTTGTTGTTAACAACAGCTGACAGTTGATAGAAAAAACTAAGATGCACTGGCTTGTACTGGATGACTCTGAAATTAGTGTTAAGTGTGGTGCTCAGCTTGAGCAACACCACATTCTTCCTGTGCAGCCATTGTCAGGGGCACCAAAGCATTTCCTGTGACCGCCCTGCGTTGTTGGAGTGAGGCATTGTGGAAGCTCCAAGGGAAGCCTTGCACAAGAGGCCACAGCTGGTACTTGCCTTAGAAACTGTTATAAGCTTTGTTGGTTACATTTTTGATCTTTGTAATAATTTTCTGTATAATAGAGTGCCTCTCTGTTCATTTTGGCTTATGTTGTTAGAAATACGATTATACCTTATGTATTAAGAGTAAGTTTCTACCCATCTGCGCACTAAAAATTTGAGGGGTTACAGTCTAAAGAGAAAAGGAAGGTGCAAGAGGTCTAATGGTGCGTAAGCATGCATGGAAGCCAGAAATTGGCCCTGATTGTAGACCATCCTCTGCCCGTTCTCCACCTGGTGTACTTCAAGAGTTCCAGCCGGCCTGCTGTGAGGCCAGTAGCTGCTTTGGAGTGCTGGCTGTAGGATTAAGCCAATTCTTATTTAACTGACTCAGTGCTTAATGGCCATTTCTAAAACTTTTTTGGGGGGGAGGGTGTGGGTGTTGGGGTAGGGGTGAATTTGAAGTTTAAATTAGAAATAAGATGATGTGGTCTGCTTGCTCTCTGTTTAGGCAGGCTTTAAGACCAATTGGATTTACATGGAGGCCGGGCTAGAGAGTGTAATCATTGATGACTTCTAGGCAGACAAGCTTTTTATGCAGGTTGCATTCTCTAAACCGGTTGGTTAAAGCTCCAGGTCACATTCTTACACTAAAAAATATTAAGCAAACGTGAGACAAGTTTAGGAAAAATTAATAAAAGAAACCTGTCTTACACTCACAGGAATGGTTTCCTTAATTTCATAATGAGTGTGTGTGTGTGTGTTTTCAGTGAAAACTGCAGAGCCGAGAGCTCTCTCAGCTCAGTCCGGTGGTTCACTCGTCAGACTAGTCTGAACAAGGGAGGCAGGTAGCACTCTGGTGGGAAGAAGCTCTGTGCTTGCTCTCCAGAGTAGGATTCCTTACTTGTTTCTGCGACTGTACCTTACTTTGAGGGCTTTGACAATAGCAGAGAGTGGGTTATGGCCCGGAAGGGTCAGGGCCAGGGTTGATAACTTCCCATGAAAGAGGCTGGCAACAGTGGCCACCCTGGGTGTGTGGTGAGTGTTGAGGGGGAATGGAGCCTTCGGGAAAGGCCTGAACTGGACAACGCCTGGGGCCTCACTCTGCGGCCTGCCACCAAACAGTCCCTGGGCTCTGGCTGTGCCAGGAGGGGTTTGTTTACCTGCCAAGGCCTATCTACGTGACCTGTGCCAGCCACCTTCACAGATGCGTCTGTAGAAAGGGTGGTTTTTCTCCAGACCTCCATCCATGGGAGAGGACTGGGTACCTGGTCAGGTGAGTGGGAAGCCTGGGGCCGGCCAGGTGGCATCCAGAGCATAGCAATTTTAAGAGGTACTGGGGTCACCAGAAAAGTAGCTTTGTTTACCCAGAAGTGGCACTAGTGTCCCCTGCATGTCCCCGGAGAACAGGGCGTTACAGGCAAAAAGCCATGGTTGGTGTGAAGGTTTTGCAAACGGCAGCTTCCGCTCAGTGTGAGGGACTTGCAGCCGTGGTCTGTGTGGCTCAGCAGGGGCTGTAAACCTAAGGCTCACGGGTCCAGTTCCCAGTTGGGGCACATGCCTGGGTTGTGGGTGTGGTCCCCAGTTGGGGTGCTCTCCCTTCCCCTTTCTAAAACCAATAAACATGTTTTCGGGTGGGGATTAAAAAAAAAACAACTTTGAGAGTCCCATGGGGTTTGGGAGCATGCATGCAGAGGCACTGGACCAGTGGCTTTGGAGAGGCTTTTCAAGCATCTCAAGTGGTTTGTATGGGGAGCCTGGGGGTGACGGGAGTGTCAGGGAAGCTTTGTGATGGATACCGAATGAATGGAACCTGGGGGGAGTTGAAGGTAGTGCAGGTTTCTAAAATAAGTGTGAGGGGATGAACCGGGGGAAGGGAATGGTAGGTCTTGGTACCTGGAGGGGGAGGGGATATTAGAGGGAAGAGCTTTAAAGGCAAAGCGCGGCTGTTAGAGGCTGGGAACGTGGTTAATCCTTGTGGGGCGGTGACGAGGTGAGGTGAGGCATGCTTAGGGGGCTTGATAATCACACACACATATGCAGGTCGGTACATCTGAACCATTTCAACCATTTTCCTTTGTGGTTTGAATAGATAACATTTTTTTTTTGTTGCTGTTATTTTTAAAATATTTATTTTTAGAGAGAGGGGAAGGGGGAGAGGCAGAGAGAGAGAGAGAGAGAGAGAGAGAGAGAGAGAGAGGCAGAGGAGAGAGAGACATCAACGTATGGCTGCCTTTCACCTGCCTCCAGCTGGGGGCCTGGCTGGAGACCTGGCCTGCAACCTGGTTATGTGCCTGGCTGGGGAATCACACCAGTGACCTTTGGGTTCGCAGGTCAACACCTTCCTTATCCATTGAGCCACCAGCCAGGGCCTTGAACAGATAATTTTTACATGAGAGATGTAGGTTATAAAATGTACATCTTCCCATGTTTGGAAAGATGGTGAAATGTTTGTAGAAAAAACCAAAAGTGGATGAAGGATGTTTCAAAAATGGTTTTCTCCCAAGGTGGGATTATGGGTGATTTCTGTGTGTAATTTTCTTGCTTGGTGGTGAGAAATATGTGTATAATTGGCATTGGGGGATTTTACAATGTTTAAAAACACAAAGTGTCTTTTTAAAAGAACAGCTCCAGGGTTTCAAACCTGGAGTAAGGTGTAATTGACACGTGGAGCATTAAGTGTAGGAGTCAGCGCATGGGTGGGTGGGAGTTGGGCTGAGATGACAGTCCTCCTGGGCTTGTCAACACCTGCAGGTTTGCAGGATCCTGAAGCTACAGGTGGGGGGGAAGGAAGCCTCCAGAGTCTGGCTGTGTCCGTGAGGACGGGTCGTGTTTGGATGTATCAGGAAGAGAAAGTGGAAGCTTTGAAGGAACCTGGGAGCAGCCAAGAATGATCATGCATGAGGATGGGAGTTGGGGAAGTGAGAGGTGGCTGTGACCAGCCTAGTTATGTCGTATGGCGGCGCTTGAGAAGGGTGGGAGCAGGGCTTCAGGCTGTGCAGTCAGGCCCCAGGTGCCGAATGCTGAGCAAAGAAGCTTGGCTTCGGTGAAACAGGGATTGAGTCAGGCAGCATCCCAGGCCCACTGTCCTGCGTGCAGGTGGGAATGGTTATCACCAGTCTTGGAGTTGCCAGCATGTTTCTTCCACTGAGTGGGACTTCTCACATGTGACCCTCCCTGCTCTTGTCCTCTGTGAGCCGGGTTCTGTTACTTGGAGCAGATGCCATCAGTGTAGGAATGAAGGAGGTGACCTGAAGCAGCGGAGTAGGAGACAAGAAGGAAAGGTCACGTTGAGGTAGGAGCAGCTCTCAGGACAAAGGGGAGAGTGCATTTCCGGGGGATCCGGGAAGGGAAGACCTCGGAGGATGTGAAAAAAGAATGATTTCCAGATTTGTCTCCCCTCCAAGGGAAAGAACCAGGCTAATCCTGAGCTTATTGCTTCAGTAGTGGGACAGGGAGGGAGGGTTGGCGTAGCCTGTAAGGACAAGGAGGGAAAATGGGGAAAAGACTGCTAAGTTGTCTGGGATGTGCCATATTCAAGCATAACAATCGGGTGGGGAGGTGGGGTGGGGTGGGGGCAGGGGAGACTGAATGAGAATAGAGAGCTGTGTGCTGTGGTGGGGGCCTTTCTCATTAGTTGTGTCTGGGTTCCCATCCCACCAAGGCCAGGTGGATTCGTAGATTTGGATCCTGGATAAATGAAGGGAAAGAGGACACTTAAAATACTTTTCTTATCACAAGATAGCAGGTCTTTGCCCATCACTTAGTGGTTTTTTTCCTGCATGCACTTGACATTTTAAAATAGACTGATCTGCCATTCAGTGAAGACTGGGCTACTGCTTGGGTAAGAGGAGGCTGGGAACACTTGGAAAACCACCTTAGTAACTCAGCCTCCATGAAGTTAAATCCCAACAAAACATTTCTGAGGATGAGTTGGATTGGTAGGTGTACCTGAAACAGTGGCCCAAGTGACAGGGTGCCTTACAGCAATCCCAGCAAGCAGGGAGGCTTCTGGGGCTGGTGGGGTGACCATAAGGACCAGGATAGGACTCAGAAAATTGAAAGGGTCCACGTGGTCAGAAAGGAAGCCCAGGCTGGGCAAGGGGCCTCTGTGAGCAGACCTATCCTTACCTGTTCTACATCCCACGACCAAGGGAGGGACCCTGCCTAGGTCATACCGCCCTCCCACCCCTCACAGCCTGTGCGACCCATGGAACATAGAGAAGGAGCTCCGTGAGACATTTGTGCAGTATTTTCAGTGAGGAAACTCCTTAGAACGTTAGAACTAGACATGAGATTGTATCTGACTCCACTTTGTGGATAAGAAAAGGGGCAAAATTCACAGATCAAGTGGCTGGCAGAGCCAGAAATCCCAACTCCAGTTCTTTGGAGGAACATTATATTTCGCTCAGAATATACAGCATGCTTTGGAATGTAGCCCTGGCTTCTTGGTCAGACCGACCTCCAACCTGTTCTGACTTGGCCTCGTGTGGGCTGCTGTCACTGTTGAAGCTGCCACAGGAGGGCGGTGTCACTCTTTGCCTTGGGCCAGACTCCTTGAAGACTTCACTCCAAGATGAGCCCCTGAGTTTGGAGAATACAGATGGTCCTCTCTCCTTCAAGGTAGCTGAAAGCAAAATCGTGTGGTTTAACAGGCTCTGAGCTAGAGAGCAGAGGTTGTTACAGGCTTTTGTTAGCAGCCCCTTAGGTCCTTATCACTCAACATGTGGCTTCATTTGTTACCAAAGAACATTGAGTGACCACAGCTCTTGGGTAAGTATCCAGCCCAGTGCTTTTCCCACACAGCTGGGGATCCTGCTAACAGGCAACTTTGACTGAAAGGGCAGAGTGGGGCTTGAGTATCTATAATTCGAACAAGCTACCAAGTGATGCTGATCATGGGCTGCATTTTGACTTGAAAAGACAATCTCTGGGAGCCTTGGTATCTTCATCCTATCAGTCCTGCCCATCACATCGGAGGACGGATGTAGAAGACATGAAGGTATTATGAACACTAGGCATGTAACTGGCCTTTTGAAGTCCCACTAGCAGTACAAGGAGCAGGTGGCCCGGGCATAAGCAAGTCCTAGGGCTGGGGAGGAACCTCCTTTCTTGTCCTCACCCTGCCAGGAACCCAGGTTCCTGAAGAACAATGTTGGTGGGCTGCCTAAGGAAGAGAGAGACACGGACCTCCTCCTGGGGATCATGGCCACTAGCCCCTGGATGGGGATTGGGGGAGTATTGCTTCCTGTCCCTGGATTGATGCCTGAACCTATTCTACTTAGTGGCAGAGGTCCCACCATTCCTGTTGACTAGGGCCACTGCTCTGGGCTCAGTGTGGTCCCATTAGTAGCCTCAGCAGGGCCTGACCCTGACCTCTGTAGAGGGGAGAGTCTCCAGCTCTGGATGGAGATTCCCAGGAGGCAACTGTGGGACTGAGTCAGAGGCGTTTGCTGCAGAGGATTAAGACCAGCTTCCAAATGACTTGGGTAAATGTGAGCCTCCGGACCCCCAGGTTAGTGTCCTTTCCTTGCCTCGCTGTGGGGATCCCAGTCCTGAGTGGTATCTTGCCCGATACAAGGTTCCCTGGTGTGCCAGGGTCTCTTTCTCTTCCACCTCCATCCTTTCAAAGAGAATTGTTTCCTGCCATTGCCCGGAAACAGGAGTTCCGTCCTGGCCAGCTTGTCTTTCAGATTTCTGTTAATGCCAAGTCGGGAGAATGGGGACAAGGGCCTGAACTGAAGCAGCGGGAGTGGAGGTGGGGTAGCGGGGGGGGGGGGGCAGTTCCCCGTGGCTCTGACTCGGGGACAGGGGTGGGCCTTGTGAAAGCTGCGGGTCGGAGATTTGTATTTCTACCAAGTTCCCAGGTGATGCGGATCCAGGAAGGGGAAATAAATGAGGCTCCTGATTGACATAGTGAACACCTGCGGGTGAAGGTGATTGGGTGGGAGGTGGACCGGGAGAGACTGTAGTACATTTATGGGGAGCAGGAAGAGAGGAAAATGCCAAATGTTCCTTAAGCAACTCCAAGTCAAGTTCGGAATTTGAAACTACGGCAGGGCTGCCTGTGGGTCTCTGAATACTGCATCCAGTTGACACAGCCCTGAGGGTGACTTGGGCTGCATGGACTTGCCCTTACTGCAGTCGCGGGTGTGAGAGCTTTTCTCTGGGGGATTGGTCTTTGGCTCATCTCCATGGTGCATCCCACGTCCTCACATTATCGGTGAGTCTGTGACTTTTTGCTCTTGAGTGTGTCCCTCCTGGTCAGGCTGGGAGCTTCTCCAGGGTAGAGGGTGGGGGCATTTGCTGAGCTCAATTCCCTTCTCTGATTGGGCTCACAGCCTGCGCAGCCCAGCTTCCGGTAAGCACACCCTTCCTCGTACTGGAGGGGGAGGTCTGAGGCATAGAGGGGTCCCCACAGTTCAAAGGGAAAGGACTCTGTGACCCCCAGTGAATTAGTGTCAAGCAATTTCCATTAAATCAGATTCAGCTCTCCAGCTGGCTCCACACAGGTTTTAAGGACACTTTAACAATAAGCCCTGAGTTGGAACAAACTCATCAAGCAGCACTATCTGTTAATGAAATTGCTTCCCATTAATTTGAGTGCACTAATTTGAGTGCAAAAAGAAATGGCTTCCGACAATCTGGTGTCGCTGTGGTGGTGCCCACCTCCCAGGAATTGGCTGCCGGAAGTGACCGTTGGAGGACTTCACCTGAGAGCTGCAACGAATGGGGAGCCCGCGTTCAGGGGTTGGCTTGTAGGTCGTGTCCACAGACATTCTCTGAGTAGCCCGGGGCTCGCCCGGGCCTGGGGAAGCAAATTCTACTGGGCCCACAGCGGCCTTCATGTTGCACTTAGTTTAATGGACCTACGGGTAAACAGGTGCTGCACAATCAGCATTGGGGAGAAGCACCGGGGCTACAGAGCAGCCTGGGGGTGGTGAGCAGGCAGTGGTGCCCTAAGCAATACAGAGGGGGCTCGGTGAGGGGGCCCATAATGGTGGGGACTACTGGACCAAAGACATTTGTCTGCAGGAACAGGCAGACAGCTTGGGGTGGCGAGTGTGGGTCAGCAAGTGTCCAGAGATAAGGGGCTGGTGGGTGGTACACAAAGTGCCTCTCCTGACTCCCCCTTTTGAAGATATTATTTTATATAGATGGGGGTTGGGGGCCTTTGAACTGGATGATAAGCACAGGGGTGGTGACAGGGTGGTGGTGTACAAGCCCGGTTATGGGAAAGGCCACAGGGACCCCTGAGAAGCTCTATAGAGGAAAGAGGGATCTGGCCTGGTGGTCCAGGAGGGAGGAGGGAGGTATCCACCCCCTGAGCCCTGCATCTTCGGGGCACCTGAGCGCCTGTGCCTGGACAGCTGGTCCCCAAGTCTTCGATACCTTGGCTGGGGGACGCTGCCACCCACGTGTGGCTTGTTTATAACAGGCAGAACTAAAGGTCAGATGGTTCAGTAGGTGTCCCATGTCTGTGGGGCTGAGACCTGGTGCTCCTCTCTCCTCTGAGGACACATAGGACAGGCAGGTATGTCACCATGACAAGCAGCACCCTGCAGGAAGGTCCAAAGCGCTTGAGGAGGGAGTGCCGGGGGCTTGGGACCCTTGTGGTTTTCTGCCAAGTGCAAAGGGCCTCCGCTGAGGGTGCTGTGAGGGCGGTGAACTGTTAAGCTAGGATGCAGCACGCGGTCTGATTTGCCTTGTGGAGCAATCCTCTCTGCGGTGCGGGGGCGATGGTGAGCCTGAGGGCGCGTGGCCAGGGGCTCTCCAGGTTTCCCTGGGAAATTGGGGCTCAGGTGTGCTGTGAGTAGAATCAGAGGGAATCTGCTCTCTAGAAGAACAGTTTCACATGTGAAGGCATGATGCACGTTCAGTGGGCATCCCTGTGGCCCTGGGCAGGATAATCCATTTGGGAAGTGGCTTTTCTCCCCAGCGCCCCCTCCACCTCCTCCAATTCCTGGACGTCACAGCAGGGGGTTGGAGGGTGTGGGATAAGGGCTTTGGGGTTGCTGGAGGAGAAGCCCTCCTGGGCATGGAGGTGGCTTGACAGGACACCCGACCAGGGCCGCTGGTCTCTGGTCAGTCACTCGCAATCAAACTGGCTGGCTGTCCTTGTTCAGCCAGGTTCCCTAGTTTCCAACATCCAGCTGTAAAGGGGCTTTGGTTGAGGTTTCTCTGGAGGAGTCGTCTTCTCTCTCAACAAGTGGGGAAGAGGGATGCACCTGTCCTGGGTTGCCAAGAAAACAGGTGGTGTCAGGGTCACGGCTGCCTCTCTAGTAAGGAGACGCAGGGATGGCTTTTCTGGGCCAGCCCTCCACGCCTCTTCCACTTGACCATCCCTCTCTTTGTTCCCTGTGGGCCTGCGTTTGCTGTGGCCGTTCTCTCCCTGGTGAAAACATGGGTTGCTGTCCTTGTTTCTCCCTCACCCTGTGCCCTTTGGGGACAGGCCGGGCGTGTTCTCAGGAGCTTGTGTGGAGGCTCTGCGGATGTTCTCTGCACCATATTTGGGGGACCTTTTTTTCTTCACGGACTGACTTGGTAGCGCTTAAACTCCTTCTCTTCGGTCCTATTTGGGTTAAATGGTCCATTTTACAACTTGACCCCACACATGGGCCCACGTGAACCCCTACCGAGGCCTCTCTGGGGTCTGGAAGGAGTGGGTGTTAGGTGAGGCACCTCCACCCTGGACCTCTGATGGTGTCCCTGCCACAGTGGCGGTGCATTTCCTGCTGTAACAAGGCTGCATACCCTGGGGACTTTCACAGCAGGGTTCTTAGTTCTGGAGGCCCCAGTGGGGGGTCAAAGTCAGGCCAGCAGGGCTGGTTCCTTCTGAGAGGGGAAATCTGCTCCAGGCCCCTCTCCCTGACCCCCCAACTTCTGGAATACACTTCAGGACTTCCTTAACTGTGGTTGGCACCCTCACCTCATCTTCCTCTGTGTGGGTCTGTATCTGTGTCCAAGTCCCCCCCCCCTTTTTTTTTTTTTTAAGATTTTATTTCATTATTTTTAGAGAGAGGGGAAGGAAGAGAGGCAGAGAGGGAGAGAGACATCAATGTATGGTTGCGTTTCACCTGCCTCCAGCCACAGACCTGACTGGAGACCTGGTTTGCAACCTGGTTATGTGCCCTAGCTGGGGAATCGAACCTGCGACCTTTGGGTTCACAGGCTGGCACCTTATCCATTGTGCTACCAGCCAGGGCTCAAGTTTTCCCTTTTATAAGGATATCAGTTATATTGGATTAGGGCCTACCCTTATGAGCTCCTTTTACCTTGATTAACTCATTAAAGATCCTATTTCCAAATAAGGTCCCATTCTGAAGTATGGGGAGACTTCAACACGTTTTTTTTTTTTTTTTTTTTCTTTTAAAGTTTATTGGTTATGCTGTTACAATTGTCATAATTTCTTTTCCCTTTCCTCCCCCCACCCAGGACCACCTTTCCTCGTGTAGTCCCACACCCCTTAGTTCATGTCCATGAGTTATGCATGTAAGTTCCCTGATTTCACACTTTCCTCTGTTCTTAATTTTCCTATTTTATACCCACCAATTATGTTTCCTAATCGCTGCACTATTCCCCCATTTCTCCCTCATTCACCTCCCAGCTGATAACACTCCCAATGATCTCCACACCTATGATTCTGATCCTATCCTGGTGGTTTTCTTAGTTTTTGTTTTTATTTTTTAATATCCTATTGATAGTTTGTTGTCATTTTAATGTTCATAGTTTTGTTCTTTTTACTAAGTAAGTCCCTTTAACATTTCATATAATAATGATTTGGTGTTGATGAACTCCTTTAGCTTTACCTTGTCTGGGAAGCACTTTATCTGCCCTTCCATTCTAAATGGTAGCTTTGCTGGATACAGTAATCTTGGTTGTAGGTCTTTGCTTTTCATCTCTTTGAATACTTCTTGCCAGTCGTTTTGCCTGCAAAATTTCTTTTGAGAAATTAGCTAAAAGTCTTATAGGTAGGTAACCCTTTTTTTCTCTTGCTGTTTTAAAGGTTCTCTCTTCACCTTTAAACTTTGGCATTTTAATTATGATGTATCTTGGTGTGATCCTCTTTGGATCTAGCTACTTTGGGACTCTTTGTGCTTCCTGGACTTCTATGTCCATTTCCTTCACCAAATTTGGGATGTTTTCCTTCATTATTTTTTCACACAAGTTCTCAATTTTTTGCTCTTCATCCTTTCCTTCTGGCACCCCTATGATTTGGATGTTGGTACTTTAAAGTTGTCCCAGAGGTTCTTAACCCTCTTCTCATTTTTTTTTTTTTTCCTTTCAATTCTTATTTGCTTTTTCTGTACTGGCTGACGGTTTATTTCTTCTTTATGTTTCAAATCATTGATTTGAATCCCGGTTTCCTTCCCTTCACCATTTGTTTTGTGTGGATTTTCCTTCATTTCATTTAGCTTAGCCTTCACTTCTTCCTTTCTATGTTTACTGTATTTAAGCATATCTGTCAAGTCTGTGAGCATCTTAATTACCAGTGTTTTGAACTCTGCATCTGTTAGGTTAGGCATCTCCTCGTCACTTAGTTCTCACAGTGGAACCTTGATGTATTTTCTTTTTGGGGCCATACTTCTCTCTCCTCAACTTGACAGGCTCCTGTGTTTTCACCTGTGTCTTAGATAGAGTTGCTGCACCTGTTATGTTGTAAGGGGCAGAGCCTTAGGTATTCATCAGTGTGGGGCAACCTGTTTCACCATATTTTGGCACTATGTGTAGGAAAGAGGTTTGAGAGGGAACAATTCGATTTGCTCAGCACTCACCGCATTTCCAGAGATTTCTCCCACTTCCCATATGGTACTGGGACCTCTCTAGTTCTTGCCCTGGGCGTGATTCCAAGAGTGGGTGGGTCTGTGGATGTTCTAGGACTGTGGAGGCCTCTAAACATGCAGACTCCTGAGAGGCCAGCAGTTTCTTCCTCCACCCCCCAAACCCCAACTAGTTTTCACAGTCAGAAGCAATGAGGCTTTTCCGTATCCTGCTCACCTGTGTTGAATTTGTACATCACGCAGTCTGGTCTGGTGCCAGGACTCCTCCCCACGTGTCCCTACTTATTTTTAATGTATGGCTGTGCTTCTCTGCTGGAGCCGCCATGCAGCCAAAATGTCTTCTCTGTCCTGGCTCTGCCTTTTCTACCTGTCTGGGTGAGTATTTCTTTATATCTTTGTTGGACTTCCGTGCAGCTCATTTTTCTGGAATTTCTGGCTGTCTCTAGTTTTGAGATAGATCTATTCCTTGTTAGTTGTGGAGGGAGATGCAGTGTGTCTACCTATGCCCCCATCTTGGCTGGAAGTTGACACACCTTCTTTGAAAGACACAACTCCACTCCTAGCATACCTCTTTATGGGTGGGTCTCTCTGGAACCTCCAGGACACATGCCCAGAGTTGGCTGACGGTTTTTGGGGTTGTGCTATGAGCAGGCCCAGGGGTGGGCCTATCAGAAAGGGCTTCTGGGTGTGGGCAGAGATGCCAAGATACTTTGTTGAGAATTCTGGGCAGGGGAGCTCCACTTTCCCAGACACCCTTTTCTGCTGTCCTCATACCTCTGCATTTCCCACTTCCTCTGCAGGCAGGTGGGTGAGAAGGACATGAGCAGAGTGGTTGCCCCCTGGTTTCCCAGAGTCCCCACTGCAGGTGGCCTGGGGAAATTCCAGAGCAGCAGGTATAACCCTACAGGTAAAGCACACCCAGCTGTGCAAGAACTCATCTTTATACTAGTCCTGTACAAGTGTGCCAAGAGTCAGGCTGGTTTGGGTTCTGGAATGGAGAGAGGGGCCCAGTCTACTGGTCTAGGTTTGAGTCACCTGAAGTATGGACTGCAGAGGACAGGGGCTGGGGACTCCATGACTGGGTGGTCTAGGGTGGGCTCCGCGTGGCCTGTTCTCTGCTGTGCTTTGTGTCGGAGTAATGACCAAGACGCCAACTCCAAATCTGGCCTTGATTTCAGGAATGTGGGGCAACAGCTGATGCAGCCCTCACCCCTCACTGCATTTAACATTTACAAGTAGCCGTAAAAGGCAAGGTTGGAATTGTATCCATGCTTCCCAACCACAAGCTAGAATTTTACATGCTCAAGCATGTTTTAAGATGATAGCAGAGAGGGTCAGGTAATTGGCTCCTTTTTGTCCTGGATCCATTGGGTAGGCTCCATCAACTTTATTGTAAATTCTTAGGGTTTTATTAATAAATGGCGTTTGGGGAGCCACTGCAGCTGGAAATATCTGAGCTTGCGCCTATAAACACTTCCTCGGAAACCCTAAATTGGGGAGCCCCTGGGGTAGGAGCAGGGGCGGTGAGATGAGCTGGAAGGTGCAGTTCCCAGGAAAGGAGGCAGTGAGAGGTGGTCTGATGCACCCTGGGGTCTGGTGTGTAGGAGATTGGGGTGCAGAGATGTGTGGTGCAGCTGGGAGGTGGGGAGGCAGGTAAAAGGTTTGGAATTAGCTCTGGCCTTGGTCCCAGCTCTTCCATACTGGCTGGGCGACAGTGGGCAAGGTATTGACACTTGCTGTGCCTCAGTTTCCTCCTTTGTAAGATGGAGATGGTAATAGTAGTCATCTGAGGTGATTGTGAGAATTTAGAGGAATGTGGGGCCTAGAACCATTCTGGGCACACAGAGCAGCCCCACAGGGGGACAGGGGCACCAGGGAAGTGAGGGAAGGGGGCCGAGCCAGACAGCTGTGGAGCAGATGGCTGGTTGTTCATGGGAGCACTGGGGGGCACTGGGGGGCACCGGGCTGGGTGGGAGGAAAGAGCTGCTGCACCCGTGGTTCCATAGGGCAGGTGTGGGCCCACCCAGGGGAGCTGCTGACTACACATTGCTGCCTGGGCTAGGACAGTGGGCACTGGCCCTGTGCTGCATGGCCCTCCTGCCTCACCTGGCCTCCACTCTAGGCCCTGGGCTGTCACGTTACACACCTAGTCCTTCGGCCGACCCTTTGTCCACCTACAGGAGCAAAGTGATGAGTAATACTCAGTTTGAACTGTGGTTAGATGTCAGGGACCCACAGGGATGGGGAGGGGTGGCCCTCAATGTCCTTTGTCCTGGGATGGGTTTCAGAGTTTCTTCTCTGTTCATGGGGTGGAGGATGGGGCCTCCCAGGATAACCGGACCCCAACAGCCCTGTGTTCTGGGGTTTAGGTACTTTGTCGGGGAGACATTGCCTCGAGGCTTTTCTTTTGGGCCATTGGCCTCCGCACAGCTCGTCTGCCTGGAATGCTGAGGAGAGTGGCTCCCCGGGGATACGTGCACCCCAGGGCGATGCTTCCTGCCTGAGCCAGAGTCAGGCTCAGCTTTCTTGCCCCTGACTCAAAGCTCTGCTCTTGCCTCCTTGCCGGGGGAAGTGATGAAGAGTCCCTGCATCTGACCCAGAGCACCCCAGGGTAACGGGATCCTAGGGCCCAAAGGCCTGGCCTTGTGGCCCAGCCCTGGAGCCTGGAACCCTCCTCTCTGAATGTGCTGTCCAATCTGTGAAATGAGGGTAATGCTCCCGGTGAGTAGTGAACCAGGCCATGTCGGGTGCTTAGCCCCACACCCAGCACCTAGTTAATAAATGTTAACTATTTTAATCAGTCAGGTGAGATGAGGCATGCTGCCATGCAGTGTGGGATAAACCCACCCCGGGTCTTTGCTGTGAAAAGGTGCTTCTGGGAAGGTGTAAAGAACAGACTCTGAAGTCAGATGACACAGTTCAAATCCTGTCGCTCTCACCTGTGTGATGTGGGAGATGTTCCTTATCCTTATGCCTGGGGCTCCATTTCCTCACCCACAAAATGACATTGGAATCTTGTCTACCTCATAGGGTTGTTGTGAAGATGAACAGAAATATGCTCAGTAAATGTCCAGCTCAAGGAATTAAATTTTATTATTATTTTAAAATATTTTATTTATTATTTTGGGGGAGAGGCAGAATGGGAGAGAGACATCAATGTATGGTTGCCTTTCACCTGCTTCCAGCTACAGAGACCTGGCTTACAACCTGGCTTACAACCTGGTTATGTGCCCTGGCTGGGGAATCGAACCAGCAACTTTTGAATTTGCAGGCTGGCGCCTTATTCACTGTGCCACCAGCCAGGGCTTAAATTTTATTATTATGATTATTCACATTCAGAAACAAGTATTTTCTGAACCCTGCCCCCAGCCCCCCCAACATCTCTGAACCAGTGCACCAGTGTTTGTGGAGGGACACGTGAGGAAACAAGTCTGGGGTGCGGGGCAGGCAGTGGGGAGGAGCAGAGGCAGCAGTTCACCCCTCACTCCCCAGCATGCATCTGTATTTTCCTCGCCCTGTCTCCACAGTGCTAGAGAAAACCTGGCGCACTCTCATGGCACAGACAGTGTGCAATTAGCTTGCAGGTACCGCAGGCCTGGGAGGGGAACAACAGTTTTTTGCACCAACTGAGAAATTAGTGGCAGGAGAGGCCAGCTTGTCAGGGAACCTGAGCCGCATGGTCTGCCAGCTGGATCCAGAGAGCCCACCCAGCTGCTGGGGCTCTGGCCTGGCTCAGAAACGAGCCTGCCTCTTTACCTGGCAGGGCCTGAGCTGTCCAGCTGTGCCTGGCACCCAGGACCTGTTTCCCGTCAACAATAAAGCTTTATCTTACGTGATCTCCTTAAGGCCCAGAGGGTGCCTGGGCCCCCTGGCAGCTGAGGAGATCCTGCCCTCACTTCCACCAGGAGGAATCGATCTTGTCACCGCTCTGGGTTTCTGTGTACTTGGAATCAAACCCTTTCTCTTTGCCAGGGAGATCTATCGGAGTCTGGCTTCCTTCCCAGCCTCCCTCATCCCCCGTCCCCCAATTGCCTTCCTCCACTGGCTCCAGCCAGCCCCCCTTTCATTTCTGCCTGCACTGGGTTTTGCACCGGGGACTTCGTGTTGCAGTTTCTGCAGGTCCTCCCCAGGTGCCCCCCAGCTCCCTGGCTTACTTTCCTCAGGGCTCTGTCCACCTCAGAGAGGCCGTCCTTGGTTTCCCTACGTAATTCTACCCATTTCTCTTCCCTAGAAACCATTCGTTTCCTGCAGAGGTTTTATCACAAGAGGTACAGAGTAAGCAGGCTGAGAGAGGGATTAGAACCACATACATTGTGATTCTTTTTTTTTTTTTTTAATTGTTTACTTATTCTTAGAGAGGGGAAAGGAGGGAGGGATAAAGAGGAAGAGAAACATCCATAGGTTGCCTTTTGCAAGCACCCACTGGCAGCAACCCGGGCAGGTGGCCTGACTGGGAATCGAACTGCTGACGCTGGACGGCACCCTACCAACTGAACTACATGGGCCAGGGGACACACTGTGATTCTTTTTCTTGATCTGGTTGTGTGACCTTGGATGGGTTGTTTAATCCCTCATTGTCTTGGGTAAAATGGAGATAAATACTAATAGAACTTTCTTCGTAAGATTAGATGAAGGAATACCTGTAAAACACTGAGATTGGTGCCTGATGTAGAGTCAGTACTTAGGAAATACAGGCTGTTAAGATAATTACCACAGCCTGTCCTTTCCTTGTTTGCTGGTAGTGTGGCCACTGGACCACAAGCTCCAGGAGGGCAGGAACCATGTCTGAGCTGGTCATTGCTGCACCCCAGTGCCTATGATGCACCCAGGGAGTCACGGTGGTCAAGAAACATGTTGATAAATGGAGAGTCCCAAGGCCATCACAGAGGATGGCAGATCTAAGCCTCAGGTGAGAGAGGCCTGTCCCAGGGCTTGAACCTTGTTCAGGCCACACTGATATTTCTAGGTAAAAATATTCCAAATTATTTCATTTTATTTTTAAAATATTTTATTATTTTTCAGAGAGTTGGGGAAGGGAGAGAGGGAGAGAAACATCAGTGTATGGTTGCCTTTCACCTGCCTCCAGCTACAGACCTGGCTGGAGACCTGGCTTGCAACCTGGTTATAATGCCCTGGCTGGGAATCCAATTTATTTTAACCCAGATATTTTGGTTCAGTTTTATGACTTTCCTCAGGAAAGTAATTTATACAGTAAAATAAAAGGTTGTCCTTCCTTGCTGACTCAAGCTGGACATCAGCTATGCTGTAGCAGGGGTGTCTTGGTCCCCAGAGTTAGAAGTGAAATGGGGGTAGGGCCAGTCTTGTCCTTCCCTTGCCTTGCTTAGCCCAACGATTTTCCTAACAAGAGACCCACAGTGATGCTGCAGTGGGGGGTGCTGGGGGCTTTCAGGCCACTCCCCACTGTCCTCACCCCTCTGGTGCCAGAATCCCTGGGGACAGGGGGACTGAGAAGGGTTCTGGCCTTTCTCTAGTGTTCACTGCAGCCCACCCTGGTGCTCAGGTCCTGGACGATGAGTAGAAGGGGCACAGGGACAAGGATAAAGGCAGCAGCGGAGTGGTCCTGGGTCCAGTTTTCCTCTGGGAAATGCTCTCAGAACATGCCCAGTCCAGGTGGGGGACAACATTAGCAGATAGTGGCATCTGCCACCTGGGCAGGAGGCAACACAGGTGGCTGAGTCCACCCGGCTACCTCATGTACCGCTGAGAGCCTCAGTCTTGCGTGTAAAATGGATATAGGATTCTGTCGCCTTCTCCCTTTCCCCCTGCTGCCCTTTGAGCCTATGTGAGCCCCAGGACCTGTGATGCTACAGTTCAGGAAAGATCTGGGGGGCTGGGCTGTAGCCTGCCCCCTGATAGCACCTTCTCCCTGGAGCTCCCACATGGACTTGGGGGTGGAGCACCTCTCTGCCCTCTCTGGCAGGGGGCTACACTTCTGAGGACCCCAACTTTCCAACACGCCTGGCCTCCCCTCTCCTAGCAGGAGGGGGACAGGGTGGAGAGGTGAAGGGATGGCTTTGCCATGTCTTAGTGAGCCGGCAAACTTATTCTCTTTGGAACGTGTGAGCCTTTCAACATGGTGCTCTGAGCTTCAGGCTCAGCCTTAACTCCCGAAGAGGTAAACTTTACCTGCCATCAATTACGCCACTTTGCCAGGGGCCAGCTTCTCCAGAAACCACCCCTTTGGGGGACTAATTCTCTCTGTCCCCCAGCCTGGCTGGGCTGCCATGGTCCCTGTGGGCACCGGGAAGAACTGCCAGCAGTTTCTCATCCTCTCCACAATGTTGACTCACACCCTCGGTGACCCGGACTCGGTTTTTGTCTTCCTTGGCTTGAAGTCCAGTGGTGGAGGGCCTGAGGTGGCCTGGCTGGGGTTGAGGGGGAGTGGAGCTCAGGCTTTGACCCTTCCCTGTCCCCCACGCACTCTGAACTGAGCGCCTGTGACACTGAGGTGCCGCTGGCCCGTGTCCATGTCTCTCCTCATTACTAATGGGGCTGCAGCCTCATTTGTCTGATTTATGTCTAATAGTCCCCTGGTTTCTACTTTTCTCAGCAGTTTAATAATGATCCATAAAGCTGTCTCTCTGGACTGAGATTTGGAAGGGCTGAGTCTCTGGAGACCATTTTGATTTTACACATTTTGTAAAGGGATTTGAATACTATCCAGGCCGGCACATCCTCACACAAGTTTCTTGGACTTGCAACTCAGCAGGACCAGACCCCCCAGCACAGACTCCCCATGTATTAGGTGATTCCTCTTTGCGTCCATGAATAAGTTGAGTCAGGGGTCATGGTGGCATCTGGGGTTGTGTTCTCTCCTTCTGCTCCAGGTCCTGGTAAGTCCCTTGGGCCTGACTGAGTCTGGAGAGGCCCCCCTGGTTCTGAGGGCTCTGTCACCCCTTCCTGGAGCCCCTTTCCTGGGTATTTCATGTTCACACATGTGGTCCTGAGTTGATGTGGAAAAGAAGGTACCTGTTTTCTCCTGTTTTCTCCAGTCGGGGGTGCTGTAGCCAGACTGCGGACGTCCTTCAGCACAGCAGAGTTTGTAGGACAGGGCTCTTTGGTTTTGGTTGATAGTTCTCTTCTCCCCCAAGTCCAGGTTGAATCCTCAGGGACAGAGCTGGTCTCATTGGTCATGCTTGGGCCCTTTTTCTCCCAGGACAAGCCCTCTCCTCAACGTCCCTGCCGACGGACACCTAGGGGCTGTCCTACTGTGCTGTCAAGCTTTCCGGCTGCAAGTCCGGCCAGGTTCAGCCTGAAGCATCTCCCCACACACATGCTTTATCCCGGGGACTGTGTTGGGATGAGGTTTTCCCTGAGGGGGGTTGGAGGGGCCTGCAAGATGAGGGCTGTGTGGGGTGCGGAAGGATGAGGAAGGACAAGGCTGCCTCTGGGTGGGTATGTGGTTCTGGTTTTGTGGATCCCAAATTTCTGAGAGAAGACGGCTGCTTGTCCTGTGGTGTCACTAGCATCATCAGCATGGCCTTGCAGTGTCCTTGGGAGAGCACGGGGGTGTGTGACTCCAAGTATGTGGATAAATGGGCCTGAGTCATCTACACTGTCTCACTCAAGGGAGGAATAGAAAGGGCCTGGTGTCAAGGGTCTGTTTAGGGGCCACTGGGAGCTGACATTTGGGCTGAGGTGCATGGGAATGCGTGCTTCCTTTGTGAAATGTGCTTGGCCTAAGCAAGGGAACCCTGACCTTGTTTTTCTTCATTGTTCACTTATAAATAATTATTCACTGGACTTGTGGTAAGGAGCAAAATAGATTCCATGGTCCTTGTCCTCATGGAGCTTAGATTCTAGTGGGGCCAGAAATGTAATAACCACATGTATGGAAGCCTTATCATCAGCTGTGATGGATGTTATAAGGGAATGTATGTGGCAGGGAAGACTTTCTATCACCAGAAGGCATGTCTAAGCTGAGGCATGAAGGGTAATCCTGGAATAATTGAGCAAGGTTGGGTGGGCAAGGAGGGCAAAGGTCTGGGGTGGGAGGGGTCAAGATGAGTTCAAGGGACCAAAGGAGGCTGGTGGCTGGAGTGCAGAGAGCAGGGAGCTGTGGTGTGAGATGAACCGGGAGAGGCAGGCTGGAACCAGACCGCAGAGGGCCATGCGCGCCAGGGAAGGGAATGTGGTCTTCACCCAAAGAGCAGTGGGCTAGCATGGAAGGTTGTAAGCAGAGTGACTTATCTGACTCCTGATTGAGAATGGATCGCTCAGGAACCAGGATGCGAGCCAGGAAACCAGTTAGGAAGTGACTGCGCGTGCCCAGGTGAGAGAGGCAGTGGTGGCCTGGCCCAAGGGTGGTGGGGGTGCAGAGAAGTGGGCTTCTCTGAGTGAGTCACCAGAGAAGCACTGGGACTCCGTGAGGGCTTGACGTGTGGTATGCGGAAAGAGGGTGTAGCCAGTGCATCCCAGGTTTCCAGCTTGCCCGGGGGGATGGCTGGAGGATGAAGGCACTACTCCCTGACATAGGGCTTGGTGTTGGGAAAATCACTAGCCCAGATATGGATGGTTGAGTTTTACATGCCTTATCACTTTGCAATGATGGTGAAAAGTCTGAGAGGAAATGGCAAGGTTCCGTTTGGCACAGAGAGTGCTGGCCGGAGATATGAGAGTCACGTGGTAGTGGAATCCACAGGCATGAGAGAGATGGTCCCAGGGGAGTGTCTAAGTCCAGAGGGATCAACGGGCTGAGCAAGGGGCTCAGCTGCTGTCCTCTCTGTCGATTTCAGGCTGGGTAGGCCTGCTCACCTTAAAGTTCTGCAACCCAGACATACACGAGCTGGACTTGAGGGGCAGGGGGCTGTTTCTGGGCACCTAAAGGTAGGTTCCTTCGATGTAGGGGCTGTGGCTGAAGAAGGCGGTGGTCCTACCCCAGTGACCATGGCCAGCCTGTGTGGCTTGATGCCTGGACACTCCCAGAATCCCTCTCTACCTGGAAGCTGGCTCCCCACCCAGCCAGGACCCCTTTAGCATAAAACTCCTGCACTCTGAAAGCCAAAGATGTTGACACTGGAGTCCAGGGCTCTGAGGCATTCTTCACAAAGAACACAGCCAGGCTGCCTCATCTGGGCTGTTCAGGCAGGGCCATCCTGGCCTCAGCTCCAGCAAGAGGACTTGGTGGCTTTCTCTGGGGAGGAGGGAGGATGAGGTAGTTTGCCCACACAGCGGGGTCCTGGTCACTCCCACGAGGCATTGAGGTGGGCTGTGGCTACTGTGGAAATGATGCTTGGTGTTTTGCATATGGAAAAATCACTAGGGTTCAGAAGGAACACATTTCTAGGCCGGGCTGAAGACACCCTTTTCCTTTTCTTTATTCATTGTTATGAATTGCAAAGACAGATCAATGGTGAAATTGCTCTGAAATGGCAGAGAAAACATTGCTTTAGGTATTAGTTTTGTTTTAGTAAATTACAAAGGAGTGATTTAACTTGTCACCTTCAGAATTACTTCTGTCTCTCATTGGGGTAATATAATCAGCATGATCCACAGCCTTCCTTTTCTGGAGAACAAAGATAAATAATCTTCTAATATGCTCTTGACCAAACTAAATTACCAGGGACTTTTGATATTGGCTATCCAGCACCAGGGGGCTGTCCCTTTGCATGTACAGTGGGAATGTGGGGGGAGGTGTCTCAGATCCGTGGGAAGGCTGCTTGCAGTAAGGCTGGTTGGATGGATGGGTAGATGCATGCATGGATTTATGGTGAGATAGTTTTTCAACCTAGAGATTGAAAATATTGCAGCGGGAGAAATGGATGGCTGGTTGGAGCTCAAGGAGGATGAAAGGAGGATAGATGGATAGTTGGATGGACAGATGCAGAAATACATAAATAGATGGAGTGGGTAAAAGGAAGATGGATGATTAGGTGAGTGGATACTTGGGTGGTGGGTTGATGAAGATGGAGAAAGAGTGAATAAAGGGGCTCATTCCAACAGAAGCATTGGTTGAGTCCTGTTGCAGACATCATTATCTGTGGTCACAACAGAGCACATTTTTCTTCCCAAACTTTTTGTGTTTTGCCCAGATGTGTCTGGAGCTTCTCCAGGCTTTCGCTGGCTTCTCTATAGAGTTCTTGAATGCTGTGACTTTGCTAATCAAGTCTGTCTCCCTAATTACAACTGTCAGCTTCCCAGCAGCTACCTCTGTCTTCTTTGGGGACAGGCTGGGACACTTGGGGTACACATGATATGTGTTTTATTTTAGAGGAGAAGGTAGGGAGAAAAGAGAGGGAGAGAAACATTGATATGCGAGAGAAACATCAGTTGGTTGCCTCTTGCGCTCACCCCAAGCAGGGACCAGGACCGAAAGCTGGCATGTGCCCTGGCCAGCAATCGAACCCATGACCTTCCATGTTGGTGTGGCTCGGTGGGTTGGACATCATCCCACAATCAGGGTGTGGGATGCATTCCTTTTGACAGGTCAATCATCTTTCCATAAAAACCTCTTGGGACTTTCCAAATAATCAAGGAATGAAGAACATGATTGAGAAGATGGAGGACAAGGTATCGGAAAGGATTCTGAGCTAACAGGATAGGGGAGAAAAGATAGAAAGGCATTTCTTTTTAGGGCACTAAATGGACTTGTATGCAGACAGTGGACCTTCCAGAGTGTGCTTTCTCTGACAGGCCCTTCTCCTTTGTCAGCAACAGTCCCAGGGGGCCACAGGAAAAGCTTGTCTGCTTTGGGGAGGGTGGGAAGAGGGGAACAGGACTTGTCTATCTTGGTCAGGCTGCATCACTGCCCAGGGCATTGGGTGGGGGACAGGGGTGGGAAAACACATCAGGTGGTTTGTCCCTTCAAGTTCTGGATTTTCTACATCAGCAAAGCCTTTAATCATTGTGATCAGCAGTCAGCTCATCACCATTAATTGAGTTAGAGTTCAAGCAGGCTTACTGGAGAGGTTCCCGTGTAAATGGTGCAGAGGTGGGGGGCCCTTCTGCACATCGCAGCTTGTTCAGCACACTGGGGAGCTGGTGGCACATGCTGTCACCATCCATGCTTTCCTCAGAAAATGCGCAAGCCTTTCTGAGGATCCTTTCCCTCTTGTTTTTAGGACTTCAGCCACTAAATCCCATTATCCTTACTAAGTACTTAGATGGTTTTATCTACCTCCTCACCCCCTGCCCCATGAAATCAGTAAAAACACAGGGACATCCTGTCATTAAGACTGTCTCAGTGAGTTATGCAACAAAGAAATACACAAGGCTTCCAAAGCTGGGATGAGGGAAAGGAACAGCTTTGCTGATGGTTTTCTCAAGGGACCGCCAGCTGGGGGTTATGCACTTCTCCAGTGTTCTCTGCTGCCTGTTACATTCCTGAGGACTGGATCTTCTAGTAAGCACTCATATCTCTGCTTTCCCTTCAGAATGCTCAATCTTCAACTTTCTTCCCCCCATGACTCCTCCTAGTTCTGGCCAAGACCTTTAAAACAATTCTGAAATTTTTGTTTTATTCCAGTTAAGACAAGTTTGCTCTTCTTCTTTTTCTTTTCTTTTCTTTTTTCAATTAAAGAGAGAGGGAAAGGGAGAGAGGCAGAGAAGGAGAGAGACATCAATGTATGGTTGCTTTTCACCTGCCTCCAGCCACGGACCTGACTGGAAACCTGCCTTGCAACTTGGTTATGTGCCCTGGCTGGGAATCGAACCAGTGACCTTTGAGTCTGCAGGCCAGCGCCTTATCCACTGTGCCACCAGCCAGGGCAAATCTGTTCTTAATGTCTGTGGCTTTATGCTGTCTCCTCATTCCCATCTTCCTTAGCACCCGACCCTGACCAGTGCAATGAAGAGAGCCGGAAGCTCACTGTCATCGCCAAGTGGGTGTGGCCAGGCGTAGGGCTGACTTCAGTGTGGCTGTGCAGGCTCATGTAAGAGGTTCAGCCTCTGAGAAGGTGAAGTTGGACAGAGGAGGCGTCAGGGACACCACGGGCAGGGGGCGGCTTCTTGAGGGTTCCCCTTAGAAGTGTACTATCCAGATCACCCTTGGTTCTGAGTAATAGAAACCTGCTCAAACTAGTTAGTGGCAAAAAATTCTTGTAAGGATGTAGGCATTTCTTACAGATCCCAAGGGCCAGAAGGAAGCTGGGACTTGGCCATGGGCTGACTGGCACCTAGAAAGCAGCCAGCTCTCTCCCTCCTTTCTCCCCGACCCTTTCTGCTGCCCGCCTTTCCCCATCCCTCCTCTATGAACCCCCTTATTTTCTCCTCTTTCTCTGCAGTCCAGTCTCCCCTCCTTCTCTGGGCATAAAGAGGAAGATGGCCATCCCGACCCCTTGAGTTCTTATTTGGCTCTCAGTTCCAGTTACATGAGGAAATGATTATTCTGAGTCAATTCCTAGAGCAGATTCTCACTGACCCAGCCTAGGCCAGGCAGTTTCCCTAGGCCCATTCATCTGTGGTCAGGGAGGCGGGCTATGAGGTCAGGGAGGCCGCCAACAAGGAGTTTGCCATAGGACATACTTTTTTGGGCAAATAAAAGGAGTTCTTTACACAAGGGCAGGAGATGCTTATGGGACTGTCATTGCTATAAATATGGCTGTGATCACTCACATGATTTTTCACTATTGTATTATTATCTTAGTAATATCCCATGTTATTACAAACATTTTACAGGTTTCAAGTGGCTTTATTAGACATTACCTAGCGATTTTCTCATTGAGAGATGTTTAAATTGTTTTAATTTTTTTCACCATTACAGATAATATAGCAGTAATCATCTTTTTGTGTATGTCTTTTTCTAAGTTTCAGATTATTTCCTTTGGACTAGATCAGTAGAGGTGGAATGATAGGTTCTGGTTCTCATTTGCAATGGCAACATCCATTGTAGATATTTAAACAGAAAGGAATCTTTATATAAGATGTTGGATGGCTCTTGGGGTCTAGGTGGTGATGCACAGAAATGGGCTTGGACATGACAGTTGGAACGATGCAGCTAGGACCAGTGCTCCAGCCCACCATAGAATGTTCTAGTGAAACACTACTGATTTGCTCAAAGGACCTAAGGCTTTGGACTCTGAAAGCTCTCTCGCAGATTCTCGAGAAGGACTGGTTGTCCCCAATAGTGCACTACTAGGAAACTGAGCTCTTTGCATATGGCTGTCTTTTCCCCTCTCCTTTCTGAATGCAAGTCCCATATGGGTGGGTCACAGTGGCAGAACCTGGGACACAGGTCCTCAGTCTAGCAATAAGGAAAGTTGATAAGTGGATTTTTAGATTCCTAGAACAGGAAGGAAGGTAAGACATGTGAAACTCCCAAAGTATCATATGTGGTTATTAAAAAGATGTCAGGCTCCTGTGAATGGTGTATGTCCACTCTATGTTCAGATTCGGGTTTAGAGGAAAGAGGACACAGGCTGAAGTGGTGGCCTGGTGTTTTCATCAGAGCCCAGGTGCTTTCTCTTTTTCAGTGTATTGACAATGTGCCCTGTCATGGCCCAAATCACTGCCATAGCTCCAAGCATCCCATCAATGTTCGATAGGATCCCAAGGAGTAAGGAAAAGGGATTTCTCTTTAAGAGCTCTTTCTTTCCGGACTTTCCTTTATGTAGTCAAGACAAATGCCTGCTCCTAGATGGTCAATAGCAAAAGGTAACAGGACCACCATGGGTGGTCCTAAGATCTACACCTTAGATCTGGGTGTAGGGCATTGCTCCCCAAAACTTAGGTTCTGTTAGGGTAGCTTTTGGAAAAGCAATGGTATTGGCCAGGAGGGGTATTAACTTTTATTTATTATTGTATGAGTATTTTAAGATTTCTGACACATATTGCCGAATGGTTTCCAAAAGGGTTGTACCAACTTAAATTCTTAAGAACAGCATTTGAGTATGCCTTTTTTACCATACCTTTGCCAAATAGTGAGGCTTGCATGTTAATAAATACTAAGGAACTCTTTTCCTATTAGTCCTGATAGTTTTTTAGATTAAGTTGTCTTGAATTGTTTTTAGAGAGAAGGTCATGGAGGAGGGAAGAAAGGGAGAGAAACATTAGTGTATGGTTGCCTTTCACCTGCCTCCAGCTACGGAACTGGCCTGGAGACCTGGTTTACAACCTGAGTTGCCTTGAATTTTGTAGAAATACAATTTATGGGTTAATAAGTGACAATGGTAGTATAGTCATATTTTTGTTATATTTTTAAATGATGCTTTTTATGGTATTGATCAGACCTTTCTGAAAAGCCTTAGATTATAATGGTGATAATGAACATTCCTGTCTTGTTCCTGATTTTAATGTTAAAACTTGAATGTTACACTGATAGGTATGATGTAAGTTGTTCATTTGAGATACCTTATATCTTCGAATTTAAAATATTGGTTCTTTTAAAAAAATTTATTTATTATTTTCAGAGAGAGACAGAGAGGGAGAGAGACTTCAATGTATGGTTGCCTTTCACCTGCCTCCAGCCATGGACCTGGCTGGAGACCTGGCTTGCAACCTGGTTATGTGCCCTGGCTGGGAATCAAACCAGCAACCTTTGGGTTCACAGACTAGTGCCTTATCCACTGTGCCACTAGCCAGGGCCAAAATATTGGTTCTAAGATACACTAACTTAATGATAGCTTGGTGGACAGGGGAGGGGAAAAGCATGATGTAATATTAACCTTACATATTGATTGAAAGAAATTACTTCACCAATGTGAAAGAAATGCCCCTATGAATAACCAAAGGGTGGGTAAATTAGGTTTATAGTTATGAATACATGAAACAGGGCTTATTCTTAATATTTATTAATTACTATTTATATTTTTCATCTTATTGTTATATTGTATCCTTATGATTTATCTCTTAGGTAATGATGGGTGGTAATATAACCTACTTTTGCCCCCAACCTCTACCCCTGGTATATATTTCTTCCAATTAATAGGGTAATTTAAATATACCATCATTTGATATAAGCAGTATCCTCAGAAAGTACATTCTTTACATATTATATACTTTACAAGTGTACTTTTTTAGCAAGTATCATTCTATTCCTAGGTTTTAGCATTTCCATGTGGAAAAGATGTTGACTGTGACAAGAGTCTAAGCATACGTCCATCATTAAAAGAATGAATGCCCAGATCTGAGAGATGATATAACTCACTTTCTAACTAAATCATTTTTGTAATTCTGGGCTCGACCCTATTTTATGGTTATGTATTATTCTTTTAGTGTTCTGTTGAATTCTATTTTTCTGGTATTTAGAATTATTGTACCTGTTTTCATAAGTTAGGAAAATCTATAGATTTTTTTGTTTGTTTACTGTTTCTGTCAGATTTTGGTGTCAGAGTTATGATAGTTTCATAAAATAACTTAGACTTCTGATCAGCTTTTTTTCATGTGGTAGAATAAGTTGCATGATAAGAATTAGTAGTTTCTTGAAAGTTACATTCAACATTTGACTCAGGGGCCTTTTGTGGAAGTAAATATTTGGTAGCTTTTCAAATTTTTTCTTGATTATTGGCATTTAAAAATTCTTTTTTTTTTTTTTTTTTTTTTTTTTTTTTTTTTTTTTTTTTTTTTTTTTTTTTTTTTTTTTTTTTTTTTTTTTTTTTTTTTTTTTTTTTTTTTTTTTTTAAATTTTTTGTTTAAGATTTTATTTATTTTTCAGAGAGAGGGGAAAGGAGAGAGGCAGAGACAGAGATAGAGATAGCAATGTATGGTTGCCTTTCACCTGCCTCCAGCTACAGACCTGACTGGAGACCTGGCTTGCAACCTGCATTTAAAAATTCTTGAGGTTTGATTTTGGTAATTTATGTTTTCCTCAGAAAATCACCCCTGTCACCAAGGTCTTCAAATTCATTAGAAAAAAGAATAGCTAAGTCCCTTACATTTTCAATTCTTCCCTGTATCTCCTTCCTTTTTTTTACCATCTAACTTTTATTTATTTTTTGTTATTTAACTGAGATTTGACTATTTTAAGTTTGGTTTCCCCCAAAGAACAACCTTGAATGTATTTATGAATGTTCTTGTTTGACCATGTTTGAATCATTTCTTTCTTCTCTGTTTTTCTTGAAATAATTTGATGTTTTCCATCGAGTCAGTGTTACCTATTTTTCACACAAGTGGTGAAGGTTTGGCTTTTATTTTGATCTGTGGCTGAATGTTTTGTTGCTATGTCTGGCACCTCTGGGTTGCTCTGTGAGTTCCTGGCACATAGCAGGGATGCAGTACATAGTTGCTGGTCGGTGAAAGAATGAATCTGGCAAACTGGTGGGAAGTTGCCGAAGCCTGCCTGTTTGCTAGGGAGACCTTTGGAGAACCAGGGAGGAGACAGGTCCCACACCTGACTGCAAAGGTGAACTTTTGCTACTGGTTCTCCTAGCTCTCCCCGGTCCCCATCAGCTCCTTCCACAGTACAGGGGGAGTTCTTTCTTGGAGTGTGTGGTAGGCAGCAAGGAGCCATCCCTGTGTGTGCTCTCATGCCTGCGGAGTCCCCGTGGCCACAGCTAGAGAGGGTGGTAGGTATGTGAAGGTAGGGAGAGAAGGCTGAGTCCTGAAAGGTGGAGAAGGTGAACATTATGCAGGAGACGAGTCACCGGGTTGCAGGATCTGGACACTGCAGCACGGCAGAGACTGAGGCAAGATGACATAGTTGTTTTGATGAAAAAGGCCCCTCTGTAAGGTTTTCCATTTCTGACCCTATAGTGCATGTGCTCGAGCCCAGACACTGACCGATTGCTGCTGAGGTTAGGGGTGACCGGGCAGCTGACTATGCCTTAGGAATAGGGGAGACCGTCTGGGCTGATGAGGGAGGTGCCCTGCAGGTGGACACCTGCCTCTGTCCCATTTCTATCCACAGTTGCCTGATAAAGAATAGGATGCCTAGTTATATTAGAAATTTGGATGAATAACAAGTACCTTTGTCTCATGGATTTGGGGCCTCACCATTTACCAGCTCTGAGGCGGGAGGCTCCCAGAACCCGGGAGGGATGACTCAATGGCAAGGCAGTAAGGTGCACCTACCTCACCCCCCAACCCCTCCTCCGACCCCAGCACACCCTAGGCTACTCCTGGCAAAAAGCGATGCCCTTTGGTGTAAAAAAGTGAGGTCCTCCCTCTCCCACCCAGTGATATACAAGTGTGGACTAAGCAAGCTCTCTACACCTTCCTACATTTGGTGATGGCCTTTCGGACAAGGCAAGTTCCATGTCATGGGCCCTGTTGAACACTCACCCTGATGAGTGAGATGAGCATTTGTCTTCCATCAGATCCCAGACAGTCAGAGGAAGTGGGACCAGGGCCTGGGATATCCGTGTTCAGGCAGACTAGTGGCTTCCATATACTGAACGTTAGGGGCTTGGCCAGGAAGGTGGGCTGGAAGGATGAGGTGGGCAAAGGGGCCCTGCAGGAGGTGACCGGGGGTGAGGAGGAGCAGCCTGATGACCATGGCGGGGTGGGGAGGTGTTAATCCAGTAAAGCAGACCCTCCTATCGGTGCTGCCTCTGCGCCATGTGCTTCTTGGGGCTCAGGCAGAGCTGAAGGATGAATTCTAAGTTCTGGGCCACAAAATAAGTTTTGGGACATGTCAGAGAGGAGATAACCTCTAGGTATTGTTGTAAACTTTGTATCACCCTTAGACTAGCCTCATTGATTTCTGGAAGAAGGTTAAAACCCTATACAAATAATTTTAATGGGCACGATTATGTTCTCATCAAAAAATAATGTGGCACAGTTCCATACTTATTCAAAAATGATCATTGTGTGAACAGCTATTAATTAGTGAATAGCTTTGGAAAAAAAATTCAATAGATTTGGGAAGCACTGTTAATAACCCATTACGGTATGTCTGGGGGTCAAATCACCATATCATGTCAAAGCATAGATTTATGGCTCCATTTTTAATCACTTCAAAATAATTAAGAATGTTCTGTGCATCTGACTGGGCAGATTTGAGGCACGAAAACCATATATCTGCATTAGGAAGGGAACGGCTCATTTCCGGCCAAAAGGGAGATCAAAGCTCTTTCGACATCCATTTGGCAAGAGCATGCACATTTTATAGCTTCTCAGAAGGTATTAGTGATTTTAGATAAATAGCATTCAGCTTTTCTTTCCCTTTGCCCATGGCCTCCTTTCAAGCCACGAGAGGAAAATCACAAATGCTAGGAAATTCTGACCTTGATCTTGAATGTCAGAGAGTCCAGCCTTTTGTGGTTGCTAGGAGAGTTGGGGAGGGGGCTGATTTCTACATTACTCCTTGCTTCAGAGTGGGTCTGGAGGAAGCAACTCGGCCCTTTGATCTGGGGGAAATGCTCACCCATTTAGGAGGTGAAGTGATGGAATCCCTTTTAGCCCAGCAAACTTGTTGTCTCCTTGGAACCTGGAACCTGAGGGCAACTTGTGCCTTTGGGAGCAGCTGCACCCCCACACTTTCCTATGGTCCCTGGGGTCATGTTGGGTAGGGGAAGGGAATTGATGCTGGCTCCCCCTCTTCCTTCCTTGTAGATTTATGCTCAAATATCAGAGATCTTGCCTGGCCACCTTTCTAGGGACTGATATACTTTCTGAAGGTGATTAAAAAAATTAAGCTCACGTACATTCCAGGTCATTTTAGTAAAATAATTTTAAAAACATTCATATTTACACAAGGAAGAAGATAAATCTGTTCAACTTGGTCTGTCTGCTCATGCATCCGTCCTGCGCTGATGGGTTGGGATGTAAAGAGAGGGTTGAAGGATGCATCAGAGAGTGTCCAGCGAGGCGGTGTCTAGCAGACAAGTTGAAAAGAGGAGGGTGTGGGCAGAGCATGATTTTTGAATTGACGATGTGGACAAAGGAGTGTGATCGGTAAGTGCCCAGTCCAGGGTAGGTGATTCTGGGTGGCTGCGGTGGAGTGGAGGAGAAGGACACTGGAATGAGGCGGTCTTGGAAGTGGAGATCAGGGTGCAGGATGGGTCATCCATGTGGACATTGGTCACCTATGAGCAAGGAAGGAGGGGAGGATGCCTAACCCTTGGATGAATGGTCGCCCATCACTGGGTGACATAACGAGGCTGCTGGAGGGGTGAAAGTATTGATGTGACAATAGAGAGGTGAGGATGCCTCTTGCCATTCCACTGGGGGTGCAGCAGCCTCCACAGAAAAGCAGACTCGGAGGAGGTGGGGATGTTTTTGAGTAGAGGCTGATATGGGAGTTTATTTACTTAAAATATTTCAACTTACTGGGGGTAATATTGGTAACATGAGACAATTATATTCAATAGTTTGACCCCTGTGTCCCCCAAAGCATCACTTCCGTCCATTGCCACCTGTTTGACCCCCTTGATGGAGTCGGAGTTCGAGAAGGCCCCGTGGAAGGGCGGGGTGTGAAGAGAGCTCTGCTAGAGCTACAGATATTAAATTTCCTAATTGAAAATTTCAGACATCCTTAATAATGGAGTGTATTTCTAGCATTTTATACTCACTTTCCTCACAGTTTATCAATTTAAGTACAATTAGCATCCGACAGAGCCCTGAGAAATTGCTGCTCTCTCGCTATGCACTTAATGATTCTGCAGTTGCCTCGGTGGGGAGTGGGGTGGGGATGGCACGTCCCAAATCACAGTGGACAGTACCCTTGGCTCTGATTGCATCTCTCTTTCGTTATGCTCACACCTGAGTCCGTGAGCCCCTCGGACAGTTTCCTGCTGGCTACCTCCCTGCCCCCTGCCCCACCATGCTCCGAACAGCAGGGCCTTGGCGCAGGTGTCACCACTTGCTGCAGGGGACCCTGGCATCTAAGGCAGGGTGAGGGGCTGCCTACCACGGTTCCTTGGCTGTGAACATTCACGAGACTCCCACAGAGGGCTGTCTGACAGTGTGTGGGATTTCCCCAGAGACCCCCTTTTCACTTCTGGTTCTGGGAAACTCATGGTGCCTATTCAAAAGTCCAGCGAGCTCGCCAGTGCACAGTAGGTTGTTTTTTGTTAGCCAAAAAGCATTCTGAAGGCACCAGCCTGCAGACCTAAAGGTCGCTGGTTTGATTCCCCAGCCAGGGCACATAACCAGGTTGCAAGCCAGGTCTCCAGCCAGGTTCATAGCTGGAGGCAGGTGAAAGGCAACCATACATTGATTGTCTCTCTCCCTTTCTGCCTCTCTCCCTTCCCCTCACTTTGAAAATAATAAATAAAAAATCTATAAAAAGTTAAAAAAAAAAACAACAAACATTCTGCCTGGCTGGTATGGCTCAGTGGATTGGTGCCAACCTGTGAACTCAAGGGCTGCTGGTTCGATTCCTAGTCAGGGCACATACCCAGGTTGCAAGCCAGGTCCCCAGCTGGAGACAGTGAAAGGTAACCACACATTGATGCTTCTCTCCCATTGTCCCTCCCTCTTTGCTCAGAAAATAATGAATAAAAACCTTAAAAAATAAAAGCATTCTGGTGGCACAGGGTGTCTGGGCTGCTTTCTCAGTCTCCGCGCTGCGCTGCGCGGCGCTGCTGGCTGCAGGCCCATCTGTCAGGCCCGTTGCTGTCACTGAGGATGGTGCTGCTGCACAGCCATGAATCACAGTGTGGGAGCTGCTCATAATTGCCTCATATGTGTTTTCAGTTCTCAAATTTAAAACCATTTACTGCTGGGAACAGATGTTAAATTCAGGACGCTTGTCAATTGTTGGCGCTATACACAAAAAAGATGCTTAAAATTAGAAGCCTGATTGAATTTTAAGTACAGTGATCACAGTGGTTGGAACTAAAATAATTGAAACGGTAAACAGCTTATTGTGAGAGATGGGAGTGTGCGATGGAAAGAGAAGCTGAACTTGAATTTGAAAACCCATGCTGTGGTTTTATAATGGGGATTCTCCAGTGATTGTTAAGCTAATTAATACTTAATTGTAATAGAAGCTCTCTAGGAGTACTTAAGGAGCACTAATACCAAATATATTCATTCATAACATGGTGATGTCTAGAAAAGCCATGTGGAGTCAATAATAACAGAAAGAATGGGAACGAACCATTATGTAGGGCCTTTGCTATGTGCCAGATCATGAACTTGAACCTTTATATATTTGATGAAGGTCTAGACTGTTGCTTATTCTCCAAGTCTAGGCAGGACTGGCAGTTTAGGCGATCCCCAATTTAAAAAAAACTGTGGTATAATGATCACAGACTTCTCATTTTAACCATGTTTACATAAACAAGTCAGGGATATTAAGTGTTTTCACAGTGTTGTACAGCCATCGCCATGATCCCAAACAAGCTCTCTACCCTTGCTTCCCTCCCTCAGCCCCTGGTCGCCTCCTTTCTGGCTCCATGAGTTTGCTGTGGCCAAGTTTGATAAGGTGGATGTCACCTCCTCCTCCTTCCCCTTCTTCCTGCCCCTTCTTTCCCCCTCCTCCCCTCTCTCCGCTCTCTCTCTCCCCTCCCCCCCTTCCCCTCCTTCCTCTTCCCTCTTTCTTTCCCCTTCCCCTCTCCTTTTTAATCCTCACTCCAGGGCTTACTTATTGATCTTAGAGAGAGGGGAAGGGTGGGAGAGAGAGAGAGAGGAAGAGAAACATTGATGTGAGAGAGAAGCATCTATCTGTTGCCTCTCCCATGCATTCTGACTGGAGATTGACCCTGCAGCCTAGACATGTGCTCTGAGTGGGAATGGAACATACCACCTCTTGGTTTATGGGAGGACTCTCCAACAAACTGAGCCACACTGGGCGAGGGTGCTCTTTTTCTTAGTTCCTTACAGTTTAGACGTATTGGTCCTTCTTTTAGAAACCCTGTCTCCTATTTTGCCAAACTAACTTCTAACCCTTCAAGTCTCAGTTTGGAAGTTCCTCCAGGAAGGCTTCCTGGGTTCTTCCATGACTTTCTGTCTCTCCTGGGTCTGGTGACCTCCTGATCTACCAGAGGGTCTGTGCATCTTGTGTCACAGCTCAGATCACACTGGACTGTCAGTGCCTGTTCTCTTGCCCATCTGCCCCACAGCTCGTGGGCTGTATGAGAGCAGCTCCCACCCAGCTGCAGCCCCAACATCAGCCCCGTGCCTGGCATGGAGGAGATATTTGCTAAGTGTGTGTGGATGGATGGCCTCCACCACGTCCCAGTCCTGGAAAGAATCCCAGTGTGCAGCCCCTTCCCTGCTGGCTGATGCTGGCATCTGCTTCCCTGAGGGCTGCCAAGTACATAGAATTTGGGAACAGGCATGTGTGGAGGGAGTGGGATTGTAGAGCAGCAATAGGCCTGGCCCTAATGTTACCCCAATAAATTCAATATGAATTAAAAGAAGGGAGGCCTGGCTCAGCCTCAGCTGCCCATGTACCCTGCTCAGGGCACATATCCTGACCCCGTGAGTCGGAAGATGTGTTATATGGAAATGGGTGTTGAAATTCAAGTGAGTTCAAGTCAGGATTCAGTTTCCCCCTTTCATCTGAGGTTTGCTCTGCAGCAGAAACTCCTTGCTGCCCTGGAGACCTGTGGCTGTCACAGGGATGCTGCTCTCCTGCTGTCAGCATTGGTGGGCTGTGAGCACAGTGGATTTTAATTTTCCTTAACCACAAGTGTTGTTTCTGTGTGAAATGAAACAAGAGATATCCCATTTCTGCCTTGTGTGCGTCGTGTGGTGGTCAAGATAATCGTTCTAGAACTACTGTGTGTTCCGCTTGGAGCTTGCATAAGGAACTCCGTGCACAGCACCAAGAGGAGGCCAGCTGTCTTGGGAAGCTCCTTGCTGATGTTGTGAGATCACAGATCAAGTCCTCAGCATGCGGGCCTTGATGTGGGCAAAGGGTGTCCAGTGGTGTCCAGTGGTATTACAGAGGATTGGCACCCATATTAGGAAAGTCACAGCCGCTCATATCTATTTTTGTTTAATGAGTCCTTTCGCCAAAGGACATCTCAGAGGTGTGTGTGTATAATTTTTTAGCTGCTAGAAGGCATTTAGAGGTTCACATCTAGCTTATATCACATGCCAACTCTATGAACTTGTGTGTCTGTCACTTGCCTCTTTGGGCCTCCGCTTTCTCATCTGTAAGTTGGGGAGAACAATTGCAACCTCTTAGAGTGTGAGAATGAAATGAGGTAAAGCCAATGCTCACCACTAGGCCTGGCACAACCCAAATGTTCAGTATAGGTTAGGTATACTCTGCTTCAGTGATAACATTTAGAATCCCTAGCACACATTGAATTTGGATATCAGTCTCTCACACACCACCATGCAGACTCTGGGCTCTGTAGTCTCTCTCCTTCCCAGGGGAAAATCATCAGTGGCTTTGATTCTGAGAGTAATTTACTCTGTGGTTCAATAAAAGGACTTTGGGGGTGTATCCCAGGCCACTCTAGGCCTCCCTGTTGGGGAAGTGCTGGGTAATATGACCATGAGAAAAAGGGAAACGTTTGGTGTGGCTAAGGGTGTTCTGCATGTGGCTGGGCTGCATGAGCAGGGACTGTTGTGGAAAGTGTGGGTGACCCTGTGCCATCAGTGGTGAGTTCCTCAATAGGAGCAGATTGCTTGTGTTGTGCACACATGGAGTGTGTGTGTGTGTGTGTGTGTGTGTGTGTGTGGAGGGGGCAAGGGGGCTTCTCCATGCGGTAGGGACTGGGATTGGCCCAGCTGTATAATGTTGACTCAAGCTGCTGCTGTGACAGATGTTCTTCTGTTTAGAGATTCATTTTGGGGTATTTAGTACAAAAACCTAAGGTACACAGTTACGGCTCCAAGATTCATACTCTACATTAAAGGCTCTTTATTGGCAATTGGATTTAATGGGAAGATAACCCAGCTTCCAGGAGATAGGCATCTGGCAGCAATTGCATGCCGTTCACCAGATAATAGTGTGGGGGTGGGCTGGAGGCCAGCCCTCGGAGGCCTGAGTAGTACTCTGAGCTCCCAGGGCCCATTGGAAATTGTTAATTAAAGAGTCTTCTGGTACCTTTCCTACCTCCACTTGGTCTCAGTTCTGCTGGTGTTTTAAAACATTTTCTTTTTATGCTTTCTCAATGTTTTATTGTAGAGAGAATAGGAGGGAGGAAGGATGAGGGAAAGAAATACCGACTATTTGTCTCCTGTATGAGCCTCAAGGGGGGACAGAACCTGTGGCCCAGGCATGTGCCCTGACAGGGAATTGAACCAGACACCTTTCAGTTTGCAGGACGGTGCCCAGCCAGCTGACCACACGGACTGGGGCTCGCTCTGCTGGTTTTGATAGCACGCAAGAAAATCCTGGGGGAGGGGCTGAGCCTAAAAGTTAGACTCTGCTGGTTTGCGCTTCTGTGCGTGTTTTCCGGTTCCCTCCCTGCCCTTCTGGATGCAGAGAAGCTCTGACTTCATGGAGGAGGATGGGTGTTCCAGCAGCTTCAGATTGCTTGTGAAGAAAGCACTTTAGGCTTCATACACCCAGAGTTATAGCACCTGTGAGATCCTGTTGAGAAAGCTCCTGTGAGAGATCTTGTTACAGATCCTAGGAGAGGTCCTGTGAGACAGCTGCCACACAGGTTTGATTCTTCCTGGGTTAGGAAATAGTCAGTGGAAATAAGACACAATGTTTATCAAAGTCCCTTCACGGTTTGCCTTTCGAGGTCTCACACTCTCTCACTGGTGTGTTGCCCGGTAGGTCCTAGAGAAGTCTGAAGGATGACTGGCAAAATCAGGTGGAATGCCCCTCATTTCCATGACTGCCCCTCAGTTCCATGACTGCCCCTCCTCATGACAGTTGAAACTGTTTGACTGTTAGTCACAGAATTTTTTTTTTCTTTTTCTGTTGTGCATCTGGAATAGTGTTTTCCTCTCAAAAGCCTCTGTAGCCAGTTTTCTTAAAATCAGTGAGAAAAAGAAAGATAATCAAAATGAGCCAAAGTTCTGAGTCCCCCTGACTTTGTGAATCTTACTTGTCTTGACCAATATTTCCACATCTCATCTCATTCTTTCTTACATGTTTATACATGAACCCTCACGGTGGGACTTGCTCCAGTAACATGGTGCTGAGGACGGTCAGTGGCCCAGAAGGCGCAGGGACGCCGTTCTGTGCAACGCCTGACCGGCTGTGGAATCTATTAGCGCCCACGGTGGTCTTCACAGTAAGTCTCGCATGGGAGCATGGCCGCCCACCTGTAAAGCCCACCTCGGGCTTCACTGGTTCCCTCAGGCGTTTCCCTGCACATGGGCTGGGGGCACCTGTGTGTGTCTGGCTCAGGGCCCGGTGTCAGAGCCTTCTTCCTGCTGTCAGGAGCCATGTCCTGGTCCTTGGTGGCCCCACACTCAGCTCATTGCAGGTCACCTCACCGGAGCTGCGAGCTGCTGCCTTGAAAAGCAGCTGTTGCTCCCTCACTGCTTTCTTTCCCCGCACCTATGGAGGTACCGGACCCCTAGTGGTAGGGTTTGCAAGGGCACGCAAAGGTCTCCAGTTCAGAAACACTGTCCCCACCCACTTGCTTTGGCATCGGTCGTCTGAGAATTGTGCCCTTTTTATGTGAAGGCAGCTTTGCACCCCCAAGGGAGGATCTGTAAAGCTGTGATCACAGTCCTGGAGTGAAAGCCCTGATGGTTGGTTCAGCTTCTTCCTCTAAGGTCAGGGCTGGGCTATGGGGCTAGTGAGCTGGAGGCTGCAAAGCCATACAGAGCCCAGGAGCCTCATTGGGGGTTACGTGGGTCTCCCAGCCAGGCAGCCCTTACTATGTTTGTACAGAGGACTTGGTCACCAGGCTGAGGGCATTGCCTGAGGTCACACCCTGTGAGCCACTTGACCTGGGCCCTGCGGTTCAGTAAATTCAGGCATTGTAAGAGCTGCAGAGAAAAAGTGGCAGATTTATCTCTGAGGAGTGTCTCTGAGACTTCTGGTTCCCTCTGACGTCTGTTCAGGTTGCTTTGGACTTAGCGGATTTCAGCCCAGAAAGTCTCATGTCTGGGAAACCCCTCAGTCCCAGGCAAACCAGAATGGCTGGCCACCCTACCTTGGGGTGACCAGAAAGAGCTGGTCCCCATTCTCCCCGGGGCCGTACCTGACCTGGAGTCCAGAGGATGGCTGGGGTCCACGTTGCTGGCAAACCCAATTCCCAGGGAGAGCCAGAGGCCAGCTGCTGTGTGGGGATGGGGGCCAGCCTCTGCCCTCTGCTTCCTTCTAGCTCTGTATTGGCCTCAGCCTGCCCGTCTCAGATCTCGGCCATGTATGCAAAGCCTCAGGCAGACCTGTTTCCCTGGAAGGTGTCTCGTTTTCCTCTCAGGGGGGCGTGTGTGTGCAAAGGGCCCAAGCTTCTGGCTGAAAATTGGCTCAGCGGGAAAGACTCTGTTTTCCTCATGTCCTTGTCCTACCTCTGTGACGGTGAAGGGCACTGAGCCCTGACGTGAGGCAGAAGCTTCCAGGGCAGGGGGGCTTGTAGGGATCGAGCTTCACCCCAAAGGACTCCTCTGTGGCGGGGCTTTTCAAGCACTGTCGCGTGATAAGGCCCCTCCAGCATCTGCCGTGTGTCCTGTTCCTCCCTCCACGCTGCTAACTTGAACTTCCCGCGCCTGCCGTCTCACCCCCGAAGCCCAGGGCCCTGGGCTGGTGACCCGCCACTGCCAGGAGTTCACGAAGGCGCCCAGATGCAGGGCTGAGACAGCATTGCTGTCGTTTAGAGCTAGTAAGCTCGTTGTGGGTAGAAAGAAAATTTTCCCAGCCACTGAAGCTGACAAGAAGGGGAGTGTAAACCATCAAGACAGATTCCTCTGGGGCTCGTGTCTGAGGTGGGAGGTGCAGATTTGATCATGAGAGCCCTACATGCGGTGCTACATGCAGGCAGGCAGCCAGCCGTGAGCTCCAGAGCCAGGCAGCCCACAGTTCAACACAGTCTGCTGCAAGGGCAGCAGGGGGAGTCGGCTAATACCTGTAATCTCCAGAAAAGCCGGTTCAGGTGTCACCATTAACGCATGGCATTGGCGTGAAAGAAGTGCTGAAGTTGGTGGTGAGCATCTTCTGAGGGAACTGAGATGTTCGGCACAGGTTTTACACCTTACCAGAGAGGAGCAAAGAGGGCCCAGGAAGTGGGTGATGTCTCTGATTCTGCTTAAATGTCCTGCCCCGGCCTTGCCCCTGCCCGTGTGGCACGCTGTGGCTCATCTTCGTGGTCAGTTTCCTGGCACCATGCCCTGAGGGAGGCCGGTTCCTCAGCCAGGGAAGATGTATGTGCCTCAGTGAGAGCAGTGAAATCTCTGTTGGCTGCCTTCCGGCGGGCAGAACCATTTTGGAAGGCCTTCTGGGCCTTCTGGGCCTTCTCAGGCTGTAGTGGTGCAGGGCACTGATTATGCCATGGAGGGTGGGAGGTGGGGGACGCAGGTACAGAGGGTGGGCTCCTGTGAGTGAGCTCCAAGCTGCTGGTTTCGAGTATCAAAGGCAACAGTAAATAGGCAGGTGCTGCTAGGTGCCAGTTCCACCATCAAAATCTCTCCTGGTTATATATTTACATCCTTCAATAGGGTATTTTTTAAATGTAGGGAGCGACAAGAAAAGAAAAACAATAGGCTTTAATCTTTCCACCTTGAAAAGTCCAATTGATAGTATTAAAAATGAAAAATTTTAATGCTGCAAATTTGTTTTATTTAAAAAAATTAGTTATACTATAGTTGTCCCATTTCCCTCCCATTACTCTCCCCTGACTCACCCACCCCATCCCCTCTTACATGTTGTCCATGTCCATGGGTCATTTATACTAGTTTCTTGACTAAACTTTCCCTTCTTTGCCCCTTTCTCCCCCTTCCCTCTCCCCTTTGGTCACTCTCAGTCTGTTCCTTGTTTCCATGCCTCTGGTTCTATTTTGCTTGCTTGTTTTTTTGTTCATTCGTCTCCTGTATTAGGTGAGATCATATGGTATCTGTCTTTCACTGCCTGGCTTATTTCACTAAGCATAATACCCTCCAGTGTCATCCATGCCATTTTTAAGGTTAGAAAACTCAAGTTACAAAAAGGGGAAAACTGAGAAATGCTCTGAACCTCCCCCGCCCCCATCTCTCCTCATGGATAACTGTTGTTACAGTTTCTTAAGTATTCCCTTGGGAAAAATGAGGCATGCACTTGTTTATGTGAAGCTACATCTTCTTTTTTAAACTCAAGAAGCATTACACCCTTTTGTACTTGGCTTTTTCTCTCTTTCTAACAACAAGAATTTAGCCTGGCCAATTCTCCTTTTCAGTACAACAGATCTAGTCCATCATTTTTCATAGCTGCATAGTGGTTCTTGTATGAATATACCATAATTTTATTGAATTAGTCTTATTGATGGCCATTTTTGTTGTTTCCAGTTTTTTGCTCTTAAAAATGCTGTGCTTTTATATGTATATTTCTTGTGGGGAGGGACCTTTGCAAATAAGTTTATAGTAAATCCTAACAGTGGAATGACTAGGTCAAAGGATATATGCATTTTTTATTTTGATATATGTCATGTAGCTGAAGCAATACAGGCAAAGAGGTAGAAAAATAGGCAACATGTTCACATCCTGTAAACTGTTCATACCTACAGTTCGTTTTCCTGGTAAGTCAACTCTCACTGTTTTTTGTGAGTCTTGATAAATTAGTCTTTTGTTATATATTCCATTATACATTTTGAAGGTTTTTCAGCTCTGGGGGACATAGATAAATTTTAATGTTTAATCAAATTCATCACTTTTTTCATTATAACATATAGGTTTTGTGCCATACTTTGAAAAATTCGGGGTAAAAATTCTGGCTCTGGCTCTGACCAGCTCCATGTCCTACAAAGCCTACTGCACAGAGCTATTTGTGAAAGAGTGAGGAGTGCGTGTGTGGAAGTTTCAGATGCTTGAAACACGTTACGATTTGAGACTAGACCCCCCACATCGGCCTACGAAAGTGGGCTTTCCCACAGAGCCGTCTTTCAAGAAAGTTTTGCTTCCTCCAGTTGGCCTGGAAGGGGGTGAGGCTTCCCTCATGTGTGGGTGAAGCAGAGAACCCATGATTGGCATCAAGCTGTTGGGTGGGAAGAGGACCATGTATGGCAGGGGCTGCTGGGTCTGGGATGGCAGTAGTAAAGCAAATGGGTTCCTTGTGCTGTTGCCCTCGGGGTGTGGGGTCATCCTTGTCCTAGGCATTTTCTTGGCCCTTGAGCTAAAGACATTTTGGTAGAAATCGGGGGCTTATGTTCAGAGCTGAGGTCTAGACTTGGATTCTATGAAATAAGAGATAAGGTGACCTCTCCCTTGTCATGGAGTACTTGCCCCTGGGCCTGGGGCCTGGGGAAATGCAGCTTTTTCCTTACTGGTGTGTGTGTGTGTGTGTGTTTGTGTAGGTAGAGCTGGGGGTACGAGTCTCTAGGCTAGTAGCCAAGTGCTCTCAAGCTCCTTCCTTACCCTCTGTGTGTCCTTTCTATATTTGGTGTGTTCCCTCTCTTTGAAAAGGCACTGAGCTCCCTTTGAGGCCAGTTGACTTGGAGGCCAGGTCGATAGGCCTATGGCCCCTGTGCCCTTTGCTCCTCTGCGGGAGGGTGGCTTTTGGGCCAGGCAGATATCTGCAGGTGCTCTTGGGAGAGCTGTACTTGATCATGCTGGGGCACAGCATTGAACATGAAAGGCACTTTTTACCTTGTCAGAGGACAGCTGTGGACTTGCTTTCATGGCGGACAAGTTTGACTTACTCTTGAGATGCTCAGAGCACAGGAAGTGAATGCTTGGTTCTGGCACCTGTCAGGTGGGGGAGGGACTAATGTGTTTCTGAAACTGTTTCCCTTGGTTCATTCTTTTGTTTATATAAAATAAGATCTACAAAACTTGACTTATTAATGCAACATACAATAAGAGAATCAATCTATACTAGGCTCCTTGGGGTAGTTGAGTAGTTTGTTAAGAACTTCTGTATTATTTTTAAAATAAAATTTTAATTGCTCAATAATACATGCATAACTATATTTACATTTTTGGAAAGGAAACCCATACTAAATAAGACTTGAGGTCCCCCAATCTTGGTTTCTTCCCTACTTTTGTAGAGGTTGCCATGACTAATAGTTTGGTGTATGTATATCCTCCGAAACATTTATTCTACATGCTTACACATGTACCCATAGAAAATCTGTAGTATTTGTGGGCATGTGTCTATCTTTGTAGTATTGATGTCTATGGTGTGTTTAAAAATATAAGAGGTAATATACAGTACAGAGGGAAGGCAAAAGTAGGTTTTCAGAAGAAGACAATACAATAATAAATAATAATAATAGAATAACCACTGTAGCGTGTAAACCTACTTTTGCCCATTCCTATCATTCTATGGCTTGCTTTAAAAAAGATTTTGTTTTTATTCCTCACCCCAGAATATTTTAAAAGTTGATTTCAGAGAGGGAGGGAGGGAGGTTGAGAGGGAGAGGAAGAGAGAGAGAAATATTGATATAAGAGAGAACTATCCATCAGTTGCCTCCCATATGCTCCCTGACTGGGGATCAAACCCACAACCTTTCTGGTGTCCGGGCTGATGCTCCAACCATCTGAGCCACCGTGCCAGGGCTACGACTTCCTTTTTTCACTCAACAAAATACCTTGGTGATGTGTAGCCCCAGCAGGTATCCAGAGACCCACCTCATTTTTATTTTATTTTATTTACTTTTACTTTTTATTTCTTTTAAAAGAAGTCGTAATTTTTCCCATTGATTTTTAAGAATGCTTTGCCTTTTTTTTTTTTTTTTTAAAGTATTTTAGTTATTATTTTTAGAGAGAAGGGAAAGAAAAGAGGCAGAGAGGAAGGGAGACATCAATGTATGGTTGCCTTTCACCTGCCTCCAGCTACGGACCTGGCTGGAGACCTGGCTTGCAACCTGGCCACCTCATTTTTAAAAACTGAAATTGGTTCATGGTTGTGGTGGGCAGAATAATGTCCCCATAGATATTCACATCCTCATCTCTGGAACCTGTGAATATGTCACCTTACATGGCAGAGGGACTTTGCAGATGTAATGAAAGGTGAGGTGGACCTTGAGATAGGAGATTGTTATGGGTTTTCAGGTGGGCCCAGTTAATCAGTTTTTAACAGGAGAAGGAGGAGGCAGGAGGTAGGTAAGAGAGATGCTGTTGCTGGCTTTTGAAAGTGGAAGAAGGGGCATGATTCAAGGACTGCAGTGACTTCTAGAAACTGGGGATGACCCTCAGTTTAGAGCCAGCGAGAGAAGGAACCTTCATTTTACACCTGCGAAGGCCTAAATTCTGCCAGCAACGGAATGAGCAGGAAGAGGATTCTCCCGTAGAGCCTCCAGAAGGACAGAGCTGGCAGCCGCCTGGAGTTTAGTCTCATGAGTCACCAGACTTCTGACTTCCAGAGCCATAAAGTAATACGTTGTGTTAATTCACCAAGCTTGTGGTAATTTGTTACAGCAGCCATAGAAAATGAATCCAGTGATGTCCCAGTGGGTGACATTTACTTAGCCATCTTTTGCTGATGGTCCAGTTCCCAATTTTCCTCTGTTACCCGTGGTCAGCAAGGAGGCCTTGTACACGCTTCCATACGCATCCAGGAAGGAAGGTGTTGTTCTAGGACAGCATTTTCTAACAGTGTTTTTTGGTAATCCTAGTAAGAAATATATATATATATATATATTTTGTAGTGACCAAGTGCACACACCCACATATTAAACTTACATAAAAATTTCAAGAAATCCTCTTTGTCCTCACTATGTGTTGCGCTCTGATATTTTCTGGGTGAGGTTATTTCATTCAAAATCAATGCTGGTTGCTAGAGACACCCTTTTTCCTTTTCACAGTCCACAAATGGCTCCCAGCGTCTAGTTTACAAAGCACGGCCTGGTTAGGTTGCCCTGCGGTAGGACTGGTGCACATGTGTCTGACCACCGTCAGCCTGGCAGGGACACCAGAAATGGATGAGTTTATTTTGACGTACTTTACAATCCTACAACCAGAAAATCTAGAAATAAGCTATTTTAGCATCTATATTTGATGTTTAGATTTAGTATTTAAAAATTAATTTTTAAAGCTTTTTATTTAAAAATAGTTATGGATTCATTGGCGGTTGCCAAGATAGAGCAGAGAGGTCCTTGTAAGTTGTCCCCAGTGGTAACAGCTTATGTAATTACAGTCCAATGTCAAAACCAGGACACTGGCTTTGGGACAATGTGTGTGTATAATTCTGTCATTTTATCAGTTGTATAGATTTGTGTAAAAACCATAACAGAGCTATCCCATTGCCCTAAAGATCTCCCTCTTGTTACTCCTGAGTAGTCATGCTCACCCTCTTCCCTCAGCCATCTCTAGCCTTGGGCAACCACTTATCTGTTTTCCATCTCTATAATTTTGTCATTCTGAAAACGTCATGTAAAGGACTCTCATAGCATGTGACCTTTTGAGATTGGCCCTTTTCAAGCAGCATAATGCCCTAGAGACCCAGTGTGTGTCCTCGTTGCCTGCAGGATAGAGTTCCTTCCTTCCTTCCTTCCTTCGTATTGAAGGCGTGTTCTGTGCTCGAGGTGTGTCCTGCTTTAATGGTTCACCTAATAAGAGAAGTTTTGGTTGTTTCCAATTTTGGGCTGTTATCAATAAAGCTGCTGCAAACACATTATGGATAAGTGTGGTGGGGATATACATTTTTATTTCTGTGTTGAACTAAATATTTCTGTATTGACATAAGAGCTTTATCCCCACAACATTTATACATGCTTCTCTGAGTGACTGATGGGCCAAATGCCAGCTGGGTCAAATGATAAATATATTTTTAGTTTTGTAAGAAACTGCCAAACTGCTTTCCTCAGTGGCTATCCCATTTCATGTTCCCACCAGACAGGAACGAGAGGTACAATTTCTCTAGGTCCTTGTTGGCATTTGGCAATGTCACTATTTCATGTTCTAGTAGATGGAGTGATAGCTCATCACTGGTCTTGATTTGCCTTTCCCTCATGGGTGACACCGTGGGACATCTTTTCTTGTGCTTATTTGTTGTCTATCCTTTTGGGTAAAATGTCTCTATTTTTTTTTTTTTTGCGGGGGAGGTAATTCTTTCGGTTTTTCTTTTTTTAAAGATTTTATTTCATTATTTTTAGAAAGAGGGGAAGGGAGAGAAGCAGAGAAGGAGAGAGACATCAATGTATAGTTGGTTTTGTTTTTTAATTTTAATTTTTATGTATTTAAAGATTTTATTTATTTTTAGAGTGAGGGGAAGGGAGAGAGAGAGAGGGGGAGAGAGAGAGAGAGAGAGAGAGAGAGAGAGAGAGACACCAACATATGGTTACTTTTCACCTGCTTCCAGCCTGGGACCTGGCTGGAGACCTGGCTTGCAACCTGGCTGGGAATTGAACCGGTGACCTTTGGGTTCACAGGCCACATCGTATCCACTGTGCCATCAGCTAGCACTTGTTTTTTAATTTTTAAATTAGTTTATATTCAGTGTGATTGGTTTCAGATGTACAACATAGTGGTCAGACAGTCATCTGCCTTACTAAGTGCTCCCTCAGATATTTTCAGTACCCACCTGGCCCCATACATGGTTATTACAGTGTTATGGACTCTATCCCCTATGCTGCACTTTACATCACTGTGACTATTTTGTAACTGCCAATTTGTACTTCTTAACCCCTTTCTTCGTCTTTTTCACCCAGTCCCCTGAAGCCCTCCCCGCTGACAACCATCAGTCTGTTCTCTGTGTCTATGAGTCTGTTGCAGTGTCAGTCCGGTGGGAGGTGTGGTAGGGAGGCACACTAGCTTTTGGTGCTTTTTGGTCTGAATGGATACCAAGAGCTGAAGTTTCTGGTTCAGAGTATTCAGACACGGACAACGTGGCTAGACTAGCTTAGACTCCACCAGGCCGTGGGTCTGTTTCCTTGGGCCTTTGTAAGGATTCAATGTTATTAAATTTCCTTTCTGCCCATTTGGTGCACAAAATAGATCCTACTCTTTTCATCTGCATTTGTCTGAGGCTGAGTGTTTTTGATAGGCTTTTGATGGTTGTATTTACTCTTTTAAGAATTACCTGTGTGTGGCCTTTGCCACTTTAAAAAATGATTCTTTAATTACATGAATTAATCTGTATCTTATTCTTCTTCCTTGTCTTTATTTTAGAGGAAAACTAAAAGTAAGGTTTACTTGAACACCTTTGACCACCATCCATCCTACTTCTTAAAAGTATCACTTTAAAATTTAGTAGCTTTGGCCCTGGCTGGTGGCTCAGTGGATAAGGTGCTGGCCTGTGAACCCAAAGGTTGCTGGTTCGATTCCCCAGCCAGGGCACATAACCAGGTTGCAAGCCAGGTCTCCAGCCGGGTCCTTAGCTGGAGGCAGGTGAAAGACAACCATACATTGATGCTTCTCTCCCTTTCTTCCTCCCTCCCTGCCCTTCTCTCTGAAAATAATGAATAAAATCTTAAAACAAAACAAAACATACACAAAAAACTTAGTAGCTTTGAGCAACCCCTATTTATCCATGAGTTCTCCAATGACCTGGGCAGTTCAACTGATAGAGGCCTGTGACCACCTGGCAGATGGCCATCTGGTCCGTCTGGGTGGCCTGAGCTGGATCAACTTTGCTTTCCTCCTCTCTTCTTCCATTCGGCTATTCCTAGATTGTTGTATAGTTGAGAGGGTCTGTAAGGCAACACAGTGTTTATTCAAGTTTTTGCTTGTGTCCAGTTTTCTATTGCAGCATTGGCCAAAGCACGTCACACAGCTCGGCCTGAGTTAGTGCCGGCAGGTACTGCAAAAGGGCATCAGTTCAGGCAAGTTTGGGCAAGGAGGCATTAATGCAATCCATCCACCACAAAAGGCAATTTTGACTAGGTCTGTGGGATTTCTTGTGTGGGTGTGTGTGTCAGTGCCTGTGAACATAAATGCTATACTGCCAGATATGATGCTGTATCTTGCTATTTCCACCCAGTAATACTTTTTTTTTTTTTTTTTGGTGATCTATTTCTTTTAACAGCTGTAAGAATGTCATGATATGGATGTATGGAGCTGTTTCTGTGATGAATAAACATTTAGGTTGTTCCCAATGTTTTCCCCTATTACTGTATTTCATAGCCTGAGGTTTCTCATTTTCACATTTCTGAAACTCTTGATGTCTTAAAATGATTTCAGTGTTATTCTTTTATTGGCACATCAAATAATGATGCACCTTGTAATCAGTGTTCTTACACTGATCAAGTGAGGTATAAACATTGCTTAGACTGGACTTCAAATCAGTTGTCACCACCTATACTCTCACCATTGCTCTTCTCTTTGCCATGAATTGGTGCGTTGTTAGTTTTCATGTTTTGACGATCTAATAGAAGTGAACTGGTATCACATTGCAGTTGAAATGTATTTCCCTGATTACTAGTTAGATTAAATAAACATTGCCTCATATTTACTGGCTATTTACATTTCCTTTCTGTGATTCGCCTGTTTAAATCTGTTGCCTATTTTTTTTAGAGGGTTGTCCTTTTACTGATTTGTAGGAATTCTTTACAGTTATAGATTCTAACCTTTCATTCATGCATTGCCAATATCGTCTTCCAGTGTGAAGTTCATCTTTTTACTTTATATACAGAGTTCTTTATTGTATAGGTAATTTAAATGTTAACGGAGTGGAAATTTTAAAAACAGTCTTTTAAAAATAAATATTTGGGATCCCTGGCTGGTAGCACAGTGGTTAAGGCACCGGCCTGCGAACCCAAAGGTCGCAGGTTCGATTCCCCAGTCAGGGCACATAACCAGGTTGCAAACCAGGTCTCCAGTCAGGTCTGTGGCTGGAGGCAGGTGAAATGCAACCATATATTGATGTCTCTCTCCCTCTCTGCCTCTCTCCCTTCCCCTCTTTCTAAAAATAATGAAATAAAATCTTTAAAAAAATTTTAAAAATAAATATTTGGGCTTTTTGTGTCTTGCTTAAAAAACCCTTCAGTACTATATACACTGTTACTGCTAATAGTGGCAGGCACTATTTCTTGAGCAGTTACTATGTGCCAGGCACTGTTCTAAGCACTGTACATGTATTAACTGATTCCATGATCACAATAACCCTATTAGTTATTATGAACCCAGTTCTACATCAAGGAAACTGGGGTCAACTAGTCTGTGGTAGGGTGAATAATGCCCCCTCCCTTCCACAAAGATAATCATATCCTAATCTTTGGGAACTATTACCTTATTTAACAAAAGGGTGACTATTACTTTCTGCGGCAAACAATGTGATTAAATGTTGATTTTGAGGTGAGGAGGGTATCCTGGTACCTGGATATGCCCTAAACGCAACCATAGTATTCTTATTAGAGGAAGGCAGAGGGAGATATCACACAGAGATGGGAAGGCAATGGAACCATGCAGGCAGAAATTGGAGTGATGCAGCTACAAGCCAAGGAATGCCAGTAGCCCTACCAGGAGCTAGAAGAGACAATTGAAAAATAATAATATTTTTATGTTATTGTCTATATGACTTTCCTCTTTAATGAATTACCTGGCTATCCAATTTTTCTATTGTGTTTTCTTTTCCTAGGAGATCTTTATGTAGACTAGATACTTTGTTAGGTGGGTTATAAATGTATTCTCTAGTATGCAGCATGGCTCTTCATGTTGGTTGGTTATTTACTTACATTCACACATTCACATTTTTATTTACTCATATTTATCATTTTTAATGTAAACATCTGGTTGCGATTTGTTTAGGAGGACTTGCTCTAACTTCACATTTTCTTTAATGGTTTGACATTTTTTTGAATGTTTAGATCTCTCATCTCTCTGGAATTTATTTTTCATAATTGTGTGTCAGAACATAATTTTATTTTTTCCCAAATGGAGAATCAATTGACTCAATACCATTACTAAAATGTCCAATTTTCTCCTACTGATTTGAAATGCTTCTACATGCACATGGGTTTATTTCTGAGCTCTCAATTTCATTCTTCTGATCTATTCTTATTCTAGTATAAATTCCTTAGTTGTATATGTTTAGACATTTGGTAGGGCAAGCTCCTCTTTTCTTTTTAAATTTGTTTTTAGTATTTTCAAATATTTATACTTGCAAGTTTAAAAAATATTTATTAAGGCTATTTGTAGAGCAGTTTTAGGGTCACAGCAACATTGGGAGGAAGGTATGGAGATTTCCCGTATGCTCCCTGCCCAGCCTTGCCCATTACTGGCATCCCTCACCAGAGTGGTACGTTGGTTCCACTGCTGCTTGGCTGGGGCTGTGGTGGAATGCACAGGGTTGTAGCCATGTTGTGATGATGTCTTTGTTAGTCACCACTCAGCCAGGCCTTCTCTGGCTCTGGGTTTCTACCATGACCATGAAATGTATTCTGTTTTGACACAATGGTTTTCTTTCTTTCTTTCTTTCTTGTGAGGTACACCTGAAGTTTTTTTCTTCTGGCCATAGTCATCCTTCTGGAGTCCTGTAGGTCTTTTTCTTTCTGTTTCTCTCTTTTTTGTCTTTTAGGGATCCCTCATTTTTGTGGCCAATGAGAGTTTCCTTTCTTGTTCTGAACACAAGCTGTATATTTATTATTGAAGATTTTATTACTGTTTTATGGATTTGTTACAGGAGGAGAATACTGTAGCCTTGATTTCGTTTATCATCTTGAAGCTGAAACTTCAACTTTTCTTTCCTTTTTAGAATTTTGGAATGAATTTTTGCTTACTGAAAAAAACATTAGACATTTATACCCACCATCCAGAACCACATTTTAGTAAAGAATAGATTATTACAGTTGATGGTATATACCTGTTTACTTGCACTTTAAAAAATTAACTCATGCTCTGCTTTATATTATTTAAAGTAGGAAATATGGTAATTATTTAGTCTGGGTCTAACTTAAAAACCATGTTCACTATATAGAGGAGTATATTGCAAACACTGGTGCACCATTGCCCATTATTTCTCCACTCCATCAAATATCAATATCTTGCCATATTTTCTTTAAATTAAAAAATTAATGGATAAAATATTACAGATGGAGCCAAAATCTCTTAAATGCCCTTCCCCTCCCCTTACTCTGTTCAATCCCACTTCTGAGCTCGTCACTGACAGGGTTTTTGGGTGGTCTTTATCACATTTATTCTTGTATTATCATTACACAGGAATGTAGCAAGAGCAATGGATAATAAATTTTCTGTTTAAAAACCTTCAGGTAAATGACATATTTTTAAAAAAGATTTTATCCATTATTTCCAGAGAGAGGGGCAGAGAAAGAGGCAGAGAGGAAGAGAGACATCAATATATGGCTGCCTCTCACCTGTCTCCAGCTACGGACCTGGTTGGGGACCTGGCTTGCAACCTGGTTATGTGCCCTGGCTGGGAATCGAACTAGCAACCTTTGGGTTCGCAGGCCAGCGCCTTATCTACTATGCCACCAGCCAGAGCCTAAATAAAATGTTGTGCATAGTTTTCTATCTGCTTTTTTAACTCAGCCTTATGTTTTTGAGAATTATGCATGTTAATAAATGTAGATCTCCTTCATTCCTTTAACATTCCTTTCTATGACTAGACCACAATTTACTTATCTGTTCTTTTGCTGATGTGAGTCATTTAGGCTATTTCCAATTCTTCTTTATTATAAACAGTGGTGCTGTGAACATTCCTTTTTCTTTTTTCATTTTATTTACTTTCCAATAAGTCAAAATCCTCGAGGGGTACAGTATTACATGGATTCTGTGTCCAACAGCCTTAGCAGGAAGGTTGCTTTGGAATTTAGCACAAATCATCCACTCGTACTGGAAAGCACGAGTTACCTTTCCTGGCATGTCTCTGGTTTGGTCCGTTTGCCAACAGGAGTTACTGTGTTGTTCTTTGCTTTGCACACATAAGCACAGCTCTTGCCTGGATAGAATAGTTTCATTTTGAGCCTAAACACCTTCCATTTTAAGAAGAGCTGCGTGTTCCCTCTGGTTCCGGAGACCCCCATTTAAAGCTGGCAAAGATGGCCTTGGACTGCATGCAGCTTTCCAGACAAATTTCTCCTTATGAAAGTCCTATTTCCAGCAGTCCTCTGTCCCAGCTCCAAGACGGCAGAAAAACCCGTGAACATTCTTTAGCTGTTTTTAAAGAACATAAGTACTAGAGTCTCTCTAGGGTATATACTTAGAAATATATCTGCTGGATTACAGGATATACATGTCTTTAAATTAATTAGGTCTTGTGAAATTGCCTCCAACATGGTGGTGCCAATTTGCACTTCTACTAGGCATGCATAAGAGGCTCTATTTCCCCAGGAGCTCATCAACACTGGGCATTGTAGGACTTGTTAATCATCGCCCTCTTCTGAGGGTGGAATTGTAGTGCAATGTTAACTTAAATAGCATTTTCCTGATTATTGATGACATTAAGTAACCTTTTTGTAATTGGCTGCCAGCTTTCACTGCTGTGATTTCCATGTTCATATCTCTGCCCAGTTTTTATTGGATTACCTTTTCAGGTAGCTCTCATTTGTTCCTTTAACATTCCATTCTGACTAGCCCATAATATTTTGTTATAAACTAGGAACATCTTGCCTCAGATTGTGACTTGTCTTTTTACTTTGTGTATGTTATCTTTGATGTATAGACATGTAAGAATTATTTTAAAAATAGGTAAAGTCACATGGTAAGTATAAATGAAACAATTTTCTTTCACTCTTATCCCCCATCGGCTTAGCACTTCAGCACTGTGGTTCATTTCTTACGCACCTCCTTGCATTTCTTTTTTACTTAGAAAGTTGATTATGCTATTACAGTTGTCCCAGTTTCTTCTCCTTTTGCTCCCCTCCACCTAGCAGCCCCTCCCTCCAGCATTCCTACCCTCCTTAGTTCATGTCCATGGGTCATGCATGTGAGTTCTTTCGCTTTACTTTTTCTTGTGCTATTAATATCTCCCTGTCTACATTGTACCTACCTACTATGCTTCTTAATCCCTGTGCCTTTTCCTCCTCCAAATGTTCCCCATACCTTTGATTCTGTTCCCTCTCTGGTTGCCTGCTTAGTTTGTTTTAGTTTTTAGTTTTTAGATTCTGTTGTTGGTAGTTGTGAGTTTGTTGTCATTTTACTGTTCATAGTTTTGATCTTCTTTTTCTTAAATTAGTCCCTTCAACGTAATAATGGCCTGGTGGTGATGAACTCCTTTAGGTTTACCTTGTCTGGGAAGTACTTTATCTGCCTTTGCATTCTGAATGATAGCTTTGCTGGATAGAGTAATCTTGGTTGTAGATCCTTGCTTTTCATCACTTTGAATACTTCTTGCCAGTCCCTTCTTGCCTGCAAAGTTTCTTTTGAGACATCAGCTGATAGCATTTTAATTATGATGTATCTTGGTGTGGTCCTCTTTGGGTCCAGGTTGTTTGGGACTCTGTGTTTCCTGGACTTATATGTCTGTTTCCTTCACCAAATTCCTTCACCAAATGAAGGAAAGTTTTCCTTCATTTTTTTTTCACACAAGTTTTCAATTTCTTGCTCTTCCTCTTCTCCTTCTGGCATCCCCGTGAGTCGTATGTTGGCATGTTTAAAGTTGCCCCAGACATTCCTAACCCTCTCCTAATTTTTTTTTAATTCTTGTTTCCTCTTTCTGTACTGGTTGACTGTTTATTTCTTCTTTATGTTCCAAAGTATTGATTTGAACCCTGATTTCCTTCCTTTCACCATTGGTTTTATGTGGATTTTCCATTGTTTCACTTAGCCTAGCCTTCATTCACATCTTCCCTTCTACATTTGCTGTACTCAGGCAGATCTGTCAAGTCTGTGAGCATCTTTATCACTAGTGTTTTGAATTCTGCATCTGTTAGGTTGGCTATGTCCTTGTCACTTAGTTCTCCCACTGGAACCTTAATCTGCTCCCTCTTCTGGGCCATATTTCTCTGTCTTCTCAGCTTGACAGCTTTCTGTGTTTGCCTCTGTGTCTTAAGTAGAGCTGTGGCACCTGCTATGTTGTAAGGGGTGGAGCCTTAGGTATCTGTCAGTATGGAGTGACCAGTTTCACCATATTGTGCTGCATGTGAGGGAGGGGTCTTAAAGGAAACAATGCCACTTGCCTGTTGAGACGGACAGTTTCTTTCTCTGTTTCAACCCCCACTGGTTTTTCAGTCAGAAAGAGAGGGGCTCTATTTTCTCCAGTGTCAGAACTGTGAGCTGCATGGTCTTGCCTGGAGCTGGGATCACTTCCCCATTACAAATGTATAATTGTGTGTTTTGCCGCTGCAGCCACTGCTGCTGGCTCTGTATTTCCCAGCACCGGAAACATGGGCTGCGCAGTCTGGGGTGGAGATTGCTTCCCAGGTTCAAAGGCATGACTGGGCTTTTTGCTGCAGCCTCAGTTCTTGCAGTGCCCTGCCGCCCCTGGCTCCGCCCCTCTCCTCCCTGGCTCCGCCCCTCCTCCCTGGCTCCGCCCCTCTTCCCTGTCTGGCTGGGCATTTCTATATTTCTTTGGTACACTTTCATTAGTTTGATTTTCTGAAGCTTCTGCATTGATTTTATTTATTTTTGAGGTAGATGTAAATCCTTTAGTTGGGAGGGGGATGCCTCCATCTTGGCTGGAAACCTCCCTGCACACCATTGTGCACATACAAGCAAAAACAATGAGGCCAGGAAGAGCCAAGACAGCCTAGGTGGTGGGAAGTAGTAGGGTTAATCTTAATCAGATGTCATTTTTTATAAAGCTAGAGCAACTAGGACATGGTCATATTGCCGCAGGGATGAGTGACACCAATGGAATTGAATAGAAAGCCCAGAAACAAACCCACATATACATATGGGAGGCAGACATATGTCATAGAGTTAGCATTAAAAGAAGTCGGAGAGAAAACATGCAATTTAATCAGTGGTTCTAAGACAATTAACAGTCCATATTAAAATAAGATAAAATTAGAGGAAGACTCTGTAAAAGAAAACCTTTAGAAGAAAACAAAAGACTGTTAAACTCAGAGTAAGGAAGATTTCTTAAACAAGTAATTAAAAACAGACCATAAAAGAAAAGACAAATTTGACATTTTATATGCAGAAGGCCTGAGCGGCTCAGTTGATTGGCGCATCATCCATACACCAGAAGGAGGTGGGTTCAATGCGCTCTCTCTCTCTCTCTCTCTCTCTCTCTCTCTCTCTCTCTCTCTCTTCTCCTCTTCCCCCTCTTCCCCCTCTTCCCCCCGGCCCATCCCCAACCTGTCCCTTCTACTCACCCTTCATCTTTCTCTAAAATCAATGAAAATATCCTCAGGTGAGGATTAAAGAAAAATTATGAATGGCTATTGAGTTTTATCAGGTGCTTTTTCTGCATCTACTGAGATGATCACAGGTTTTTCTTCTTTAATGCGCTAACACAATGAATTGCACCCGCAGACTAGAATTTATCTCTACTTGTGTTACTGGGTTATGCTCTTCTTGGTTGTGAGGTATTATCTTCTAAGATCTGATTTGCTAGAGTTTTATTCAGAATTTTTCTTTTGTTCGTAAGTGAGATTGGCCCATAATTTTCATTTCTTTTACTGTTCTCACCTGGCATTTGCTTTCAGAGGTTACTAGCTTCATAAAATGAATTGAGGAGCTTTTCCTTCTTTTCTGTTTTTCTGAACCATTTTGTCTAAGACAGAATTGCCTCTTAAACTGTCTGGACCTAGTGTTCAGGAGTTTGTTTGTGTGAGTAGATTAACTATTGATTTGCTTTCTTTTATAGGTTTATTCAGGTTTTCCATTTCTTGTATTCATTTTGGCAAACCATTTTTCTAGGGAATGGTTCTTTTCATTTGTTTTCATATGGATTGCATAAAGTTGTTCACAGTAATTTGTTATATTTAAAAAATCCTTGCAAAATCTGTGATAACCGTGTCTTCTTTTTCTTTCCTAATATTGTTTGTACTCTCTCTCCTGATCAGTTTTGCTGTGGATTTGCTATTATTAGTTTTTACAAAGAACCAGCTTTTGGTTTTATTAATCCTTTGTTGTATCTTTTGTTTTCTATTTAAAAAAATTCTGCTCTTATTCTATTTTTGCTTTCTGCTTGTTGGGGGTTGTCTCTGTTCTTTTTGTAATTTGAGTTGAATGTTCAGACCTCTGATATTATCCTTTTATTCTTCTTTAAGTAGGCATTTTTTCTAATGTACAGGTTTCCCTCTCTGTTGCTTTATGTGTGTAAGTTGAGGTATATAGTATGTATCAAATGATGTATTATAAATGTATTTCTAATAACTTAATTTGAAATATTTTCTAATTTACATTATGATTTCTTTTTTCTTATGAATTATTTAAAATCACACATTTAAATATTTAAATCTCCAAATGTATGAAGAGTCTTTGTTGTTGTTGTTGTTATTGATTTCTGTTTTATTGCATTGCATCCAGAGAATGTGTTCTATGATTTTGATTCTGTGGTATTGAAAAAAATGTGACTTTGTAACTAGTACATGGTTAGTTTTTATTATGGTTTCATGTGAGTTGAAAAGATGTATTTTCTCTCTTGTGGGATTCCAAGCATCTATGGATTAAGCTTATTTATTAGATGGTTCAATTTTTTATAACCTTATCAATTTGTATTTGCTCAAGACAGTCATTGAAAGAGCTGTTTTAAAATCTCCTGACATGATGGTAGATTTGCCAGTTTCTCCTTGTAACACTATCAAGTTTATTTTATACATTTTGTGGCTATGTTTGTAGAATTTGTTTTATCTGCCTGATGAATGGCCACTTCTATCATGTAGTGACTCTTTTTATCCCTGTGTTTGCCTTAAAGTCTATTGTCAGGTATTAATATCACCAGAAGAGTTAAAAAATATTTTTGCATTTGGGTTGTACTTCCACTTTTTCTTATTTATGCATTTATATTGAGATATAATTCACATACCATAAAATCCAACCTTTTAAAGTAGATAGTTAAGTGATTTATGGTATACTTATACAGCTGTGCAACCACGACCACTATCTATTTCCAGAAGATTTTTATCACTCCCAAAAGAAACACTGCACCCATTAACTGTCACTCTCCACTTCCTCTCCCCCAGCGCCTGGCAAATCTACACTCTGTATGTAAGATATTGCTTATTCTGGACATTTCATGTAAATGGAATCATACAATACATGACTTTTTGTGTCTGACTTCTTTCACTCAGCATAATGCTTTCAAGGTTCAGCCAGTGATGGCGCTTTATTCCTTTTTATGACTGAATAACATTCCATTGTATGGATTTATCATATACAATGTTTACCCATTCATCAACTGATGGATACTTGGGTTTTCCAATCCATTATTTCCATCTGTATATATGCTTGTGTGTTTCAAGTTGTTCTTACAAACAACACAGAGTAAAATTATATTTCTAAAATTTAATCTAACAATCTATCTTGTAACTGATTAGTTTCTTCCATGGTGATGACTGTCATTGGGATTTATTTCTAGTACCTTATTTTGTTCTGTTTACCACGATATTTGCTACTTGTTTTTCTTCCTTTTTGGCCTTCTATTGGATTGATATAGTGATTTACTATTATTTTAAAATATTTTATTATTTTTAGAGAAAGGGGAAGGGAGAGAGGCAGAGAGAGAGAGAGAAACATCAATGTATGGTTACCTTTCACCTGCCTCCAGCTACAGACCTGGCTGGAGACCTGGCTTGCAACCTGGTTATGTGCCCTGGCTGGGAATTGAACCAGTGACCTTTGGGTTTGCAGGCCGGTACCTTACTCACTGTGCCAGGGTTGTTTATCATTTTTTAAGGACATTAATTCCCTTTCACTCCATCTATTGCTTTGGAAATAATACATTCCATTTCTTTTTCTTTTTTATATATGTATTATTTTATTGTTGTTCTTTTACATTCAATTTCAAAGCCCAAAAAAGTTTTCTTCCTCTGCACAACATGAGGGCTTTAGAATACTTTATGTTCGATTACTCCTCTCTCATCTTATATATAATTGTTGTTGTGCTATTAAATTTCACTCTAATTTTGTCTCTTCAGCTGATAATTCTTCCTGTTTTACTTATTTAGATGTATATACTTGAGTTCCCTTTCTTTCTTCTCAGCTTAATTTCAGTCTTCTGGAAGTACACACTTTAGTAGTTTTTCTGGTGATAATTCTCAGTTTACTGTTACTTTCTCTAAGCAGTGTAAAGATATTGTTCCATATTTTCTGTGTTTTCCTATTGCTGCAAGAAGTCTGTCAGCATGATTGCTGCTCCTTTGTAGGTGGAGTATCTTTTCTTTTTGGTGAGCTGCTCTTTCCGTGTGAATTTATTTTAATTTTTCCTGCTCAGCACTCACTCCCCAAGTCTGCTGACTCATGTATTTCCTCACTTCTCAGCCATTATTGCTGGATATGCCTTTGTCCAGGCTCATGGCTCTGTTCTTGGGCCTCCTATGACATGTGTGCTGATCTTTTCACCTTGTCTACTCTATTTTTAAAATCTCTGTTGTATATGTTCCATCTCTCTGTCTCTTTGGTTTTATTTGGAACAGTCATTCCACTCTAGTTCTCCATTCTAATTTTTTGTTTGATGTATTTGTTGACTTTTCCATATCTATTTCTGTATTTTTCACTTACAGAAGTTCCATGTGGCCATTTGCATCTATGCCTGTTCTTTTCTTCACAGCCTATTTTTCCTCTTATGATTTCAATTCCTTCTTTTGATTTTAATCATCCTTATTATGTTTCCTACCAGACTATTTTAGTATCTGAAGTTTGGGGGGGTTTCATACTGCTGTTTGCTCATTGTGAGTTTTTCCTCATATAGTTGAGTAAATTGTGTGTGTGTGTGTGTGTGTGTGTGTATGCATGCATGGTCACATTGAACATAATTTTATCTTTGAGAATCCTGTATGGCCTGAGTTTAGGGCATATCCTTCAAGAGTGTTATTATTTTTTCTTCCTCACCTGACAACATTTTAAAAAATTGCTTTTGAGAGAGGGGGAGAGAGAGAGTTGATGTGAGAGAGAAGCATTAATTGGTTGCCTTCTGCATATGCCTGGACCAGAGATCAGGATCAAACCCTCAACCTAGGTATGCGCCCTGACCAGGAATTGAACCTGCAACCTTTTAGTTTACAGATGATGCTCCAACAAACTGAGCCACACCGGCCAGCGCAAGACTGGTTTTGTATTTGCTTCTGCTGGGTACCCCAGTGGGATCATGGGTCAAGCACCCATTTCTATACCTATTCTCACAGTGGGGGTTCCTGAACCATGAGGATAAGGATACATTTGAATTCCAAGTCAACGTATGCAATAGGTCCACAGTTATGAATTCTGAAGGGAGGCTTCTCCCATCCAGCCACTGGATCCACTTGTCTCTGGAACCCTCTTTTGTGAGGATGTGTCCGTTCGACTGTTTCTAGTTTATTCAAGAGTCTCTGTTTATAATTCCTCACCTTGCTTTGGGCTGAACTGAAGTGACAATAGTGGGATCTTTGCCTGTTCCCTACCTGAAAGGGAGCATTTTTCAAGTTTTACCAGGAAGAATGTTATAGATCTTCATCTCTTATCATTAAGAATGCTTCTTTCTATTTCTCCTTTGCAAAGGGCAAACCATAGATGTGAATGAACTTAGAATTTTTCAGTGCCTTTTCTGTATCTCTGGAAATGCTCATATGTTTTCCTCCTTTAATCTGACAATGTGGTCAATTATGCTAATGATTTTTTCCTAATGTGAAATTAACTTTGCTTTTATGGGATTAATCCAACTTGGTCACAAGGCATTATCTTTTCTTTAAGTTGCTGTATTCTGTTTGCTGATATTTTATTTAGGGTTTTGATATCTTTATTTTGAGAGGCTTACAATTTTCCCTTTCTTGGTCTTGTTAAGTTTTGGTATAAAACAGGTATTCCAGCATCATGAACAGTTGGAATTTTTTTTTCTTTCTGTTTTCTGGAAGAGTTTACGTAAGACTGGTGTTATAGCTTCCTTAAATGTTCATAAAATTCACTGATGACACCCTCTGGGCCTGGATGTTTTAAAATTAAAAAAAAAAAAAATAGAGCCAAAAGGGGATGGATGTAATACAACAACAATAAAATTTTAAAAAGAATTTAAAAAAATTGAGATTAAGCTAAGATAAATACCACTGTAAGAAATAATACAGAGCGGTCCCATGTAGCCTTGACCCAGCTTCCTCCAAAGGTAACATCTTGCCAAACTATATAACAATATCACAATCAGAATATTGGCATTGATACAGTCAAGCTACAGAACAGGTCCATCACCAGAAATTGAGTCCTGTGAAATATGCTGGAGGAGAGCTCTCCAGATACCCTGGGTCACCAGAGAGGAGAGCGAGTGGGTCCTAGAGCAGATTATGCCCAAAACATCACCAGAGGCAAAAATGACAAAAACCAAAGCTGCCCTGCTTTGGTCACATCCTGAGAAGGCAGGGCTCTTTGGAAAGGGCAGTAATGCTGGAAAAACAGAAGGCAGCAGGGAAAGAGGAAGACCAAATGTGGGATGGACTGACTCCATAGACGTCACAGGCACGAGTCTACAGGAGCTGAGCAGGGGTTGTGAGGATGGCGCATTGTGGATGTCACACAATCACAGGGTGGCCGTGAGAGCGCCTCACCAGCAACAAGGGATTTCATGTGTTCAGCTACACCCAGTTTCTTCCCATCTTCATGCCCCTTTCTAATCCCTGGTAACCATTCATCTGGCCTCTAATTCTCCAAGTTAGCAGTTTTGGAAATGGTATTGTACATAAATGGAATTATCCATGTAATGTGCAACATTTTGGTGTTGACCTTTTCACTTAGCATAGCCCTTTCGAGAGTTATGCCAGGTGGTTGTGTGTGTGTGTCAATAGCTTGTTCCTTGGTACGGACGGACCACAGTCCATTTGTTCAACCAGTGGCCCTTTGAAGAACATCTGAGTTATTTCCAGTTTTGATCAGCTGTGAATGAAGCTTCTATAAACACTTGTATACAGGTTTTGGTGTGAAGCTAAGTCTTCATTTCTGTGGGAAAAATGCCCAGGAGTGCAATTTTGAGTAGTTAAATGATTTTTACAAAAACTACTCAACTGTTTCCCAGAGTAGCTGCCCTACTTATGCTCCTATCTGCAGTGTTCCAGTGATCTGGGTTTTCTGCATTCTCAGCAACATTTGGTGGTGTCATTTTTTTTCTGTTTTAATTTCTACACAGTAGTGTTTTAACAATTCTGATAAAGTGTGTAGTGATATTTCATTGCGGCTTCACTTTGCATTTCCCTGATGGCTAATGATGTCAAACACATTTTTCTGTGCTTATTTACTACCTGTGCACCTGCTTTGGTGAAATACTCTTTGTAGAATTTTAGAATTCATATCCTTTGCTCATTTTCTAATTAGATTGCTTGCTATTTTACTTTCGATTTAGAAGGTTCTTTGTAGCTTCTAAATGTTAGTCCTTTGTTGGATGGATGGTTTGCAAATATTTTCTCTTGGTCTATAGCTTGTCTTTCATTCTTGTAACAGGATCTATTATAGAGTAAATGTTTTTGTTTTGGTGAACCTTATCAAATTTCCCTTTAGAGATCATGTTTTTGGTGCCAAGCCTAAAAACCTGAACTCTTTGCCTAGCCCTAGCTTCTGAAGATTTTCTATTTTTCTAAATATTTTATAGTTTTATCTTTTACATTAAAGTCCATGATCTAGTTTGAGGTAATTGCTCTAAAAGATGTGAGATGTAGGCTGCAGTTTTTCTTTCACTTCCTTCCTCCCTTCCTCCCCACTTCTTTCCTCCCTTCTTTCCTTCCTTCCGTCACCTCTGGATGTTTGTTGCTCTAGCACCACTTGTTGGAAAGACTCTTTCCTTCATTGAATTGCTTTCGTACCTTCGTCAAAAATCAGTGGTGAGAACACTCCCTATTATGTTACCTCATTCCCATTTGCCGTCAGTCAGGGTCCAATCAGGAGACCACATTTATACCATTTGAATAGCAGGCATTTATAGGAAGAATGCCTAACGAATATCAAGTGGCTACCTACTAAAAGAGGTTCAACAGGATTCTTTGGGCTCCAAAAGTATCAAGTGCAAAAAAGTTGCCAATGCTCCTGTGCACAAGGAAGGAACTAAGGACTTGAGATGGGACATGAAGGCTGACATTCAAACGCTTGAAGGAGGGCATGTGTGCTGGAGGGATACTCAGTCCACTAGAGCTGCAGAAACTCTCTAGAGACAACAAGCCAGTTGTTTGCCTGGTGGGAGACAGTTGCCTGCGGGTGTGACTGGAGCTGCCGAAGTGGCTGCCAGGCTGTGCGTGTGGTCTGAGGGTTCCTGGCCAGACTGCCACACAGTACCTTTCAGGTGAGGAGCAAATGGGCTGGGGGTCCTCGAGGGTGCAGCTGGGCGAGGGCAAGGGCTGCTGGGGTGCTCTGGCTCCCAGCTTCATGAAAGGGGAGGGACTCCATGAGGAAAGTGCCTTCTTGCCACTGCTGACTCACAGTCCCCCAGAGCCCTCTGCAGACCAGGCTTTATACTGGGTCAGCGGGCACAGAAGGAAGGTTTACAGAGCTGAAGCTCCAGTATCACAGTGCAGGGGAAAGAGGGGTGGGTTTGAGCTGAGAAATGTCAAACTAATGACCTGCATACCAGTCTTAAGGGAAAGCGTGTTAGGGTTCTTTGGAGACATAGCACCAATAGAATGCATGAATGTAAGCAGGTGTCTGGCTATCTTACCTGTCCGTCCGTTCGTCCCTTCCTTCCTTCCTTCCTTCCTTCTTTCCTTCCTTCCTTCCTTCCTTCCTTCCTTCCTTCCTTCCTTCCTTCCTTCCTTCCTTCCTTCCTTCTTCCTTCCTTCCTTCCTTCCTTCCACCTACCTACCTACCTACCTACCTACAGGAATTGGTTCATGGGATCATCGAGGTAGGCAGGCTGGAGACCCAGGGAAGAGTGTGAATTCAAAGGCTGCTGGAAATATTCCCGCCCTTCCAGGGAGCCCACTCTTTTTCTATTCAACTGATTAGGTGAGGCCCACCCACACTATGGAGGGTAATCTGCTTCACTCAAAGTCCACCAATTTACATGTGGATCTTATCTAAAAAAGTACCTTCACAGAAACATCTAGAATAATGTTTGACCCAATATCTGGGTACTGTGGCCCAGCCAGGTTGACACACAAAATTCACCATCACATAAGGCATTCAGTCTTTCACCAGTAAATGTGATGTTAGTGCTAAGTGTTTAGTGGGTAAGCTTTATCAGGTAGAGGAGATGCCTTTGTGTACATACTTTGCTGAATGGTTTTCTTGAAAATCATGATCAGGTGTGGAATTGTATCAAATTCATTTTCTGTTTCTATTGACTTAATGGAAGCAGGGTTTTTCTGTTTTTCTTTTCCTTCCTCTTCTGTTAATATGGTAAATTACATTGATGGATTTTCAGGTGCTAAGCCAATCTTGCATTTTGGGATAAATCCTACTTGGCCATGATGTACTATTTCATTTAGATAGTATTGGATTGGAACTGTTAAACTATTAAGGAAGTTTGTATCTATGTAATTTTTCTTGAAAGATACTCATCTATGCTGTATATATATATCTCCTGTCCCAAAAGTATTGGCTGTGCAAATTGTTTTAGTTATATTGACATTGGCTCAATACTTTTTGGACAGGCTGTGTGTGTGTGTGTGTGTATGTATTTTTGGTTTGATTTTGGCATCTAGGTAATGTTTGCTTCACAGAGTAAGTTGGGAAGTGTTCCCTTCTATTTTTCTGGATGGACTTTTGTAGAATTAGTACTATTTATTTCTTAAATAATTGGCAGAACTCACCAATAAAACCATCTTGTCTAGAGTTTTCTTTGTGGAAAGGTTTCCAATTATGAATGAATTTTCTTCAATAGATGTACAGCTATATAGGTTACCTGTTTCTTCTTGAGTGAGCTTTGGGAATTTGTCCTTTTGGAAATGGAGGGAGAGTTTGAATTGGGGAGACATAAACATATGTTTACTAGGGGGACCCCGAAGAAACTGGACCTACCTTCTGGAGGGTGCCTCCCTGCAGTACAGACTTTCCCACTAGGTGAGTGAGCCAGGACCCATCTGTATCAGTGCACCGGCTGGCATTGTTGTGAGAGGCTGCATTGGCTTCAGTGAATTTATTTGAAGATTCTTTCGCTACGTTTGCCCATTTTGTGATGGGTGATTTAAAAGTACACCTGCCCACACTGCACTGAGTGTTCAGCAGTTTTTGACTAAATAGTCAAAAAACTTGCTATCTTGCCCCAAGCGACTTCTTTTTTTTTCTTTCTCTGGATGAAAAAAAACCCTCAAAGGGAAGTGTTTTGCTGATGTGAAAAAAGTGAAACAAACAAACAAAAAGCACTAAAGGACATCAAAATAAAAAACGAGTTCAAAAACAGAGTTCAAAAACAGTTTTTGAACAATTCAGGAAAAAATATCTTGATAGGTGTATTGCATCAAATAGAGACGACTTTGAAAATGAGTAGAGTTTAAATACATAGGAATAAATACCCAATTTTAAATAAATAAATTCCATTTTGGGGGGTTCCCCCTCATATATTGATACTTCAGTCCATACATGAATGATAGAGTTTTTAATGATCTTTTCTCGCGTTCGTACTTGTACGCCTTTGCTTGTATGCATAAACCCTGCGGTCATCTTCCGTGTTGCTAAGAGATGGATCTTCTTGGTCCTGTGGTTGGATTTACCCAAAGGCCAATTCTGGCTAATGAGTTGTGGGAAGAATGATCATTTTTTCCACTTCCAGGCTAGCTCACTTAACGGCTGACTCCACCTTAAATTCTCTCTTCCCAACTTCATTGATTGAGGAACTGTGTTGTGATGGAGTTCCCACCGGCCTGGAACCTTGAGCAACTGGAACGCACAGTGCGCACCAACTGCCTGGGGGTGAGGTGTGCGTGAGGAAGGCCCGTTGTTTCAGGCCGAGGATGGTTTAAAGTTGATTGTTACTGCGGCAAAATCTCCTGTCTTAACTGATACAATTTCTTGCTTGTTTTATTCTGCCAGATACATTAGGCAGCTTAAAATAAAATACGGATAATATTAATAATACTGTATCAATATTATAGTCTATATCACATACAAACATATATTATATATTATGATTATACGATTAGCAATCAAGTGGAGTGAAGTCTGCTGAAATGATATTCTTTCTGTGATTACATTACCCATTTTATATATATTGCTGAGACATTTGAAAACTGAACTCGAGGCTTGAGGTTTTTGGCAGCATGTGGGTGATTTGAGTTTGGTCTGCGGATGTGACAATAACCTCTCAGGACCTTGCCCCCATTCTCCTTGATATTTCATAAGGTGATCTCCTTTAGAGATCAGCTGTTTCTGAGGGCGGGCTTGTTAGAGTAATTTAACACGCCCTGGGCCCAGCAAGGGAAGCGAGCCCCTGTGTCCGAGGTAGGAAACATGAGGCATTTCCCTGGGGCGGCCTCCAGGAGAGTTGGCGGCTGGCCGGTGGGAATGCTTCCAGCCTCTTTCCATGGGTCCTTGCCTGGTTTGTTTTCCTTCCTTGAGCTGCGTGGGAAGGATTAGGCAGCTTCCCCTGTCATCATGGCCTCCGCCTGGGGGATGAGCACTCTGAGTACCCCTGTCCCCTCCTTTCACCCTTGCCTGCCCCAAAGGGAGCAAGAGAGGGTGGGTGGCCAGCCACCGCTCTGTGCCCTGCACCTATGCAGTGCACGAGTGGGTGTCAGCGTCAGATTTCTTAATGCAAACACAGTACCCATAGCTCAGTGTAGCAATTTCAGAAAATAAACATGGACAAGAAAACTAGACGTGCTTATAATCTCAGAATTCAGCGGTAACATTTGCGCCTATTTCCCCCCTCGTATTCTTTTACAACAATGAGATTATACAGCCTGAAGAATAGTAGTGTGGGCACCCAGCGGTAGATGACCCAGCTTGCCCTGAGCTTTTCACAAAGCCTGATGGGGTGAGCGCAGGACTGTGGCTTTGCGTGGAGTTTCCCAGGGGTCTCTGTGAGCCATATCCCTCTGGTGCTCCAGGGGTGCTGAAAGTCTCATTGTTGTTCTGTCTGGGGGTGCCTTCTGCCCATGGCACACAGTGTGGGTCCTATGGGTTGTCACTTCCCATCCTTCCTCCTGGGCTGCTCAGGGCACTGCCCAGAAGTTCAGCAGGCACCTGTCTGGCAAATCGGTTGGTTTTGCTTTGGCAGGAAACTGGCTCCAAGGGATGAATTCTTAATGGCCAGTGGCCTTGGAGAAGTGGGAATTAAATAACAAACTAATTTTCTTGGGACAGAAAAAGGTGACATTTTTGTACATGGAAAGAAGGTGCCCATCTAGGCTTAAATAAAATATAATCTATTGTATAAATATTTAATTTTTGTATTTATTTATTGAAAGATTTTATTATTTTTAGACAGAAGGGTAGGGAGAGAGGCAGAGAGGGAGAGGGACATCAATGTGTGGTTGCCTTTCACCTGCCTCCAGCTACAGACCTGGCTGGAGACCTGGCTCGCAACCTGGTTATGTGCCCTGACTGGGGAATCGAACCAGCGACCTTTGGGTTTGCAGGCCAGTGCCTTATCCACTGAGCCACCAGCCAGGGCTGTAAATATTTAATTTTTAAAACTTCAATAATTTAGACTCCGGCATAGCCAGACTGGCTCAGAGAATTATGGCTCTGAGGTCACCTGCCTCCGTCTTCCTCCGTGACTCACTGGTGCACTGCAGATTAGGGTGCTTGGACCCTAGCTCTGTCTAGTATTTCCTTCTCAACCTCCCTGGGGTCTGTGCAACCCCTGTTTCTCAGCTTCCTCTCTCCTGTATGCATACCTTCTCCTCGGTCCCTATCTGGGTGCAGCTGCCCCATCTCGTGCAGTCCCAGCTTATTTGGACACCCTTCTCCCACCCCTGTCACCATAGCCTCTGATGGAAGCTCCTCTGTCCTCAGAGTCAAGAGCTCTGTGCTCCAGGACCCATGCCATGGTCGCCTGTCAGCTCCAGCCTGCCTGCCTCCCCCCGGGGCAGCTGCCTCCTCTCTCTCCTCTGACGGACTTCTGGGCTCCTAAAGGCAGTGTCCTCTGGAGCAGAATGCCCCCAGGCTGTGGGTTCTGGCTGCAGGCTGGTGGACATGGTCACTGTTCTTGGTGGCATCTCCTTTTTCTTCCTCCCCTTAGCTTGGACACTCCGAGGCCCATGCCCCTGCTGGGAAAATGCTGCCCAGAGACTGAAGGATGTGCTCTGTCTCCCTAACACATAGCACCCCACCAAGCAGCCTCCCCACCATGGGTCCCACTGTGTGCAGTGACCTCCTCCACATAGCTGTCATGCCTGCGGTACCAATGTCCTTGCTGTTCTTCCTCAGGTCTGCCCTTTGCTTTGGCTGTTCCTGCTAGCAGGCCAGCTGTCACCCCTGCTGTCCTTCACCTGGGCCTCCCCACTGACTTCATGTCACTCCATCCAGGAAGCTTTTGTGGAGTAAGCCTACCTGTGTGTCCCCACGGAGCTCCTGCATGTCCCCTCGGTGGTCCTGTGTGCCAGTGGCCCTTCTTGGGTCCACTTGACTCCCGCAGTCTCCGGGCTGCATGTGGGCAGGACCTGGTTACTGAGATGGTTATTGGAAAATGGTGGTCGAACAAGAGAGTGGATGCACTGTGAAGGCTGCCAAGGTGTCTGGCTGTGGGCAGAGCTAAGAAGTCTGCTTTCCTTCTAGATCTCCTAGGCCTGGGCATGTTGTGCTGGGCCCAAGCCTCTGTCCTGGTGGCCAGTTAGGAGGAAACGGGTGGGACACAGGGTGAAGTACTGTGGCAGGCTGCCCCGTGCTGTCCCAGCCCTACTCCCAGCACCCGCATGCTGGAGTGTGTGAGTGGAAGGGAGATACCCAGTCTGTGTGGTGCGGAGCCCAGACTCCTGCTGTCTGCTTTGTACCAGGAGCTTGTGGTTCTCATCAGATACGTGTTCTCTTGCCTGAGGGCACTGGCCAAACCCCAGATCTTCAGAGCTGGTCTGGGCAGGTGGCCCTCTTGAGACAAAAGTTAGAGTAGAGCATAGGCCCTGCCACAGGCGGTCTCTGCCACCAGGGGCTCGGCATGGAAGTGGGGGCTTAAGCAGCCATGGTTCAGGCCATTTGTCTTGGTGGGTATTGAGGGTAGTAGGGTTAGGGGTCAAGAGCCTGAATTTTGGCTATAAGGGCTTTTAATTTCAGTCCTGGCTTTGTTGTTCTGAGCCCCAGTTTCTTCTTCTATAAAAAGGAGGCAACAGGGCCACCTGCCTTGTTGGGTATGGGAAGTCGAACACAGGTGCTTAGTGAGTGCTTACCCCAGGGCCTGGCCCATGGCAGGTCACTCCCTTAGGAGAAAGGGGAAGCAACACCTTGTTTACATCATTGTGGTAATTAATTTTATGTGTCAACTTGGCTAGACCAGATAGATGCTTGGTCAAATATTATTCAAGATGTACCTGTGAAGGTATTATCTGTTAAAGAGATTAACAGTTCAGTCAGTAGACTATGAGTGAAGCAGATTACCCTCCACAGTGTGGGTGGGCCTCACCTCATCAGTGGAAGGCTTTGAGAGGTGAAGCCTGCCCTCCCTGGAGAAGGGGAATTCAGCCAACAAGCTGGCTGTGGGCTTGACCTGCAACTGTCCCCTTGTCCTCCAGGTTCCAGCCTGCTATGCAGATTTGGGACTTACAAGTCTGTACAATTGCAGGAACTAGTTCCTTATAATGAACCCCTCTCCCTAGCTACACACACATACCTCCTTATACCTACACCTATTGGTTCTGTCTCTCTGAAGAACCTGCACTAATAGTCATGGTGCAGTGGACTCAAAGCTCCCTGAGGGCCCAGACTGTCTCCTTTGTTCAGCCCTCTACCCCCTGCACCTTGCACAGTTCTGGCACTTAGTAGGTATTTCACATCAGTAGTCTGGTGATTACCAGACACTTTACATATTCCATGCAGTGGCTGGAATGTGTCCCAGGGAGAACCAAGAGTGACCGCAGACAGGAATGGATTCGAGTCTGGGGACTGAACTGGATGTAAAGAGGCTGCCAAGGCTGGTGACGTGTTGAACCAGATGTTGGTTGAAACTAAAACGTCAACATGGGGAACAGAAGACTTCTGGGTGAGGGCGCCTGCCTTGGTGCAGGCTGGAGCAGGGGCCATTTCACGTGAGTGTCACGGGTCTGTAATGACGATGGAGAAGGACCCTGAGTGGTCCTTCCCGAATCTGTTCTCATGTGAGCAGCCTCCAACAGACTGGTGCCAGGAAAAGGTTAACTTTTCTCAAGTTTTATTGTAAATTCCTCAGAAAAAGAGCATTTACAATGACAGTCCTTTATGATAATTGGTGAATCATCTTTATATCAAGTGGTACTGCAAATACATGGCATGTCCAATCCTGTGTAAGACGTCCAAGTAAACGCAAACTGATTTCAGATGCCACATACAGTGTCGGTACAAAGTTCTACTAAAGTTGATGTATTAAAAATAATTTATATTTTATAAATAAGGAAGAATTCACATGTATAGTAATTACAGGAGGCCTTTTGAGAAATACCGGTGATTACAGAAAATATATTTTGGAGTCTACACAACAGCTCAAAATAACGTAATCTGCCTTGACATGAGAGATCTGAAAGTTTTCTGAGGTGGGGAGGGCTGAGACTGTTTCCCCGCCAAACGGTGTGCATGTGCCTGACTTCCTATCTTGAGGGTCATTCAGCTAGACTAAAGCAGGAGCGGTGGTGTGAGCCCTCCAGCAAAACTCCGTGCTCAGTTCTGCTTTCGGGTCATCTCACCTGGCCGGCAGGAAGTGGGGCAGTGGGGGAATCGGTGCCATGGGCCAGGCCAGGGAGGGGGTGGGGCTGGGCAGTGGGGCTGAGGCTCCAGGGTGGGTGCGCCCTGCAGACCTGTTGTCCCTCAGGTCTCTGAAGCACCTGAAGTAGCAAGGGATCAATGACTCTTAAACGTCCGGCAGATGTCACACTGGGTAGTGGGTGAAGATTTAGATTGAGGAAATTCGCTCATTTGAGACCTCTCAGGCCCCGTTCACAGCCAGTACTGGTTGCCCTTCCTTAGAAACGAATTTCTGATCTTCAAGAGGCTCCTCAGAGGCAGCATCCTCTGCCCCAGCCATGGTGAGCATGTGTCACCTGGCTCGGGGCAGAGGCCAGTCAACAGTTACTGCTTTGCGGAGTGTAAGCTGAGCCATCTAGAGCCATCTAGGTCATGACCCACATTCTCAGGAGCCACAGGGGAAAGGGCTGGTTCCATGTCAGATAAGGTGAGCTTGAAAAGAGAGGTGTGTGAATTGTGGCTTCGCTAAAAAGAAAAAGAAAAAACACGCTCAATACTCTGGCACTGGTTAAAGAAGTGTTGCTGTGAATTTTGGACCCAGTCCCCATTCCCCCTGTATTTTCCATACTTTCACAATATGGTGTTTGTTTCAATTCCCACTTGCCGCCCACTGCTCCAAAGTGTGGGTGAGCCCAGGCTCGCTGGCTGTGCCTGCAGCCCAGGGGGAGGCTCAGCACCCCACCCCCTCTGCAGCGCAGCTGGTGGAGACCAGACAGGAGGTGGGTTGCATTCTGCTGGGCATCTGGAGTCTCGCACTCACACCTGTATTTCCCCCTTACGTTTTTAAAGCATCTGTCTTGTGATCTCTCTGATTTTGGAGAGAAACCAAGGCAGCTAGTGACTTTCTTGAAAAAAATAAATAAAACCAAAAAACCAGAAAATGCTTTGTTTATGTGCTGGTCCGGAAGGAAATAAATAGTAGCATCTGGCCCTATGAGTGATTTCTTTCTTGTCGCCCAAAGCAAGGTAGCAGTATGGGCACATGCCACTGGGGGCTGGTGTGGCGGTGAGATCAGTTGCCTTTTGATTTGTAGCAGCAGGAGGCTCAAGCATGGGGAGGAAGCAGGACAAGCAAAAAATAAAATAGGAGTGGAAGGAGGTGCCGCTTAGGCTTGGCTCGGATGTCACGGTCTCTATTCCCGTGGACAGTTTCTGTCTGATCACAGCTGGCTTTCCTGATGGTTCAGAGTTCTTGCTAGTCTTGGTTGCCTAACTCCAAAGGGCTTCAAGCAAGCATTTGAGGCTGTGATTCTGGGCAGCAGGGGGTAGTGTACCGTGGTTCCAACTGCACTTGGAGCGGGATCTGGGTGCGGGAGGATGGCTAAAGGCTTCACGTCAGCATTGTTGTCATCCACATTGCCAGTCTGGCCTCCTGGCATGGGGGCAGCGCGCTCTGGCAGTGCTGGGTGCAGGGAGGAAATGTGAGGTAGATTGGTGGATGTGTAGGAGCGAGGTGGGCTTGCTTCTGAAGGGGAGGATCGGAGAGAGCTAGCGAGCTATGGAGTTTGGTGATGAAGATGGTTCAACGTCCGTGGCATTTGAATAAAACGTTCTGAGAATTCACTTGATCACTTTTTAAGCCCCTTGTAGAAAAATATATCCAGAATGAATCTGTTTCACATCTCAGTTCTGAAATCACCTTCAGTTCACAGGTTCTTGGTCAACAGAGAACAAGAGGTTGTGGCTGCATGAGGCTGACCGCTCGCTGGTCTCCTACACTCGGTCTCAGCCGTGACAGTTCTCCAGGGCCGCAGGCAGTCCCCCGCTTGATGTGGGGTTGCAAGCTGTCCTCCAGGGCACCTGCCTGGAGCTGGGAGCCCTTTCTGCACAGACGAGCAGAGAGGTGGGGAGGGGACCGGGTTGGGGGTGATGGGATGGCAGGGACTGAACTTCTGTGTCTGGTGACGCTGTCTGTAGATGGAAGTACCTGAAGCTTGATAGTATGGTTGTCCCCAGCCAAGTCTAAAGGGCTCTTCTGGCTACTTCCAGGCGCCTGGGGTAAGGGTAGGACCCTCAAAGGACTTGGAGCTGTAAGAGAGGATCCTGGGCAGCATAGGCAGGGCTGGCCATTCCCAACATGGTGCGGGGGCCACGCCCAGGCCTCCTTGTGCAGAAAGCCCACACGGCCGTCTGGAAACAGACCAGGCTCTCTTCCTACCACCACCTCGTGGGAGCTGGGTGGGCATTTGGCCCCAGACCCTCCATGTGGGCTCACTAGGGTGGGAGAATGAGGGCTTCCATTTCAAAGCCTTAATATCACCACAGGTGGAGATTGTGTGTTATTCTGGGAAAAAAATCTCTTAAAGTTTTATGACATTCATTTTATTTCAAAACTCAGTCATGCTGGTATGGTGAGTTCACTAGATAAGTGGCTTTTTTGGTGATTCTTTTGGTTAAATGAACACTTCTTTAATGCGAAGCACTAGTAGTTGATCTTTTGTGTTCATAGGATTGCCAGCTGGCCCACCTCTTGGGATGACTCCTCACCCCAGTTGTTTACAGATTGTGTTCCGTGAGCCTCTTCTGGGGTCAGCCTTTCCCCTGCCTCCCGCACGGGCAGCTCTGATCAAAAACATTTACCGCTCGTGTTTGTGACTTTGTGAATGTCAGTTTTCAGGCCTGTGATGGCTTCCTCCAAATTCAACAGTGTCTGGCACATGGGCAGCGGGGCTGGCGCTGGCCATCTCTTCGAGCTGCACAGGGAGGACAGTGAGAGGCAGATGTGCTTTTCAGACGCACGTAGAAATGGGAGGGACAGCGGAAAGGAGCAGAGGCTGCAGAAGTCACTCCCAGTTTAAAAGGTCAGCTGGGGCCGGTTTGGTCTTTTTCTTAGGATTCCTGCCACCCAGAGGGGCCAGTGCTCAGGCCTGGTAGTCGGTGGGTTCGGAGAACTTTTCCACCAGGGGCTGCCTCAATTTAGATTTTTTCAAAGGGTAAATGCAAGTTGGGTAATTTCAGTGCTAAAAGTGGGAGTTTGGATGTAAATGTGTGAAGAGTTTGAGGTAAGAATAAACAGAAAGAGTGAGATCCATCCATCTCAGCTACACGAAACTGAACATTAGGCTTTTGAAGTCAGTTTCCTCACCCTATATCTACGTATTGTACCTTTAAAAAAAATCTAAAATGCGAGTATACACGTCTAGGCACACTCCTGGGAGTTGCGGGGAGCAGGTGTTCGGTGGGCCAAGCTCCATGAGACACACCAGAGACCGGCTGAGCTCAGGAACTGGTGGGCCCAGGTGGGCTGGCAGCCGGGTGGGAGGGAAGGGAGCCGCGTGTATGTAGTGAGGCAGGGTCTGTGCCTTCCTGTCCCTGAAAAGGGCCGTTCCTCAGCAGCACAGGGACATCACAGCCACAGCGGCAGGTGAAGGGGGTGACTCCAGCGCAGGTGTCTGTGATGGGACCACCTCTTCCAACTTCAGGTGGCTAGAAAAGAGGTCCTTCCGGCCAGCAAAGGACGTGAGCAGCAAAGGATGCTCTGGGAACCCGAGGGAGCCTGTTCCTTGCTGAGATTCTTCAACACAAGCCGTGTCCCAGGGCTGGTTGGACTGTGCCTCTAGGAGCCCAACCTAGCCTGAGACATGTGGGATAACTTGGTAGGTGACAACCAGCCAGCATGCTACTGCTGCTGAGTTTGGAGTGTGTGCTAGCGGGGAAGGGGACAAGCGTCAGGATAAACACTGACAACAACCTTTACTGTGCTGTGATGATGGGGACCAGGGCCACCAGAGCCGAGTGCCAGGGCCACAGTCAGTCAGAAGGGTAATTGGTTTTTAAAAGGGATAGTTGGAGGAACCTGCCCAGACCCCACTCGTGTCCTGGGGGTTTGAGTGTCGAGCTGGATGTTTCTCGGCCGTAGGGTGCCTCACCTCACTGAGCAAGCGTGTCAGCCCCGGCCCGGGCCTGGCTAATCAAATGCTCCCCTTCTGTGGTGAAAAGCAGACACACAGACTTTGTCCTGGTCTTTTCGGGCCCCACCCCAGAGTGCAGTCTTTACCAATGTGGTAGCCTGCCCTGCTCTGCCCTTGGGGACCATTAGTCTTCGATGAGCATTCTGTTCTTTCTGGCTGTGGAATGTATGGAACTTGGCCTAAGGCAGGGACGAATAGAGCTGGACTTCGGAGAGCATCTTTCTGCTTGCTAGCACTTGAGATTATAAAAAATTATTTTTTAATCAAAATTTCCAAAATAAAGTGAGTGATTTCCCCCTCCCCCCGCCCCCTCCCCCAAGCTGCAGTAAGTCTCGTCTCTCTCTCAGGCTCACATCAAATGGAAGGAAAGCAGGAAGCAGCTGCAAAGGAGGACCACGGTGCAGGGCAAGACGGGCGTGGCTCTCATGCCGGGAGGGAAGCTCCAGCCCCTGAGGGCCTGTGTTTCCAGGCCGGGTCCAGCTGCCCTGGCAGGTGCAGTCTGGCCGGACCCGCAAAGGTGACTATGTGAAGGCATCCGGCGAGGTGTCTGCCTGGACAGCAGGAGCTCTTGGTTCCATAGTGTCCCCAGGTCACATGGCGTGCGGCTGGGCCCAGGAGCGACTCCTTCACATGGCAGCGTGGGCTCCCCTCTTCGCTCAAGGCGAACCTCATCCTTCCTAATGAAAAATCCCCCACCTGGTGAGCAGTGCATACCTTAGGCTAGGAAACTTGCAAGGAGACCAGTGTTGAACCACTAAGCGAATACAGGTTTTTGCTTTTGTCTGTAAAAATGTACAGGGCACCTGCTTGGGGCTGCAGTGTCAGGACAAGGTGGGGCTGGGTGGCCTCCTTCATACCTCACCCACCCACACTGCTGTGGTCCCTCCCTTTACGCCTGACACCTCACATCGCAGTGCATTTTGTCGCCCACTGATGAGAAACAGTGACTCCTGGGCTGGTGTGAGGAGGTACTGTCCGAACAGCCCGCTGTCCCTCACGATCCTGCGGGGCACCCCCCAGGGCCAGGCTGGCCCCGTGGGTGGCTCCTTGAAGTTCTTCAGCACGCCCACCTTCCCCGTGGACAGCTCCAGGAACAGCAGGTCTGGCTCTGTCTCCAGCATGACATAGACGTAGTACTGGTTGCTGTGGGTGAAGGAGCCCTGGAACGCCACGTCGGAGATGCCCTGGCTTATTTTCAGGTTGTAGAGGGTCCGGATCTCCCCCCGCAGTGTGACTTCCTGCACCTGCAGCTGGGGGCTGGCGGCAGCAGTGCTGACCACGAAGCGCCCATCGGGGGAAATGTGCGGGGTGCCGGTCACGTCACCATTGGGGCCAACCACAGAGTCTGTGACGCTGTCGATCAGCAGCTGGGGGGCAGCAGCGGCGGCCTGGTCTTGTCGGCACTGGACAAAGTAGTAGCCGCCGAGGTGGGTGTGGGCCATGGCCTGAGGCAGACAGCTGTGCCGCTGTAGCCAAATGGTCTTCAGGAGCATCAGGGTTTCCAGGTCGACTTTGTGAATGGCAGGCTCAGACTTGTTGAAGATGAAGCCGAACCTGGGCGGGGAAGAACTGAGGTCAGAGGTCGGGCATCTCATTCATCTCACAGGACTGCAGCCTTTCCCTTTCCTGTATCAGAATCCTTCAGTGGTCTGATAGCCTATGGAAAAGATCTCCCATTCTGCAGGGAAAGGCTTCACCTGGGATCTCAAATCACAGGAACAGTCACAAACAAATGTTCCTGGACAAGCACTCATCTTTAGATATGGTAAGGAGGAGGGTAAATTTGCCTCCAAGCAGCATCTCCCTTAGGGATGTGTCTGAAGCGGCCTTCGGGAGACCTTGCAGCAGTGGCGGGCCTGGGGCTGGCTGCCGGCTACAAGGACGGGGCAGGGAGCCTGTAGCCTCGCTGTCTTCTGGGCGAACTGGTGAGTCTGAATTCCAGGATACAGATTCAGGGAAGCCCGGATTTCCAATCAGTGTTCTCTCTCCCCGGGAACAGGAGGAAGGAGGCTCTACTCTGGCCACATATGTGATGCTGCAACAGAGCTGAGAATAGCATTTACTTTCTCGGAGCCAGAAGCTCAATGCTGTGAGGGGCCTGCCAGCCGCAGGGCCCGAGGCAAGTTGCTGGCCTGTCCACGCTTCTGTGAAGCTAGAGAGGGTAGTTCCTGGGGGAGCTGTTGTGAAGGTTAAATCTAGGAGTTGCTCAGGAGGTGTGAGTGGCTCATATCTGGACTTCCTGAAATTCCTCACAGAGGCCCCTCACTGACCAGCTGCAAAAAGGCCTGGCTCCAGGCAGGACTTCCTTTTGATCTGAGGGCCTCTCCTGAACCTTTTGATCACAGAGGTGTTTTGGCACTGGGTACCCTTACAGGAATTGAGAAAAAGTGCTCCCACAGTTTTCCTCTGGAGGCCCAGTGCCTCAGAGCGGGAAAGTGCCTTCTGTAACCCACCTGAGAAGCAGCTGTAAAGAGCTGTGCACAGACAGAGCCAGGAAGGGGACCCCCCCCTCCCCAGGAACTTTAACGTGAACGGGGCACTCAGGGGCTGCCAGTCTGAGCTGCAGGTCCCAGCTGAAGCCGCTTAGGGTGGGGGGCATTTAAACCACAGGAGAGGCTCTTCCCCAGGCACTCCCTGCAGGGGCTGCGGGGGCTCATAAAGTGGCTCTTTGCCTCTGTGGGCAAGAACAAATGGGCGAGTCCTAGTTTTGTAAATCCAGCATCAGCTTGCAGCAGTGAGCCGTTTCTTCCTGGACAAAGGTGCTTGATGCCAGATTAAAGGAAGGCATAAATAGCACTGCGTGAGAGCTCGGTTTGATGACTTTATAAAGGGCAGCCCCAGTCTTTTGGCTGAGGTGACAGAAAGTGTCAGGGGGGCTTTGAAATGAATAGGGATGGGGCGTGGCCAGGCAGGATGAGGTCTGCTGATGAGGCCACTGCCGGCTGTGGCTGTCCGGAGGGTTTTCCTTTGAATGGTGGCAAACCAGGCACCCAGCTGGCCTCGCTTCCTGGCCACCCCCTGCCCGGCTGCTCTGGAGGCTGAGGACCCATGGACTGCAGTTAGAGGATGAGGCAGCATGGGGCGCTCAAAGGAGCCCTGGTTTTGCATTAGTCCCCCTGCCAATTCCTGGCTGTGTGAACCTGACAGTGATTTAATGTCTCTGAGCCTGTTTCTTCATCTGTAAGACAGGTTTGAGAGCATTTTGAGTATATATATACATATATATATATGTATATTTTTGGTGAGTGTCTACCAAGGGGAGGGTGCTCAATTCACCACTGCTGTGTCCTGCTTTCCTCTGCTGTACTCACCTTGAGGACGAGACTCCCTGACCTGGCTGGGCCCTGAGGGCATTCAGAGCTGAGTGCCTTCTGAACTTGGACCCATCCTTGGTCCTTAATTGTTCATCTCTGTCCCTTCCTGATGAGGTCACAAGACGGCCCAGGAGGAGCAGGAGAGACAGGGGGCAGCTGGCCCATGCGGGGCCGTAGGGCCTGGCCAGTGGGCCTCACCTGATGTGGTTGATGATGAGGTTTGTTGGGGGAATGAAGAAGTCGTCCAGTCCTGCAAAGGGGGTGTGGATAAGGTGCTGGCCCTGGCCAGTGCTGGCTTCTGTGATCACCTGTAACAGAGCAGGAGTCTGTGAGAGCCCATCCTGGCAGGGGACTGAAAACCTGGAGACCTCTGCTCACGCCGGGGAGACCCTCAGACAGGCTGCTAGGAACGGACAAGCCACAGTTCGGCCTGGCGGGACAGAAGCAGACTAGGATGTCACAGGCAGCGACCTGACCTTCCTGGGGTAGGAAGGGGTGGGGCCAGGAACGGATGCCTGAACGGTTCCCTCTGCTCGTGGGGCATGGCCTGCTGTGCATTGCTCAGTGTCAGCTGTGGTGACTGCAGGGTAGGGACTTGCAGGGACCGTGTTGGACTTGTGTGGGGGCTTCGGAGGGAGGTCCCGGAGCTGAAATATCACTGCTCTGAGACAACAGCAGGGAAGCCCACCGTTTCAATACCCAGGCTCCCTTGGGAAAGAGGAGGGAGCTTGGAAATAGTGAACATGTTAAACAGTGGGATGGTTTACTGGTGACGTATTTTCCTCTGGCGGCCAGGGGCCTGGGCTGGTGTGTTGGGCACCGCTGGCACACGGCTCACTGAGGGGCTCTCCGGCAGCTGTGTCTGCATGAGTCATTAGAGAGCAGGAATCGCGCGGAGATGCAAGGCAGGGATGCCGGCATGTGGCTACAGGCCTTGCGAGTAGAATGCCAGGACAGGTGCCGGTGTCCCAAAGGGGACTTGCTCTGAAGAGTAGAGAATTAGGTCTTGATAGTGACAGTGCACGGCTGCTTCTATTTCCCTGAGGTCACACTTCCTCTGTCATGAATGACCTGAGCTGTTCCCGGGTATATGTCCCGCTGCGTCTGCCTCAGGGACTGGCACGTGGCCGGTGCAGAGCAGTCAAGCAAAGTCTGCGGTTAAGAGAAGATGGGAGGGTGGTCTGGGGGTCCTGCCAGAAAGCTCCCTGTGCTCCCTGGGCATCTGTGTGTTAACTACTGAGGCTGTGGCCTGGGAGGTGAGACACTTCGGTGACGCTGTGGCCGTGTGCACAGAAGGAAGGAGCCAGATTTCTGCCGTCTCAGGCCGAGGGCTCTGCGACTCCCGTGGCTCTGCATGCTTTTCCCTTTCGTGAACTGGATTTGTCTTCTGGCTCTTTCTTCAGTGATGAGATCAGCACCACCTGGTTGCCTCCTCAGGTAGGTTTGTATTTTGCATCTTTTCTGAATAATGCTTCCTGGGGACCAGCAGGCAGAATGCCAGGTTGCAATGACAAGGGCTGTTTCTTCCAGTCTTGGGGGAGCTCTAAAGTTCTACAGTTGCATGAGGTTATTTTCCTGTGATTTAGCAAAAATGGCCAAATGACACTTCCACGTCAGGACTGTGAGAAAAAGCTCAGTGGACTTGGCAGGAAGGAAGGATCAGCATCAGGAAACTGAATCTTAGAATCGAGGGGACAATGCCAGAGAATTCCAAGAAGCTATGCAATTTGTGCTTGGTAGCAGGCATGTCATTTTAGCTTGTGATAGAGATGGGAAATGACAGGCTGTCAGCGGTTGGTGCCAACCACGCCTGGTCACTCTGACACCCTATATTCAGAGGTCACTTCATCAAAACTCGGTACCACAGGCCACTGAGCAGATGTGGACACATCAGCCTCATGGCGCCACAGGGTCTTGTGCTCCTTGGCTTGTGTGCTAGCATGTAGCTGGGCATCCGTGGCCCCAAGATAACCCCTCAAATTTATGGGGTCTGAGTGCTTGGTACTGAAAGTGGACATGTGTAGCTGGATATCAGACTTTGGTAGGCAGCGCGGGGTGAGAAAGGTAGGGCATCTCCCTCTTAGGGTGGACAAGCCAGCTGAGAAGTGACATTTGGGGAAGGGCAGAGGACACGGTATCCCGTGGGACAGGCAGAGAGACAGCTAAAAGCTGGGCAGGCAGGAGAGTGCTGGGAGAGGTTCAATCCCTGGCTGCTGGGGCGGCCGCTCCAGACACAGCTTCCTGTAGCCATAGCAAGGTGTGTGCGGCCAACTCCTCAGTGTTGGATTGTTAGAAACACTGGAATATTTTCAATGTTTCTCAAATAGAAACAACACAGTAACACTCAACGTGGCTAAATCTTTGTCCGTACCCATGATCGTACCTTGGGATAAATTCTGAGCAGTCAAGTTGCTGGATCAAAAAACATGTTTTGAGGGTTTTGGTTCATATTTCCAATAGCTCACGGCCAAGGCCATGCCAGTTGTCTGGAAGCAGTTTTTGGAAGTGTGTGTTTCCTTAACCCCAGCCGACAGCAATGAAGGTCAGTTTATTAAATTTATTTCATTTTCTTGTTATAGTGCATTTCCTAGATTTGCCAATGATGATGATGATGATGGTGAACATCATGGTCTAAATGCTGAAATTAATTAAAATGCTTTTAGTGCAGTGTCGTTTAGGAAAATTTGCTCCTGGTTCCTTGGAAATAGTCTTACATTGGAAGAACTTCCTTCTAGTCCTATTTTTAGGTATTTTATTAAGACTGCACTGCCTTTACTGGAAATAAATGTTTTAATTTGTTTATGTTACATATAATTTTGACTGATTCCCTGAGAGCAAACCATCATTGCCTCTGAGAATTTGTTCCCTGCTCCAACAGTTAGATGCATTGCTGGACTCTCCTTCTAGTGCCATGGCTAGAATTTTGTTCATGTGCTACCGTGTTGCAACTCTGGGGCAGCAAGTTTTAAAACCTAGAAGAAATGGATGATTATTTACAAAAATGTGAGAAAACTAACCTAAGCAAAGGAAAACAAACTACAACAATTATCTTAGGAGAGATTTCTAAAAGATTAAAGTTCTATCATAAAAAAAATGTACATCTACCCTGGCTGGTAGCACAGTGGATAAGGTGCCGGCCTGCAAACCCAAAGGTTGCTGGTTCGATTCCCCAGCCAGAGCACATAACCAGGTTGCAAGCCAGGTCTCCAGCCAGTTCCTTGGCTAGAGGCAGGTGAAAAGCAACCATACATTGATGTTTCTCTCCCTTTCTGCCTCTCTCCCCTTCACTCTCTCTGGAAGTAATACATAAAATATAAAAAAAAAATTTACATCTGAGTTTTCTCAAATCTTCAAAATATAATTTTAATATTATTTGAACTATCTCAGACCACAGAAGAAAAAAAATGTACAACTTCTTCGTTTTAAATAGCCAGCATTCTTGTAATTATAAAAACTGATTAGTTTACTGTTTTATAATTGTTTCATTCCCTGGTGTCTGCAGTTATATCCCTCGTTCGTCGATTTTTGTTGCTGTTCCTTTATCAGGTATGGGAAGGATTGATCTGTTTTCCTATTTGTTCCTTTATTATTTTCTTTCTATTAATTTGTCTTTTTATTCTTATCAGTCACTTTGTTCTTTATCTAATTTCTTCACACAATTACTCCCTTTGTGGGCTTTTAAGATGCAAATATTCCTTGTGTATAACTGTTTTTTGTCTCCCATACATTTTGATGTGAAATGTAAGAACATTACTTTTGAGACAGTTTATAATTTCCTCTTTGATCTAGTAACAATATAGGAGTGTTTCATTATTAGGCCAAATTCTGATTAGTTAGAAGTATCAGATAATGGAGCCTATAACAATTGAAATATTTGTAAGCATGTTCTTTGTGGTTGCTGGTACACTTGCCTATATGTGAACATGTGAAAAACTATTTGGCAGGTGGAAAGTTTCCTATTTATTAATTAAACCAAGTCCCTTACTCATATTATTTAATTTTCTCATGTCATTATTTTGTCTCCTTGGTATGTACTGTTTAAGTACATTTTAAATCAAGTTCCCTTTGTATTTTTAATTGCTCTTGTTTTATGTAGTTGTCATGTCATTGGATAGCTACTGGCCGGCTGTTGTCACAGGTGTGTGTCCTTCTGCCAGCTATTGCTTTGAACCTGAAGTTCTGCCTTGTCTGATATTAATATTACCACTTAGTTCCCCTCTCGTCACTATTTCTACCCCTCTGAATTGTCTGATTACCAGTATTCTATGAGTTTCTTGTAAAATAGTTTTCTTTCCTTTTTTTTTTTTTAAAGGCCAATCTGATCATTTCCGCTTTTAACAGGAGAATTCAGTTTGCCTCATTTGGACTGAGACATTCCGTTCTAAGCTATTGATTTCAAACATTCTCTATATCCTCTTATCCCAATAGGATGGCATTTTTGAGTCATCTTCCACCCTCCTCGTCCCTCTATTCCATACTCATTTTCACTAAAATAATTTATCTGCAGTTAGAACCTGGTATCAGGATTCCTCTTTCAGCATGTCTCTGCTAATTCAAACATCCTTATTCAGCACTTACTGTATATTTCCAGATAGTTTCTCCTCATTTGTCTTACTTTTACACCTTCCTCTCCGGGTTCCTTACAGACAACTCTCTCTTCTTTATCTTTCTTCATCTTGATGTCTCTGATCTGGTTCCTCGAACAGGTCCCTCAGGTGGCACCCATGAGCAGGACACTCTCTGTTGAACTTCTGAGATGTCAAGTCTCCATTTCTTCATATATTTGGTTTGTGATTTGAGATTTTCTTGTTCTCTCAGGCAATTACTTGGGTCTCAATAAAAACTGTGCATTTCTGAACTTATCTACTGTGGTTGGAAATGAAAGAGTTATTTTTGTTCTTTTCTAGGTATGGAAGAATGATTTTTGGTGGCCACTCCCCTTGGGTTTCCTTAAGCACTTTCTTAGAGCTGCCAGAAGGTCCAATACTCCTTGCTGTAGGCTTAGCCTTTATGCTGGCTCCCAGGTCCTCTATTGGGTTGTTACTATTTGTCATAGCTCATGGGACTCAAGTCTGGGTGATGAGTCCATTGAGTGACAACAGTCTCAGTTTAAGAAGGTGGAGTTGTGTCCTGCCCCTGGTGCAGCAGAGGGAGGCAGGCAGGTGGCTGTCCCCAGGAGGCAGCCTCTAGACACAGCTGTGCCTGGCCTCTCATCAGTCTAGGGGCTGACTGAACTTGGCGCCATCTGCAGCCCTTCTCTGAGGGGGTTCCGAGAGAGAATTAAACCCTCATGTCCCAGGCATCCATTATATGTAATAAACTAGCTTTTATGTGTGCCTAGAATGGCCCTATGCCCTGTTTGGGGGAGAACTGAGAAAACAGACATTCACTGGAACGTGATTCACGTTGGTAGAGCTTCACCGTCTCACACCGCTGTGATGAGAAAGGCTGAACCAGGCACACTCAGCACAGGAGGAAGTCCACAGAGCTTGGGCCCAGGCTCTGCTGGAGGTGCCCATGCAGCTGCGGGGCTTGGACCACGGGCAGGTTGTCCAACTATGCTGAGCCCCGGAAGCCCTCTGCAAACACACTTATGTCAGTGGATATAATTGCTGCGGCCGCATCTCCTTCCCTCCTTCACTGGCTGGTATCTAGTGCTGGCTTGGACACTAATTCTCTAGCCTGCCCAGTCCAAGGTGAAGAGAGACTGCCTCCCTTCTGCCCCCTGCACTCCACCGCTGACTGTCACAACATTAGGATCCTATCCACTGTCAGCGTTACTGTCTTTAATAGCAGGCCTGGCCAGTGATGCCCTGTCCGTTGCCTGGGAGGGTGTTGGCCTGAGGCTGGTTTCTACTCCATCCTTGACCCTTTAGAGACATATTTTGGACAAGTCTGGTTAGTCACTAGGGAAGTGGGAGACAAACAGGGGGAGAGGCTTTTCCTGTGGGGTAGGGGTCGCCTCTGTGTGTTCAACATACCTGGAGGCTTGGTTGGGACTTGTGTGCATCCCCCCAGCTCAGGACCCACACTTGGTCATGGGACTTGTCGTAGGACAGCTTGGCCGGCAGAGGGTCCACACCTATGGACTTGAAAAAAAATAATGACAAGTTGGTCCCAGTTACTGCTGAGGCTGCCGCAGCGGCCATTCCTGGGCTTTGTGCATGTGGCTGCACCTGGGCAGGCGGAGGGCCAGCTCACAGCCTGTTTGGGAGCCCAGTGCTCCCTTCTGGGTTTGTCTTCAGAGGCGTAACAGTGGTTGTCAATAATTCATCCCTTTTAAAAATCTTCTTGTATGTTTAACTTAAAAGGAGACACTCAGAGTATCTCAGCAAGAGCCTGAACACAGAGGTTTCAAATGATCCATTCAGGAGCCAGCTGAGGGTCCCCTATCCCATTTCCTGGAAGCCTTCGGGCCTCTTTGACCCTCGTGGTCTTCCCCAGGCTGCTCCACAACTGGAGACTGGAGAGTGGGCCTTCCCCTGGGTCATCTGAGCCTGACCCTGAGCTCATCCACTAGCTCTTATGCTTTGCACGCAGCCTCTACCTTGCACGTGCTTCAGCTGGAGCTGCTGGGGCTCCGACTACAGCACCAGGTGGCCTCTCTTCCTACTGAAACCTGCCCAGTGGTGACTTTTCTCGCTCCTGCTTAGAACGTAGTTTTATAAGTTCTAAGACTGCTCTGTGATGCTCACGCCACTGGACCATGACCCCTGCTCTTCTCACCACTGGCTAATGTCCCAGCCACTCCCTTTGTTCACTAATGACGGGAACACATGGCTCACTGTCTTCTCTACCAGTCACTTGTTTTTTTTTTAAAGATTTTATTTCATTATTTTTAGAAGGAGGGGAAGGGAGAGAGGCAGAGAGGGAGAGAGACATCAATGTATGGTTGCCTTTCACCTGTCTCCAGCCACAGACCTGACTGGAGACCTGGCTTGCAACCTGGTTATGTGCCTTGGCTGGGGAATCGAACCTGCGACCTTTGGGTTCGCAGGCTGGCACCTTATCCACTGTGCTACCAGCCAGGGCCTACCAGTCACTTTTTGAGTCTCAAGTTTGATGCCTTCACATCACAGAGATGATCCACCCAAAGCCCAGCTTTCTCACGTCTTTCTTGGTTTCAGTGATCTTTTCCTCCACACTTCGGCCACTATAACTTATATCTTGTCAATATAATTTCTGAAGTTTCAATTTCAACTGACCTGATTCTAGCTTTTCTGATTTTAGGGGAGAAACTCCTGTTTTCTGTCAAGAGCTGCCTATGGAGTCCCTGCATTTTCCTTTCCTCATTCCCAACAGGTTTCTGGCTTCCTCTCTCCACTGGCCTATTCTGGGCCTTGGAGTCAGAGGCCATCTGTGTGACCTGCCTCTTGACATTTCAGCAAGATTCCATCCACATGGTTAATTATTCCCTTGCGAAAGCATTGGTTCTACTCAGCCTTCCCCCTCCCTAAGCTTGTCTTCCTCATGCTGACATGAGGAGGCTACTGGCCACCTTTCCCTGGATAAGCTCACCCCGTACCATGGCTGTAAAGAACCTGCTGTACACTGATGGCTTTAGAATTCACTCCTCGGCCAAGGATCGCAACTTAACATTTACAAAGCCAAACTCGTGATTTTTGCTCATATATTTAATCTTTTCTCCACATCTATCACTATCTTTAAAGTCTAGGATTTTTTTTGCTCTAACCTCCTGTTCACTGAAGCCTCAAGTACAGGCTGTTACCATTTTCCTGCACGTCACATACCTCAGGTCCTTTGTTCCTGGCTGGCTACACCTATTCCAACCTTCTCCCAGCTTCCTGGTTACTCCCCCACACATACCAAAGGCTTTGTATCTTCCTCTACCCAGTGCCTTGTCACACTCTAGCGATGATACCATTTTGACACTATTTCTGATTGCCTGTACCCCCTCTTTTAAAATTATCCCCTGACTAAACATAGCCCTTCCAGATATTTGCCTGCCCTCTTCACAGCGAAGCTTCCCTAGGTTTGGACTGTAGCCATTCTTTCTTCTTTCTGCCTGTTTCCATCGTACTTCATATCCTCATTCAAGGGGATGTAGAGCAAGAGACTAAAAGGACTTTTATTTCTTCAAATTCAGAAAAGTGGCCCTGGCTGGTGGCACAGTGGCTAAGGCACCGGCCTGTGAACCCACAGGTCGCTGGTTTGATTCCCAGCCAGGGCACATAATCAGGCTGCAAGCCAGGTCTCCAGCCAGGTCCACAGCTGGAGGCAGGTGAAAGGCAACCATACATTGATGTCTCTTTCCCTCTCTTCCTTCCCCTCCTCTAAAAATAAATAAAATCCTAAAAATATTCAGAGAAGTTTTCCAGTCCCAACATACTGAGGAGCGAAGGGAAAAGGTGCTGAAGAGCACACAGGACTAGCAGTGAAGCCTTGCAAAACCTCCATCCCAGTATTTGATTAGATTTAAATGATTCATTCTGTATTCTCCCTGTCTAGCAGAGAAAATGGTGGGTGAGAACCATCTAAAGTCTCTGAAATATTTTATATGTAATGTTTTACATTCAAGAAAGTAACTAGGCATTCCAAAACACTATATAACTAAAAACAACTTAGAAAAGACAATAGAGATAGATCCACAGATGATCCATAAAAAAAAATTTGGAATGAAGTTGAAATTCTAAAGTAAAAAGTGCAATGCCTAAGATTAACTCAATAAATGGGTTTTGTTAAGATCCACACTGACAACAAAGATAGAACTAGTGAACTGAAAGATTGACAGAACATATTCAAATTGAAGCACAAAGAGACAAAAAAGGATAGAACATAACTGTGAAAAAGACAAGTGAGATACTTTCAAAAGGTCTAACTTAAAAAACAACAACAACAAATTCCAAAAGAAGAGGTGAGAGAGAATGAGGCAGCATACTATTTGAGGAAACAATGGCTGAGAATTTTTGGATCTGAGAAAATATATCAATCCATACGTTCAAGAACCTCTGAAAACCCCAAATGAAAATAAATACAAAGAACACACACATTACCTGGCACATCCTAATAAAACTGCTGAAGACCAAAGAGAAAATCTGAAAAGTCAAAAAAGCGACATAGTACCTTCAAAAGAGCAACAGTAAGACTGACAGTTGGCCTATTCACCAAAAAAAAAAAGATAATGGAGAAACATCTTAAAATGCTGAAAATATGATTGCCAATTTATAACCAGCAGGCAGATAATCTTATTTTCAAAAAAACTAAAACAGAACTGTTGCCAGCAGACCTGCACCAAAAGAATAAAGAGATTCAGTTCAGTAGAATGAAAATGATCCCAGACATAACTATGTACTTCAGGAAAGAATAGAGAGCAATGGAAAAGTGAATACATGGGTGAAGATAAATGGCTATCAAGTATACAAATTAATGTCATTTCTTGAGGGGTTAAATTACATGTAGAGTGAAAATTCATTTCTACAATAAGGCAAAAGGCAGGGGTAAGAAGTTAGTGTTCTAAGGTTGTATCATTAATGGGGAAGTGAAGTTATATGTGTGAAACTGTATTGAGGCAAGAATGCATGTTGTAATCGCAAGCACGTTTACAATCTCAATGGTGATAATAATATAAACATGAATTGTCAACAAGTTAATAGAGGGAAAATGGAGTAATAAAAATGAGTAATTCAAAAGGCAGCAAAAAGGAGAGAACAACAAACTGAGAAGTCAAATTAAAAAATAGTAAGGTACTAGGTAGTACTAGATAAATTAATTACATTAAATATAAATGGATCAAAAACTCCAAATAAAAGACAATATTATTAATCTAGATAAGAGCCAAACCCCAAAAGGACTACATGTGGCTTTATAAAAAGACTACCTTAAATATATGGACATAAAAAAGTTGAAAGTAAAAGGATAGAAAATTACACCATGATAATGCTAATCAAAATAAATCTAATTTAACTATGCTCAGACAAAAACACTTTCAAGCACAAAGCATTGGCAGAAGTAAAGCATAAAAGAGTCTTCCCTTAGGAGATATTATAATTTTAAAGCAAAAACAGAACTCAGAACTACAATCACAGTGGGAGACTTCAACACACCTTTCAGCAGCTGATAGACTAAGTGGGCATAAAAACCCTCTGGGTATTTCAAATTATTCAGAGTATGCTCTCTATCCAGGGAAATCAATAACACAAAGAAAGTTAGAAAATCTCCTGTTGCATGTGCCAGGAAAAGCCACTACCTTGCTACAGTCAACTTTTTCCCTACGATGAGTCTGCAGCAGGGCAGCTGGGGAAAAAGATACAGCCCTGTTCACGGACCTACTTTACATTCACACCCACAGTCCTTATGTGGCTTCGCAACTGCCCAGTGGTTCCATTGCATTTCCTGGGGAAGTTGAAGCTCATCTGCAACTTCCTCCTCTCTCCTCTAACCCCCAGCCTTGGTGACAATTTCCCTTCTTGTTCTCTGAGAAAACTGAAGCAACCAAAAGAGAACTTCATCCAACATCAGCAACTCTGCCTGTGTACTCTGTTTCCTCCTCTTCGAATGAAAGGATGTGCTTAACTGAAGACTAGCACCCCAACTTGTACGCCTTGGATTTCACGGATGCCTGCTTAATTCTATGAGGTAGAAAAAAGGCACAAATTGTGGGAAGAGATTTTCTCATTATCCGACAAAAGCTTAATGTCATCTATTCTAAAAAATAAAGGTCCTTCTATGGCCTCTTCCAGTTATTGTCTCATTTGTCTACATGTATTAATTAATACTCACCTTTACAGCAAATCTCTGAAGCAAATCTTTACAGCAAATCTTTGAAGAGCAAATCTCTTCAAAAACAGTTGTCTATATTCACCACCTCCACTTCCTGGCTTACCATTCTAATTTGCATCTGCTCCCTCAGGCTTGCACTCCACTGTCACAGTCCTCTCAGTTCCAGCCACAGTGACCCACGTGGCACCAAATCCAACGGTCAGTTCTCAGTTTTCATAACACAAATGCTCTCTGTGACATTTGACACCACTGACCAAACTTTCCTTTAAAACACTTTTCTTAGCTTCTGCAATATGGCCATCTTTAATTTCTTTCCTACCTTTCAGCTGCTTCTTTGGGTCCCCTTGTTGGCTTTTTCTCTCCTTCATGATTTTTACATGATGAAGTGCTCCAACCTTGACCTCTTTTCTGACCATATATTATCCTCAGTGATTTTTCATCCAGTTCTCTGGCTTTAACATAGTTCATATGGTGATGATACCTCATTGATGCTTTCCAGCTTAGCTCTCTCCTTTAACCACTTGAGATATATCTATGTATATGTATCACATCATCTGAACAGAGCCAAAACTTATTTTCTAAGTTCCCCCTTTACCTCCTCCATGACCTGCTTCGCTCAAGGAGTTTCTCATATTGCTGCAGTAACATATTCCCAGAAACTTGGTGGCTTAAAACAACACAAATCTATTTTCTTAGTTTTTGGAGGCCAGCAGTCAGAAATGAATTTCACTGGGCAGAACTAACCTCTCTGTAAGGCAGTGCTCCCTCTAGAGGTTCTAGGGGAGAATGCATTTCCTTTCCCAACCTCCAGAGCTCCATTCCTTGGCTCATGGCCCCCTTCCTCCAACCTTCATCCTCCAACCTTTAAAGTCAGCAGTGTGCCATGCTGCCTCAGTTCTCAGCTGCCTCCTTCTACGTGGGAAGTCTTCAAATTTCTCCCTGCCTCTCTCTTATTAAGAATACTTTGGCTTGCATTTAGGGATCACCTGGATAATCCAGGGTAACTCTGCATTTAAAAATCCTTAATTTCCCTGGCTGGGTAGTTCAGTTGGTTAGAGCATTATCCTGATATTGCTAGGGTTATGAGTTTAATCTCTGGCCAGGGCACGTATAAGAGGTAACCAATCAGTGTGTGAATGGGAGGTACAACCAGGTCATTACTCCTCCCTCTCTCCCTTCCTTTTCCTTTTTCTCTCTAAAATATCAATTAACAAACCCTATTAAAAATACTTAATTTAGAGCCCTGGCTAGAGTGGCTCAGTGGATAAGGCACCAGCCTGTGAACCCAAAGGTCACTGGTTTGATTCCCAGCCAGGGCACATAACCAGGTTGCAGGCCGGATCTCTAGCCAGGACTGTAGCTGGAGGCAGGTGAAAGGCAACCATACATGGATGCTTCTCTCCCTCTCTCCCTTCCCCTCTCTCTGAAAATAATAAATAAAATCTTAAAAAAATTATATCCGCTAAGTTCCTTTTGCTATATAAGGTGGCACTCATAGGTCCTGGGGATTAGGATGGGGGCATCCTGGAGGCCATTACTCAGCCCACCACAGATAGTTAATGGCATCTCCGTTCTACAGTAGCTGAGGTTAAAGCAAGCAAACTTGATTGTGCTTTCTCAAACCTTACGTCGAACCATGTAGAAAATCACTGGGGCTCCACATTTAAACTGTGTCAGGAATCTGGTCACTTCTCACCACCTCCCTGCTGTCATCTCTTGCCTGGCTTATTGCGGTGACTGCACTCCTGCTGTTTCATCCAGTCTGTTCTTAACACAGTGGCCAGACTGACTCTACAAGTGGAAGTCAGATTACAGCACTCCCCTGCAGCAGCTTTCCGGCCTACTTCCCTTCTGTCTCATTGTACCTGCAAGGTCACTGCATCCCTTTGTCCCCTCATTGTTGGCCTTCGGGGTCTGAATCCCACTTGGCACTTATCTCAGATTCTCTTCACCTCCAGGGCCAATGCAAAATCATATTGCAGTTTCTCTGTCACATTTCACCACTAATAAAATGGTGCTTACTGTTTCTAGCTCCCCAAGATTGAGTATGATCAGTTTCCCCAACTAGAATGAGTTCTAGAACACCAACGCCCATTTTTTGGCTGCTTCCCAAGCTCCTAGAACAGTGCTTGGCACCTAGCAGGAGGTCAAGACTGGCTGGACTCGCTTCTCCCCGCCAACCTGACCTCCCATTTTGGCATCTGGGGGCTGTGCAGAAAGCAAAGAACTTGGCAGGTTGTGTCCTGGGACCAGAAGTCCCCTCACCCACTTCGACAGACGTACCTGTAGGACTTTCTGGGCTTGAACATCAACCACAAGGACTCTGCTCAGCGCCGGCTGGGCCACGTAGATGTACCGATGCCTGACATTCACCGCTGATGCCCACTGGCAGGGTGGGGTGGCACCTCCTTCGCCTTGGGGACAGATTTCTTCCTGAAAAGGAGATAGGCTGTCATTTATAACTTCTTAGTCCTTCTTCCCCCTCTGACATCTTGGGATTCCCTCTCTCATCTCGTCCTTTGTCCCGCTCTTGCTGAACTTAGACCCCTTTGGGCTCGCAGACCACAGCACAGAGTTCCTCCTCACCAACTTTCTGTCTCATGTCCCTCCCACTGCCTCGGAGGCTGGGACTCCCCTGGTGGCCATCTTCACAGCAGCTTCCATGAGTGTGTGCTCCTTCCTCTTGGTCCTCAGCTCCGCTATTTTAAAAACTTCTGTTCATGGCCAGACTTCTGAAAGACTTCCCTGAGCTTTTTCTCTGCTGCCTCACCTCCGCTGCCTCACCTACTAGTTCTCAAGTGGCACTGATACTGTCACACACACTTAGGCCCACATCACCTCTCCATCAGCCCAAAGCATGACTGTCATTCTTGATCCTTCCTTCTCCCGGGCAACCCACCCCAAATTGGTCCTCCTCCCCAGTCTCTGAGTGCATCCACTGTCCAGCCTCACCCCCCTTTCTGTCCTAAATGGTGGGTCTTTCTCTTCTACCTTTGTTGTTGTCATCACATTTCATCCTCACAACAAGCCCCACTTGCTGATGAGAAAGCCGAGGCTTGGAGGGGTTAGGTTCTCCAAAGCCGCCGAGCCTGTGGGGTGACCTGGTGAGCCCAGATCAGCTTGGCCCTGAAGCCCATGTGCTTATCAACCAACCTGCAGCTTCCCGCTAGCATGGTGGGCATCAGGCACAGCAGAGGGGCCGCGGGAGGATGCAATGGCCTCCTATCACCCAGCACTTCAGGAAGAGGGTCTTTCCACTGTGACCCTCTGGTGGGGTGTTTGGACATTTTCTAGATGAGAAAACTGTTGTCTGGGATTGTCCCACAGCTCACCGGGGTCTTGTGTTGTCTGGAATGCCTTAGGGCCTCTCTTACTGTGTCTTATTCTCTCACTGCTCTAGCTGCTTAGGAAAACTGAGCCTAACTGGAGAGATTTCCCCCAAGTTACAAGTAAGGGCATTGCCAGGGTGCTGGGGTGCCATTATTTAAACCTAACTGTTTATTAAACCTAAGAGACGACCTAGAACAGCACTTCTAAGATCAGCTCATGGTGGTTACATGGAGGGAAAACTCATTAGAGGCAACACTTTAAAATAATAATTCATTCAGAGGAAATAGCCTGGAAAACGGCTGTTCCCAAGCTGCCAATGTGAGAAGTGCCACAGCCCGAGATGCACCTGCCGCCAGCAAAGCCATGGGACCCACCTGCTTCAGGAACTTGCCTGGGCCACATCCACTTCCTCCCTGGGCGCCGGCCCATCGCTGTTTCCCACTGTTCCCTGGTTCATTCACTGTGTCCTCGAGGAGAGGCACATGGGGGCTTTCAGGTGACCCTTGGATCCATGCCATAGTTCCACCCTCAGGTAGCTAGGGATTATAGGGGAGGGCACACTTCTTGGGAGAAACGGCCCACATGGGGTCACGTGGGATGCCAGTGGGAGGGACAAGAGTCCCGGGTGGGGCTGGGGGAGGATGCCAGCCCTGAGAGGCCTCCTGTCCACTGGGCCTGCAGGGCAGCCGGGGCTTCCTGGCTCTGCCACCTGCCATCACTTCTGCTTCTGCTGACTGTGTGCGAAGCTTCCACTTGCTGCCTGGCCTCATGCTTTGTGCAGAGCACCTCTGACATGCTGCCACCGTGAGTTTCTGGAGGGCCCCTGAGGACCTCCATGCTTGTCTTCTCCCTTGACAGTTGAGCATCTCCCTCCTTTAGAACTCTGGATGGCCTCGGGCCTGTGACCCGTAGTCTCCTGGCTTCCTTCAAGTTACTTCTTTTGCCCGTCAGCAAGCCCAGACCTCTCCAGCTCACATGGCCTTTTCCCCCACTGCCTTCCGGATGTTTCTATGCATAAGTCCCATGGGCATCTCAGACACAGTGCACAGGAGCCTGTTGGTCTTGCTCTTGGGTCCCCAGCACCCAGCCTGGTAAGTGGCACTAGCCTGGGAGAAGGCTAGAGCATGAACGGTGTCCTGCCATCCTCAACCCCACCCCCACCCTTCTCCTCTTCTGTGTGAAGGGCACTTCCCTCCTTCTGGAAAGACTCTGGTTACCCTCAGGTTCCCTGTTGATTTTACCTCTAAAATCTACCTAGTTCTCCTCATTCCCATGGCCACCAGCTTAATCAGGATCCCACCCTCTCCCCTGGGCAGTGACAATGGCCCCTCACTCCCTCTGTGCTTCTAGGCCACCTGCTGATCGCCACCCTCCCAGAGGTCCTGCCTGTGGTCTATGGGAACCTACTCATGGCCACCCTTCACTGGAAGCCCTTTAGGGTTCCCCGAGTGTTAGGACCCCGTTAGAACACCTCACCTTTGACCCCTAGCAACTGTCCTAATCTCAGGCCCTTCCCATGTCACACGCTTCCTTTAGGAATACAGAGGACTTTCTGTTCCTGGAACAGGATGTGTTGTTTTATGTCTCTACTCTCCACGATCATGACGTTTCTTCCAGAAACCTGTCCCCACCTCCTACCCATTCCTCAAACTGAGACGTAACCACCTTCTCTGATTCTTCCTCCCCAGGGCTGGAGACATCTCTCCCCCCAATTTCCAGGGCACCTGGCACATCCTTCTAACAGCACCTTCTGGGCAGCCCTCCACACTGCTGCCTTGATCATCTTCTGACTATGAACTTGGGGAGGCCAGGAGCCCATACGAACACCCCAGGCCCTACCTCCGTCTCAGTGCATGGCCGTGGCTGTGTGATGGCGTGAGCGTATCAGTGCTCAGCCTCATGTGCTCCTTTCTGAGCCTTGGGAAAATCTGGAAGCGCGCCACACAGAGTAGTGGGAATAGGACAATCAAGTGACCTGCATGGTGGAAGAGTGACCTTTAGATTCTGCCTGTCGTGGGGAAGGGCCTGGGTGCGGACACTCACATAGCTCGTGAAGATCTTCTCCGTGGGTTTGAGGTGCCTCTGGATCTCACAGTCCCCAGGGTGCAGGATGACAATGCCATCGTTGGAGAAGACATAGAACATGTTTCCAACGCTGAGGCCTGGGAGGAGCAAGCGTAGCCTGGTTATGTCCCTCCTAGCAGCTGGCCCCCTCGTGGGGTCCCGTGCTGCATCAGGCACACACGGAGCAGCAAGTGCAAGTCCTGGCCCAGGTGGGGCGGGGGAGATGAGCTGGTGTGGGGGAACACGGGGACGAGGTGCCAGAGGGCTGTCAATCAGTGCAGCACATGGAGGGCCCTGCAGTCCCCAGGTCTCTTCCCAGACATGCACCTCGGTTGACAGGTCTGGCCACCAACACAAGTTTTCAGATAAACAACAGCTTTGACTGTGATACACATCTGTCCCTTCCTGTTCTGAAAGGCAAAGCTGCTCTTGGTCATTCATTGTCCACAAACTTCAGAATGGACTCAATGATGCCCAAAAAGCAAAGGCTCTTATTTTAAACATTCAGGTACAGCGCCTTGGTCCAAACTCAGTGCCAGCCTGTCTGCTGGTGAACCCTCCTTTGAGACTGCGGGCCCCACCGGCTGCCCCAGCAGCATCTCCTTGGCAGCCTGGTGCCAGGTGACAGAGCCCACAGCCTGGCCGTGCCTGCCCACCTGTCCTTACCCCAGCCAGGGCTAGGCTGTGCTCAGGGCTGGGCCGTGTGGGAAGAAATGGCTTTGGGACCACCTGCTCGTTCAGCCACCTTATTTTAAACACAAAGACACTGAGGCGGAGGCCGCTTCCCTTTGTGCCAGAGCTGGGGTTAGACCCTGAGTCCCCACTCCAGCTTCGTCCCCTCACTCTGCCTCCCCATGAAAGGCCAACCTGGCTCCAGGATGGCTAAGGCTTGCGTGCTTCCTCCCGCTGCCCCCCTTCATTTCTTTTGGGGACAGAACAATAAAAAGTTTTCTATGAATTGTAAGAAAATTAGATACATTAAATTGCATAAATACACAGAACACTCTTTCCTAGCATACAGAGAAAACCATGCACTGCTGTCATTGATTATCTGTGTACATTTTTTAGTGGGTTAGAAAACAGTAAGACAAGCAGATCGGAATCACCATTCCATTTGCTTCCAACGACTTCAGGCAGTTTTCTGGGCCTCAGGTGCCTAGTGACAGTACCCATGCCTATGGCTCCCAGTGGGGACAGAGGTCCCTGACTCCCTGGAGCAGCCTCAGCTGACTGGTTCTGTGCTGAGAGGGGTTCTGGACAGGAGGGTTCCTGCCACTGCGAACAGCTTGACCCCCACCCCTCAGGAGCTGGTGCTGCCTGGGAGCATCTGCGCAGCTCCTGATGGGGACCCCAGTGCTGGGCAGCCTGTCCCTGGGAGCCTGATGAAGCTGGCCACCCACAGGAGCCTCATCTCAGCCCCCAGCAGGCCTCTGCTTCTGTACACGCTCTCCTGACAAACGCCTCCTTCACACCAACTGCAGCAAAGCCCTTGTACAACCACAGGCCCCAAGAACAGCTTCCTGGGCTTCTTGGAAAATTGATGGCTAGAGGGACCAACGTAAGATTGAAGGCTTAATAGAATCTCCATGTGGTTGCCGTGGTAGCTACATTTCGGGCTGAGCACAGTGCCTTGCTCGCAGCTGGCAATGGGCACGAGATTACACAAATACTCCTGAACAAACAGTTGACTTCGCAGGAGACCCAGGCTCATGATCCGGCCTCCTGGAAGGTTCTGTCTGAGCTTAGCTTCTACTTGGGTGGCATGAAGGCGTTTCCTTTGCTCTATGTGCGCTCATCCTCTCATTTCTGCTCACAGGATGTGAGTGCCCTGCAGCCTGCCAGCCTCTCTGTTCTCGCCTCTGCTTTTCCTTAACTCCAGGCCTCCAGTTTTAGCAGGGAAGCGTGCCAGTGGCTGGCTGCCCAGGTGTGATGGGATCTGTTCGCTGCTGGGTTGTGTAATGCTAGTGCAGCACCTGGCAGCCTGGGTCTGAGTGGGCCAGTGAGCTGCATGTCACACACCCCAGGGCCCCCGACGTTCTTTGGGTCCCTTTGCAGTAGCCTCACTTTAGAAAAACACCACCTCTTATAAACACCACCTCTTAAAGGCAGAGTGACAGCTGTGTGCATCTTGGCCTGGGAGCTAAGGTCAGGCGGCATCAAGGGACAACTGTCCATGAGTAGTGACTACTGCTATGACTTGTTGTTCCAATGGTTCCTGAAGCCTATGGGTAGCAATTCCTCACACTCTCCTCCACCCACCAGATGAGGGACATCACCTCATGGGGACTGGACCTTGCTCCGGTGGGGGGCTCAGAGTTAGGGCTGGGTCCACACATGCATATCAGCCCAAGCAGCGACCCAGGCTCTATCCCCAGCTCCCACGTAGGCCTGCTATTTTCTGAAGCATCTGACATTGTCCGTATTAGGCCACTTGTGATGTACAAAAATGTCCATTTTTTTAATGGCCCAACCTAATGTCTAAAGTTTGATAAACACAAACTTTAAAAATATATTTAAAAATATATATGTAAATATAGATTTCTAGGAATCAAGGTAGCTTTTTGCTACAGTATTTCCTCAGAGTGTACACTAAACCCCAACACCAATATCAGCTGCAGGACAAAAAGCTTCAGGCCTAGATCTGATCGGGAGCCCTGCTGAGCGGTCCCCTTCCGTGGGGGTTTCAATTAGCTTGAAATGGAAACCTTCCATTGTGAATCCCAATGCACCGGTGGCCACTAAAGACACTGCTTCAAAGTGTGTGCCACTTGCGTTTGACCTTGACCTCCCCTCTCATTCGATTTCGCACGTGAACTCCACTTGTGGGGACCACTTGGCGGCTCATGGAAAGATGGCCCCTTTTGGAACCACAAACACATGCGGTCACACAGGCATGACACAGGACGAGTCAGCTTGGTACCTTCCTCGCGCCAGAGAATATTTGCGACTGCAGCCGTGAAAAATTGGGAAAGCAGGAACCGATGGAGCCGGGGAGAGAAGAAGAAAGCAGTGTGAGAACCTTCTCCGCAGGGATCAGTTTGTGAGCACATGTCGGTGAGTCCGTCATGCACCAAATCAGCCCTCTCACTGCCCCACCACGGAACTGGGAGGGAGCTGTGCACATGGACACATGCCCCCGGGTCTCAGGACCCTGGTGATTCTGAACAAATCCTTGCAATTGGGTCCCAGGATCACAGAAGCCAGTGGGATTCTCTGCTTCCATGGGGGCCACAGAGGGAGCTCCACCTCCCTCAGCCATCTGGGATGGCTGCCAGGAGAGCGCGGATTCTCACAGGGGAGTCTCCTTATCTAAGACACTTCTGATTACCTCCCTTGCTGAAGAAGATTCAGCTTGGAGTCTTTTACCAAGGAAATGAAACCATGTCCAATGAATGCCCACATCTTGGAAATCACACCAGCAGACCAACTGGGGGAACAGTGGCTGAAAGGAGAGCACCCTCAGCGCCCAGGTGGGCTGTGGCTCCCGGAGGAAAGGCAGGTGTGCCCAGTCCAGTTCCTGGGCCACCGTGGGGCAGCAGCCCCTGGCGGGGCGGGGGAGAGTGTAAGAAATTCTGTAGACGAGGGCAGAAGTTCTGCTCATACAGCAAGGAGGTGGCAAAACTGAGGCCAGGATACGTGAGCTTGCTTGTGGTCCTGGGCTTTGCCTGCTGCCCAGACAGCTGCTTTATGTTCCTAAGAGTTGTCTGGGTTACCGGGCAAGGTCTGCTCCCCTCTGGGCTCCCTGTGTCCCCTGTTTGAGCACAGAAGGACATGGGTGTTACTGCACTACCAGGGGCTCATGGTTGGCGGCTTTGGGCCTCGTCAGCTCCTTCCCTCCCCCGCACCCAGCGCATGCCAGCCAGCTCAGTGCGGAGCTCAAAGGCAAGAGCAGACTCACGGGTCTTCCTAGCCGAGTCTTCAATGAAGAGCGAGGAGATGTCTTCGTCCACGCCCACCTCGTTTTTGGCAATGCAGGTGTACGCCCCGGTGTCTTCGTACCGCACGCTGCCGATGTGGAGCTCGCTCCCGTTGGCTGCACAAAGGACGGTGCTCAAGGTGGCCTGTCTACCTGGGACCCCCATTCCCTCACAGGCCTATTGGCAGTGGTAAGAACACAGCCCCTCAGCCCTGGCTGCTGTGGCCCAGTGGATTGAGCACCTGCCTGTGAACCAAAGAGTTGATGTTCTGATTCCCGGTCAGGGCACACGCCTGAGCTGCAGCAGTCTTCAGCGTGGGGCATGAGAGAGACCATCACACACTGATGTTTCTCTCCCTCTGTTTCTCCCCTCCCTTTCCCCTTTCTCTAAAAAAAAAATCTTAAATGGCTCATTTAAAAACATAAAACAAACAAACAAAACCCCTCAGCCTCTCAGCAGGGCTGACATATACCCAGAAAGGGCCAGAACATCTGAAATGACCTGACGGGGGATGTGAGACCTGACACCTGACAGCTTCTCACCATTGCCCTCAGAAAAGCCTGTAAGATGTGTGTGAGCCCAGGGAGTAGAAAGACTCGGGAAGACATTTGTTCACTCCCAACATGTCTGCCTTAGAAATGAATCACGCCCCTCACTCCCATGCCTGGGAGAGCGGCGGCTTGAACTTGACTGGAACAGCACAGAGAAGGTGGTTCTTACCTAAAAGGGAGAGTTGCTTAGACATCTGGGTGGAGACGTCCATGCCATTTTTCAGCCACGTGATTCTGGGCATAGGAATGCCCTCCGCATGGCATCTCAGGCTGGCTGCCACGCCCGGCTCCTGGGCCTGGGTCTCCGGGTAGACGCGGATGACAGGGGGCACTGTGGGGGACAATCGGTATCGGTAAGAGAAGGCCCTCGCCTGGCCTGGGGTGTGGGGTCCAGCCCTGAAACCCTGCTCCAGGGAGGTGAACCGAGAGGCAACTCTGGACTTCTCTTCATAAGCAGCTTACAATCATCCTATTCAGCAACTCAAGCCCTAAGAGAAAGCTATAAAGTGGATTGCAGGCGATAAACACGTCAAGCTTTGCACCCTGTAATTCATAGCTTTCAACATTATTCTAAATAGGATCAGAAAGGCATCCACATATTTAATGCGGTTCAGCTACTACATGTAAAGAGCAATAGCCACTGACATTTATTTCTGAATGGATAAAATTCAGCTGTATTATTTCAGTTGTTGGAGAGCCACTGGACAGAGGCTTCATTTCTTGCCGGAAGAGCTTCACAGAGTGCTTATGAGCACTGGCTGGCAGGTCTACTCACTATATGCTTGAGGGAAATCCATTGCTTTTCCAGTGGGTCACTTTTATTTCTCCACTTCTCAGGCCGTGGAACATGGGGGAAAGGCAAGTACACCTTCCTTAACTCCTGACTCAGCCTTGGGCCCTGGAAGTTAAATTTGGGGCTCGGGTGTGACGTGGCCCACTCACCACAGGACTGTGGGTAGGCAAGGCGTCAGGTGTCACCCTTTGTGGAACCCAGGCCTCTCTGACCGGGGCTGTCTGTGCCAGGTACCTGGAAGAAATCGAAGCTGTCTGGAGGAACATCCTACCTCTAGTTTTGGGCTCAGGAAATAAAATTATTACCATTTTCAATGGAATGGAGGGGGCGCTTCCTTACACATTTTATTTTACATACTCCCAAAGGGCTCAAAGAATGTATATAAGGCACCTGGATATTAAACTGAACAACAGCAACAACAAATAGCATTGCACTTCTTTTGGAATGGCGGGAGATGCAGTCCTCCTGAAGGGGGCAGCTGTTATCTGGGAGCTCTTATTATGCAATAAAAGAAAGCACCTTGATCCAAAATGGTGGTGGAGAAGGTGGAAGTTATACTCACCTACTCCCAGGACTAAATTGGAATCACAACTAGATTATAGAACAATCAACCTGAATAACCAACTGAAGTCTAGCTGAACAAAGACATAACCAAGGTCTTGCATAAGCCACACTGAGACTGGTAGGAAGGGCAGAGACACAAAAAGGGCCAGTCCTGCACCCACATGTGATGGTTGAGAATCAGGAGGGATATTCTAGCTGCAAAGGACGCCCTAAGGAGTGTGGGATCTCAACCACATGCTGGACCTCCCAGCCCAGAGCATCACAATGAGGAAGAGGAGACCTCATAACATCTGGCTGTGGAAACTGGTGGGCATTTCATATATCACAGCGAGACGGGAGTCTACTACAGACCCAGGCACATTCTTAAAGGGTCAGCGCACAAAATCGCATCCATGGCCACTCAATCTGGGCTGTGGTGTAGGGAGAGTGGCTTGGAGCAAACTGCAGTTGTGTGAGGAAAGACTGGGTTGTGCAGCTCTGGGGAGAGAGCTAAAGGGACAGCTACCAGGGTTCCCGTGCTGAGTCTCTCTCCCACACTGCCCACAGATGTCATCTTTCCTGGGTCAAGCACTCCATACGGCATCAGCCTCACCCTCCCTATTGCCTGCCCTACAGAACTCATGCTCTGAGGAGGGGTCAGTGGCTGGGCACGTGATGTAGACTTTCTCAGAGGCTTCTGAGGAGGCCTAGGTGCAATCAGGGGCTGCGAGAGACTGGATTGTGTGGTAAGGCAGGGGCATTGCTCCCCTCCCACCTGACAGGTGCTGCCCTCCCCCAGGGGAGAGTCACTAGCCTCACCCTCCTGACTCCTGGTGGCCCTACCCTGCTGAGCCTCCCCCTTGCAGAGGAGTCAGCAGGCTCCTGCCAGTCTGGGCCCATGGTGAAGACTTTATTGGAAGGCTCTCTAGGAGGTCTAGGTAGACCTGAGGAGGCAGAGATGGAACAGGAAGAGACTGAGTGTTATGGCTCTAAGGGTGGGGCCATTTTTCTCTTGCACATCTGACCAATTCCACTGTACATGTGCAGCATCCGTCCTATACATGACCAGATCCTGGTCTCTTTGGGCATGATAAACTCTGCTGGCCTCACTCTGATGACACCCTGAGACCCCACCCAACAAAGGGCCATGGGTACCTGGCGGGTGGGAGCTGGTTGAGATATACCCTTAGACTTTTGCTGAGTGGCCTCAGACCCAGCACTGGCACTAACTTTGAGTCAGTATCAATTTGGTGAACAGCATTTTCCTCTATGTGGCAATTCACTGATAACCTGCCTCATGCTACTCGAATGCACCACAGGCTCTTTCAGTGCCTAAGCCTAACAGGTAGCTGGCAGATGGCAGGTTGAAGTGGCACCTTGGGCCATTTGCTGACCTTCCCCTGGGCTTGGTGCTGGTGGAAGCCAGCTTTGGCACACAGCTTGGCCCTTCCCACACATACCCAGGTCCAGCAGATGTAGCCACAAACTGTGGATCACTTTGTAGCTCCAAACAAAAAGCCCAAAGTTGGTCACAGGTAGCACCTGACATTGACATGTACTAGAGTCCCTTCCAAGAGGCCCCAGAACCAACATACCCAAAGGCAAGTTTTATACTACGATCAAAGGAAGATCTCAGCAGGCGCCAGATCCTACTGGGACAAATGCCACTTTCTTTAGGTCAGCCTCCAAACAACAACTCATACACTTAAGTTGGACTTGATCCTTGTAGCCAGCCTGAAGATCAACCCCTCCCATGGACAGGACGACAGCAATGAAGACTCAACTACGACAGGAGGGCTCACATAAACAACAAACAAGACATTCCTGGAACACCTCGCTCAGGTGACCAGGGATTCTGCACCACTGAGCCCCTCAAGACACCTCCTACGTAAGGCTAACATACCAAGACTGAGAGATGCAGCAGACCTACACATAAGCACAGAAACACAGAGAGAGAGAGAGAGACAGCCAAAATGGGAGACAGAGAAACATGCCCCAAATGAAAAAATAGGTGAAGTCCCCAGAAAAAGAGCTAAATGAAATTGAGGCAAGCTTACTATCAGATACAGAGTTCAAAACTATGATTGTAAGGGTGCTCAAGGAACTTAGGGGAAGAATGGATGAACTCAGTGAGAACTTAAGAGACAATAGGCATAAAAAAGGATGTAGAAACCATAAAAAAAGAACCAGTCAGAAATGAAGAATACACTGTAAAATGAAAAATAAACTAGATGGAATCATCAGATTAGATGAAGCAGAGGACTGAATAAGCAATCTGGAAGACAAGATAGCAGAACACACCCAATCAGAGCAGCAAAAAGATAAAGAATTAAATGAGGATAGTTTAGTGGACATTTGGGACAATATAAAACTAAACAACATCCTCATTCTAGGAGTAACAGAAGATGAGAGACAGCAAGGGACTGAGAACCTATTTGAAGAAGTAATGACAGAAAGCTTCCCTAAAATGGTGAAGAAAACAAAACAAAACAAAAAAATGCAAGTCCAGAAGTGCAGAGTCCCAAGCAAGATGGACCCAAAGAGGCCCTCTCAAGATATATCATAAGTAAAATGCCAGAGGTTAAAGACAAAGAAAGAAACTTAAAAGCAGCAAGAGAAAGTTACCTACAAAAGAGTTTCCAAAATTGCACAACAGGAGTTTTGCAGGACAGAAGGGGTTGACACAGAAGATTCAAAGTGATGAAAAGGACCTATAAGCAAGACTACTTTACCCAGCAAGACTATCATTTAAAGTTGAGGAAGAAATAAAGAGCTTCCTCTTTATTTTCCTGAGAAGGAAAACGTCTAGAGGAGTTCATTACCACCAAAACAGTATTATAAAAATCTTAAAGGGACTTCTTTAAGGAGAAGAAAAGAAAGAAAAAGAGAGAAACATAGTTACAATGAATAAAATATTAATAAATACATACCTATCAATAATTACTTTAAATGTAAATGACTTAAGTACTCCAACAGAAAGACATAGGGTAGTTGAATGGATAAGAACATAAGGCATATATATATTAAATATACATATATATATATATAAATATACAAAGACATATATATATAAATATACAAAGACCAACCTCAAAATGAAAAATGTACACACAAAAAGGGATGGAAAACAGATATTTTATATACATGGAAATAAAAAAGGCTGATGTAGTAATGTTTATATCAGACAAAACAGACTTTAAAACGAAAGTGATAATAAGAGACAAAGAAGGATACTACATAATGATAATCAATGCAAGAAGAGGATATCACAGTTTTAAACATTTATGCACCCAAAATGCAGGAGAACCTAAATATATAAAACTAATCTTGATGGACACAAGGGGAGAGAATAGTAATGCATTCATAATAGGGAATTTTAACACCCCATTGACATCAATGAATAGATCTTCCAGACAGAAAATTAACAAGGAAATAGTGGTCTTAAATGATACACTAGACCACATGGATTTAACTGATATTTTCAGAGTATTTCACCCAAAAGCAACAGACTATATATCATTTTTAAGTGCACATTCAACATTTTTCAGGCTAGACCACATGTTAGGACACAGAAAATGTCTCAATAAAGATTGAGGTCATAGCAAGCAACTTCTCTGACCACACTGGTATGAAACTAGAAACCAATTATGAGAAAATAACTGAAAAACACACAAAACACAGAGGCTAAATATGTTCCTAAACAATGAATGAATTAACAATAAGATCAAAGAAGAAGAAATAAAAAATACATTGAGAGAAATGAAAATAAAAACACCATAAACCCTAAATCTATGGGACACAGTGAAAGCAGTCTTAAGAGAGAAATTCATAGAATTATAGGCCTACCTTAAGAAACAAGAACAATCTCAAATAATCAACCTAATCTTACACTTAAAGGAACTAGAAAAACAACAACAACAAAACCCCAAGTGAATAGAAGGAAGGATATAGTGAAGATCAAAATGAAAATAAATGAAAGAGTCTTAAAAAAACAATACCAAAAAAATTTCAATGAAACCAAGAGCTGCTTCTTTGACAAAACAAACACTGGCAAACTTTTAACCAGACTCATGAAGGAAAAAAGAGAGAGGACCCAAATAAATAAAATCTAAAATGATAGAGGAGAAATAACAAATGAGACCAAAGAATACAAAGGATTGTAAGAACAATTGATTATGAACAACTATATGCCAACAAACTTGACAACCTGAACAAAATGGATAAATCCTTACAAATATACAATCTTCTAAAACTAAATTAGGAAGAATCAGAGAATGTGAATAGACATATTACACCTAGTGAAATTGAAGCAGTAGTCAAAAAACTCCCGACAAACACAGAAATGAACTGGGTGGATTCACAGGTAAATTTTACCTAACATTTGACGATTAACACCCCTCCTTCTCAAACTATTCCAAACAATTCAAGAGGAAGGAAGACTCCCAAACTCAATTTTTGAGGCCAGCAGTATCCTAATTCTAAAATCAGATAAGGGCACTACAGAAAAAGAAGATTATAGGCCTATATCCCTGCTGAACATAGATGCTAAAATCCTCAGCAAAATTTTAGCAAACTCACTAGAGCAACATCAAAATGATCACATACCATGATCAAGTGAGATATATTCCTAGGATGCAAGGTTGGCACAATTAATTTTTCTTTTAATTTGCAAATTAAAAGAAAAAAAATGTGATTTAAGGCCCTGGTTGGTGGCTCAGTGGATAGGTGTTGGCCTGCCAACCCAAAGGTTGCTGGTTTGATTCCCAGCCAGGACACAACCAGGTCTCCAGCCAGGTCTGTAACTGGAGGCAGGTGAAAGACAACCATACATTGATGTTTCTCTCTTTCTCTGCCTCTCTCCCTTCCCCTCTCTCTAAAAATAATAAAATCTTTAAAAGAAAATGTGATTCACCACACAAACAAAACAATGTATAAAAACCATGGGATCATATCAATAGATGCAGGAAAGCATTTGATAAAATCCAGCACCCATTTATGATAAAATCTGTCAGCAAAGTGGAAATAGAGGAAACATACCTAAACATAATAAACGTCATATATGACAAACCCACAGCCAATGTCATACTTAACAGGCAAAAACTTACAAGCATTCCTCTTAAGATCAGGAATAAGACAGGAATGTCCACTTTTACCTCTCTTATTCAATGTAGTATTGGCAGTCCTAGCCACAGCAATCAGACAAGAAAAAGAAAATAAAGGCATTCAAACTGGAAAGGAAGAAGTAAAACTGTCATTATTTGCAGATAACATGATACTGTACATAAAGAACTCTGAAGATTCCACCAAGAAACTACTAGAACTGATAAATTCAGTAATGTAGTAGCATACAAAATTAATATCCAGAAGTCAGTTGCATTTTTATATGCCAGTAATGAACTATCAGAAAGGGAAACTAAGAAAATGATCCCATTCACAATTGCTTCAAAAAGAATAAAGTAAGAATAAATTTAACGAAGAGGTAAAAATTCTGTACTCAGAAAATTATAAGATATTGAAGAAACTGAAGAGGTACAAATAAGTAGAAGCATATGAAATCAAACCACCTTCTTACACCATACACAAGAATAAATTCAAAATGGATTAAAGACTTAAATGTTAGAGCCCTGGCTGGTGGCTCAGTAGATAAGGTGCCCTTCTGCAAACCCAAAGGTTGCTGGTTCAATTCCCCAGCCAGGGCACATAACCAGGTTGCAAGCCAGGTTTCCAGCCAGATCCGTAGCTGGAGGCAGGTAAAAGGCAACCATACATTGATGTTTCTCTCCCTTTCTTCCTCCCGCCCTGTCCTTCCCTCTAAAAAATAATGACAAAAAAAAGACTTAAATGTTCGACTGGAAACCATAGAAATTCTAGAAGAAAACATTGACAGTAAAATCTTGGACATTGCTCAGAGCAATGTATTTTCTGATATCTTTCTTCAGGCAAGGGAAAGAAAAGAAAAAAAGGCAAAAAAATAGGACTACATTAAACTAAAGTTTTTGCATAGCAAAATAAGCCATCAACAAAATAAAGAGACAATCCACTGAACGGGAGAACATACTTGTTGATACATCCAATAAGAGGTTAATATCCAAAATTTATTAAGAACTTATAAAACTCAATACCAAAAAAACAAACAATCCAATTAAAAAATGAGTAAAGGACTTGAACAGACCCTTCTCCAGAGAGGATATACAGATGGCCAATGAACATATGAAAAGGTGTTCAATGCCACTAACCACCAGAGAAATTCAAATGAAAACCACAATGAGATATCACCTCACACCTGTCAGAATGACTATTATCAATAACTCCCCAAACAACAAGTGCTAGTGAGGATGCAGAGAATGGGGAACCCTTTGGCACTGTTGGTGGGGACGCCCACTGCTGTAGCCACTGTGGAAGGCAGTATGGAGTTACCTCAAAGAATTAAAACTGGAACTGCCCTATGAACTATAGTGATTCAACTTCTGGGAATTTATCTGAAGGAACCTGAAACACTGATTTGAAAGAACATAAGCAGCATTACGTTCTATGCATCTATGAAGCAGCCCAACTGCCCATCAGTAGGTGAGTGGATAAAACAACTATTGTTCACTAACACAATGGAAAACTTCTTGGCTGTAAAAAATAAAGTTTGCCTTTTGTGACAGCATGGATGGACCTGGAGAACATTATATCAAGTGAAATAAGTGAGTCAGAGAAAGAGAAATATCATATGATAGAATCTAATGATTAAAATAGAGACAGACTCAGAGAGAGAGAGAGCAGGATGATAGCCCTGGGGAGCAGGTTAAGGGGTAGAAGGATTGAGGGGGAAAAAAAAGTATTAATGGGCATGGACAACAGTCTGGTCATAGTTGGGGGGTAGAGGGTGAGTGGAGGTAGAAGAAGGTATAATGGGGATAAATAGTAACAGAAAAAATACAATTAAAAAATCAAAAAGTAAAGAAACAGACAAAGATACTACAAAGAAAGAAAATGATAGGCCAATATCCTAGAAGAACATACATGCTAAAATCTTCAACAACATATTAGCAACCTAAATTCAGCAATACACTAAAAAGATCATACACCACAATCAAGTGTGATTTATTCTTGGTATGCAAAGTTGGTACAATAACCACATATCAATTAATGTGATACAGCACATAAATAAAATGAAGAATAAAAATCATATGATAATATCAATAAATGCAGAAGCAGCATTTGACACTATCCAGCACCCATTTATAAAACCTCTTCGCAAAGTGGAAATAGAGGGAACATACATACCTCAGTGTAATAAAGGCCACACATGACAAACCCACAGCTCATATCACAATCAGTAGGAAAAAACTACAAGTATTTATCTTAAGATCAAGAAAAAGACAGGAGGAACTTCTGGTCAAGATGGAGGTGTAGGTAGACACACTTCATCTCCTTGCACAACCAGAGAAGGAATTTACAACCAAATCTCAAAGACAAATAGCACCCAGAACCATCAGAAAATTGAGCGATACGGGTGTCTGACAACCAAGGATTTAAAGAAACCACATTCATCCCGACAGGTCCACTCTATTACAACAAGCCACACTAAGACAGGTAGTCAAAGCAAAGAAAGATGGTCCAAATAAAAGGGCAGAACAAAACCCCAGAAAAAGAACTAAATGAAACAGAAATAGTCAACCTATCAGATGCGGAGTTCAAAACACTGGTGATTAGGATGCTCAGAGAACTAATTGAATATAGCAACATCATAAAGGAAGAAATAAAGGCTACACTAAGTGAAATAAAAATATACAGGGACCAATAGGAACAAAGGGAGGAAATAATCAGAATAGAAAGAAAAAACAAGAATTCAAAAATATGTGGAGAGGTTTAGGAACCTCTGGGACAACTTTAAACATCTCAACAGCCAAATGACAGGGATGCCAGAAGAAGACAAAGAGCAAGAAATTGAAAACTTACTTGAAAAAATAATGAAAGAAAACTTCCCTAATTTGACAACTAATTTGGCAAAGAAACTAGATACACACGTCCAGGGAGCACAGAAAGTGGACCCTAAGAGGACCACACCAAGATACATCATAATTAAAATGCCAAAGGTTAAAGATAAAGAGAATCTTAAAAGCAGCAAGAGAAAAGTAGAAAGTAACCTACAAAGGAGTTTCCATAAGACTATTAGCTGATTTTTCAAAAGAAACTTGGCAGGCAAGAAATATTCAAAGTGCCACAGCAATCTTGAGAAAGAAGAACAAAGTAGGAGGAATAACAATACTGGATATCAAACTATATTACAAAGCCATTGTGATCAAAAACAGTCTTGTACTGGCATAAGGACAGACATACAGAAAAATGGAACAGAATAGAGAGCCCAGAAATAAACCCAGGACTCTCTTGGGAAAACTAGTATTGGACAAAGGGGAAGGAACATAAAATGTAGTGAAAATAGCCTATTCAACAAGTGGTGTTGGGAGAATTAGGCAAGAACATGCAATAAAATGAAACTAGATCACCAACCTACACCAAACACCAGAATAAACTCAAGATGGATAAAGGACTTAAACATAAGTCATGACACCATAAAAGTCCTAGAGGAAAACATAGGCAGAAAAATTTCATATATCCCATGCAGCAATATTTTCACTGATACTTCCCCAAGGGCAAGGGCAATAAAGGAACAAATAAACAAATGGGATTATACCAAACTGAAAAGTTTCTGCTCAGCTAAAGAAAACATCAGCAAAATGGAAAGGAAACCAACTGTATGGGAAAATATATTTTCCAATGACACCTCAGACGAGAGTTTGATCTCCAAAATATATAAAGAACTTATATGACTCAATACCAGGGAGACAGATAGCCCAATTAAAAAATGGGCAAAGGATCTGAACAAACACTTCTCCAAGGAGGATATACAAAGGGCCCATAGGCACATGAAAGGATGCTCCATATCACTAGCCAGCAGAGAGAGGCAAATTAAAACCACAATGAAATACCACCTCACAGTCAGAATGGCCATCATTAACAAATCAACAAACAAGTGCTGGTGAGGATGTGGAGAAAAGGGAACCTTTGTGCACTGCTGGTGGGAATACAGACTAATGCAGCCACTATGGAAAACAGCATGGAATTTCCTCAAAAATATAAAGGCAGAACTGCCTGATGACCCAGCAATTCCACTGCTAGGCTTATGCCTGAATAATCTTTTATTTATTTATTTATTTATTTTGCCTGAATAATCTTGAAACACAAATTCTTCTGAATTTGCACCCCTATGTTCATAACAGTGCTATTTACAATACAAGTGCTGGAAACAGCCTAAGTGCCCATCAATAAATGAACGGATTAAAAAAAACAACAACTGTGGTACATTTACACAATGGAATACCATGCAGAAAAAAGAAGGAACTCCTTTTTCAGTAGGATGGATGGAACTGGACAGCATCATGCTTAGTGAAATAAGCCAGGTAGCAAAAGACAAATACTATATGATCTCACTTAATACAGGAGACTAATGAACAAAACAAACAGAAGCAGAACAGAACCAGAGACACGGGGGAACAAAAAGGAGCAGAATGATGGTGGCCAGGGAGGAGTGAGGGAGGGAGGAAAGTGGGGGAAGGGTTTAGTCAAGGAGCTAATGTGAAGGACCTAAGAACATGTACAATCAGGTGGGGGTTGGCTGTGGGAGAGGGGACAGGGAGAGTGGGGCAGGGAATAACAATGGGGAAAATGAATCAATTGTAATACAACAATAATAAATAAATTTAAAAGAAGATGAGCCCTGGCTGGTGGCAAAGTGGATAAGGCGCTGGCCTGAGAACCCAAAGGTTGCTGGTTCGATTCCCAGCCAGGGCATATAACCAGGTTGCAGGCCAGGTCTCCAGCCAGGTCTATAGCTGGAGGCAGGTGAAAAGCAGCAGTACATTGATGTTTCTTTCCCTTTCTTCCTCCCTCCCTGCCCTTCTCTCTAAAAATAATGAATGAAATTTAAAAAAAAATTTTTTTAAAGAAGAATGAAGAAGGATCCTTCTCAGAAAAAAAAAAAAAAAAAAAAAAAAAAAAAAAAAAAAAAAAAAAAAAAAAAAAGAAAAAACGCAAAGAAAAAAGAAAGAAAAAAATATTCAAAGTGATGAAAAGCAAGGACCTACAAGCAAGACTACCCTATCCAGCAAAGCTATCATTTAGAATGGAAGGGCTTTCCAGACAAGGTAAAGCTAAAGGAGTTCATCATCACCAAGCCCTTATTATATGACATGTTAAAAGGACTTAAGATCAAAGCTATGAGCATTAAAATGACAACTCACAACTATCAACAACTGAATCTAAAACACAAAACCAAAAACAAATTAAGCAAACAACCTGAACAGGAACAGAATCATAAATATGGGGATCATCTGGGGGATTATCAGTGGGGAAGAGGAAGGGGAAGAATGGGAGAAAAGGTACAGGGATTAAGAAGCATAATTGGTAGAAACAAAATAGACAGAGGGATGTTAAGAATAGTATAATAAATGCAGAAGACAAAGAACTTACATGCACAACCCACGGACATGAACTAAGTGGGGGGATTGCTGGAGGTTATGGGGTACGGAATGGAGGGGGACAAGGGGAAAACTGGGATAACTGCAACAGCATAATCAATAAAAATGTTTTAAAAGTTAAAAACAAAGGGCTTTCATTTATTACTGTTTTTAATTCTTTTGAAAAAAATTAAGAAAAAGGGATGTCCACGGTTACCACTTTTATCAACATAGGACTGGAAGTCTTAGTCAGAGCAATCATACAAGAAGAAGAAAATAAAAAGCATCCAAATTGGAAAGGAAGTAAAACTATCATTATTTACAGATGACATGATGGTGCACATAGAGAACCCTAAAGATTTCACCTAAAAAATTACTAGGGTGGATAAATGAATTCAGTAAAATAGCAGCATACAAAATAAATACTCAGAAATTGGTTGCATTTTCATAAACCAATAATGAACTATCAGAAAGGGAAACTAAGAAAATGATCCCATTTACAATGGCATGAAAAATATCTAGGAATAAATTTAACCAAGAAGATAAAAGACCTGTATGTGGAAACTGATAAGAGACTGAAGAAAGAAATTGAAGAAGATACAAATAAATAAAAAGCACATATAGTGTTCATGAATATGAAGAATTTACATCATTGAAATGTCCATACTACCCAAAGCCATCTATAGATTCAAAGCAAGTCCTATCAAAATATCAATAATATATCTCACAGAACTAGAACAAATAATGCAATAATTTATGTGGTGTCACAAAAGACCCCAAATAGCCACAGCAATCTTGAGAAAGAACAAAGCTGGAGGCATCGCACTACCTGGCATCAAATGACCCTTCAAAGCCACTGTAACCAAACAGTATGGTGCCAGCATGAAAACAGACATATAGATCAATCGTACAAATAGCGAAATGAAGTGAATAAAAATGTCATTGTCATATCAGCATTTCACTTAACAGGTAGGTACTCAGGTATCAAGGCCACCCAGTGCTCTTGCAGAAGATGGTTCTGGAACACCTGACAGCACTGCTTCCTCCTCAGCCCCCACTCACCCCCAGGAGTTTGGCCACAACAGCCCCTGTACACAGGGGCCCAGACACAGGCAGGTCCGATGTACCTATGGCACCTATATCAGGCCCGTCCCGGTGCTCAGCAGCCATGGGCACTGCCTCTGCCGCCACAGCAGTGCGGTATTCAGTGCGCCGCAGGCTGCAGTCCACATGCTGGACCCCAGCAACCTCAGCAGCTCCATGGATGTGGCCAGCGATCCTCCTCCCTGGCACCAGCTCCTGCCTTTTCTAATCAGCCTCAATGGATGCCCCTCACCCCCCCACAGCAGCACCAGGCAAGCAGTTATCCACCACATACTTAGGCCCCCAAATTTCTCTGCCTACCAGTTATACTGTGGCCTCTGCCTCTCAGCCTGGAATGGCTCCAAGCCAACCTGGGGCTCGTTAGCCAAGACCAGTTTTTACTCAACCTGCTGAGAGTACCATTGCCCCGCTCCATGTGGACCCAGCTTTATGCCCAGAACCTCTGGCCAGGGTTACCTGTAAAGAGCTACACCGATGCCGGTACCTGCTAGCTATTTACCTCCCAATACTACAATTTTATTTTCATTTTATTGAAGTTCAGGAACTTAAAAAGCAGACCATTTTTATGCTATCATTGTTGCTGTTAGTGGAAAGTCTAATTTGCCAGAACTCAAAAAGAGCAAAATGAAACTTTCCTCTTCCCCTGTTTACAAGGGTAGCAGCTTCCCAGTAATCCTGGGACAGGACTCTCATGTGTCTGTGAGGTGACTGGCTGTCTAGCTGGCCTTGTCCAGAGGACATTAGGGTTGACTTTTTACTATTAACATGATGTTCTAAAAGTAGATCCCTTTGAGAAGGCAACTAGATATTATGTATAAAATGTAACATTGATAGGTTAATAAGGATGCCTGAATCCAAAAATATGAGATACCTCTGTTCAAGCATATGTAATAAATGTGAAAAATCTCAATTAAATGGATCACTTAAAAGGAAACTTTAAAATATTGACATGAAGTCAAGAAGAGAATATTTTTAAAAATTTTTTTAAAGATTTTTACTATTTTTCAGAGAGAGGAAGGGAGAGAGGCAGAGAGGGAGAGAAACATCAATGTGTGGTTGTTTTTCACCTGCCTCCAGCTACGGACCTGGCTGGAGACCTGGCTTGCAACCTGGTTATGTGCCATGGCTGGGAATCAAACCAGCGACTTTTGGGTTCACAGGCCGGGGCCTTATCCATTGTGCAAGTTTTTTAAAGCAAAACTTCTCGGCTCTATAAGATGAGAATTTTCTAGAAATTTGCTCCACAGCCAGCATAGGGTTTGTTGTCAATAATAATGTTTTGTGCACTGAAAATCTGGAAGAGAATAGAGCGCATGTTACATGTTCTTATCACAAACAAAAAGAAAAGCAAAGGGGCCTGAGAAAACTTTTGGAGGTAATGGACCTGTCACCTTGATTGTGGGGACAACATCATGGGTGTAGTGTGTGTTCAAGCCCATCAAACTGGATGCATTTGATGTGTGCTCTGTTCTGTATGCCAGTTACATCTCAATGAAGCTTTAATTTAATAAATACTACTAACCCAAAAACCACCCTGACTAGTTTCACAGCAGAATTCTTTTATACATTTAAGGAATTAATAATTCCGAGAGCACTCCACGCAGATAACGTCCTAAATTACATCCTGAAGTTAGTATCACCCAGACACCAAAACTAGCCAGAGACAGCCCAAAACATGACCATGGGCCTGACTCATGTAAGGATAGGGACATCAAAACCCTAAGTAAAATATTGGCTAATCCAATCTAGCCTGGTATTAAAAGACCATACTGTGAGCAAGTATAATATGTTTCAATGGTGAGCTATTAGGAAACCTATACTTTATCATATCCAAAGTCAAAAGCAGTCAACAAAGAAAAAACACTGGGTTCTCTTGCTAGACACTGAAAAAAATCCACCATCCATTTCTTGAGGGAAAAACCTCAATAAAACAGGAGTCGAATATTTTCTTCTGACAATGAAGAATATCTCTATAAAAAGAAGAAACAGCACCACCATTCTTTTCAGAACAGCGAAGCATTAAATCAGGGGAGAAGAGGAGGAAGGAAGGAGGCAGCATGGCACTGGTGTTATTGCCCATGGAAGGCAGGGAATGCATGCGAGGGGCCAATATTGAAAAGATAGAGAAAAATGGTATTTTACCTGGGTATGCTCTGGATAATGAACCAAACAGTAATTAGGATTAATAAATGAATAAAGGGGCCAGTACCAAAACATACAAAATTAATAGCTTGCTTATGAACCAGAAGCACCCAGATAGAAGATACAGTAGGGCTAAATGAAGAAAACCGTAAAATCACACTGAAGTCATTAAAAAAAAAACGCTCGAATAATCCAGGAGCTATGTTTTTGGATAGGGAGATTTACTGCTGTTAATAAGCGGGATATCACAAATTAAGCCATGCATTTAATTTAATTCCAATTAAAATGAACAGGTGGGGTCTGGACAAAACAATTCTAAAATTTATCTACAAGTGAAAGTATATGAAAACAAGTGGGGAAATTATGAAAAACAAGAGTGACGACTGTCATTTTTCCATCCCAGATATTACAAAGTATTAAAATACCAAATGGTGCAAAGTGGAGATGTGGGGAGAGGGGAGGGGAGGGGAAGTGGGGAAGAAGAAGGGGCGAATGAGCGGGAAAGGGCTGAGGGAGTCGCCATCTCTGCCCAAGTCTGGCACCACATTAATGACCTTGACTGATCTTACAAAGCTCTGTCAATTCAACATGGCACAGCCAACACCTATTAACCACCAGCTGAATATCAGGCATTATGGACAGAGCAGTGAAGGAGACTGGCGCAGGCCCTGCCCTCAGGGAGCTTTCTATCTGGGGAAAGGAGATTAAACAATGAATGACCAAGAGTGACAACTGTTATCAAAGGGGACTTTGGGGGCATGGGGACAAGGATCCAGGAAGACTTATTGCAATAAAGCAGGATACACTCTCTCTGTCTCACAATGGAACTACTTACCTTCCCATATTGCCTGTCCCTTTATTGGTGGCAGGTTTGTCCAGGGAACTGGGGACTCTAGCCTGGCACTTATGGACTAATGTTCTCAGTGAGACAGATGGCCAGTGGGCAGCACCAGCCTTGAAGATGGGCCTTGGCCTCCTGGCCTTTGATAGGTCCCTGTGGACCCCTGGTGTTTTCAGACTTGGGCATGTATCTGCATCCTTGGGAGGCTGGCTGGGACAGGACTGGGACTGCCGCCCCACCCCAGGTCTGGTTCTAGAGGTAAGGTGGGCCTGCAGGGTCTACTTCTACCCATCAGATTCCAAGTGAGAGTCCAAGTCCTCTGCTCCCAAGGAAATGAAGTGCATGGCACTGTTCAAGAACAAAATGAAACCTGACTAAAGGTCAAGGGTGTGGAATGAGTCTTCCACCATATATATACATACATATACACATACACACAGTATACATATATGATTATTTACTAAATGCAAGACACACAGGCCTCTGGGGCAAGGGTCAGAGACAGTTTGCGTGTGCTCAGAGTGACAGGCATCCTCTGCGGGCCTTGAGGTTTCCATGAGCCAAAGTTGTCCTGAGGCTAAGGCCACCCTTTCTCTGGCCTCATCCCCCCATCAGCAGGACTAAAGAGGGGGCCTCGGGCCTCTGCATGGCCACCTCCCAACGCCCCCTCCCCAGCCTTGCCCAGCCCTCCACCTGGGGGTCTCAGGACTTTGCTCCTCAGGCCCTTTACTTGGGAGCACGTCAGTCTCCACAAGAAGCCTAGGCCTCTGTGGCTTCCACAACCCCCAAACCTTTCCCGTGCCTTCTGGAACTCACATCCTGCCATCAACACAATGTCCGGTCTCTTCAAACCCTTCTGTGAATGTTCCTTCTCCTTCACAGAAACCTGGTGACCCTACTTCTCCTGCAGCCTCCGAAGTGGAGTGTGTTCTCCCTCCCCTGTCAATCCTCCCTCAACTGGGTTGGGTGGTGGCAGGTGTCCTCTTTGGGCCACTGCAGACCACTCAGCTTCTATTCTGCAGTTTGCGGTGTCACGTCACACCAGCCTCCTGCCAGGATCGCCCCTCTCACACCCTCTCCAGGACATGAGCGCCACTCTCTCACCCCCACATCAGTTCCCCACTATCGACTTGATCATCCCTGTTGGCCCATGAAATGCTACTAATTTCCATCTTGGAAACAACCCACAACCTCTCTTTACCACAGCTTCTCTCCCTAACTGTTCCTTTTCTCTCCTTGAAAACACACTGAAGAGTTGACCATTTTCAACGGCTCCGACCTCGCCCTGATTTCCCCTTGAGCCAGTTCCTGCCAGCTTTGCTCTGTCACGCCACAGAAACCGCTCTCCAGGCCGCAGCGACACCAGGGCTGACACCGAGCCAGTGGCCAGGTCTCTGTCCTCATCCTCCCTGGCCTGTCTGAGCATGCGGCCCAGCTGACCCTTCCTCCCCGTCGGCTCCCGGACATCACATTCCCACTTTCCCTGTCTCAGTGGCTTGTCCTTCTCCCTCTTCCTTGTTGACGTGCTCAGCTCCCAGGCTCCCAAAGCCGCTGTGTTGGTTGTTGGATATTTTCTATCCTCACTCACTCCTCTCATGGTCTCCCCTGGGCCACTGACTTAAATACCATCCGCCTTATGAGGCATCTGAAATTTACATCTGCAGCCAAACCTCTCCTTCAACTGCAGTCTTCAATGCCCATGGGCTGCACGCCACTTCTCATGTCCCCTGCACTCTGCCCTCCGCCCTCTTTATCTCCGGAAATGGCCGCTTACTCTGGTCCCTCAAACCACGTCCTTCGGAGGCATCTTTGACTCGCCCAAGTTGACACTGGTGTTACCTTTTCAGCAAGGCCTTCACTTGCCACCCAACTTAAAATCCCCACCTTTCACTTGTCTCTGCTGCTCCCCTGCTGTTTTTAAATTTTCCTCCTTAATTCTTTTCACTGTTGAGAAACAGTGAGAGGAGCATGTCACATGAGAGGGACATGCACCATGAGGACAGGGATTCTGGTCTGACTGCTGCTCTGTTTCTAGTGCTCAGCCTGGCGAGTGGCATGTAAAAGAAACTCCATAAATCTTTGTTCAATGGAGGGACACTCCGTGAGTGAGATCTGAAGGATGAGGGGGAAGTTGGAAGCAAAGTGGGGTCCAGGAAGAGAACTCTAAGCCAGGGGACAGTGGGTGGCTGGGTCAAGAGGGCAGGTGTGTTGGGGAACCGAGACATTCACGGGGTTGGAGCATGAGGGGAGGGGCAGGACCCAGTTCTCTGTGCATGTAAGTGCACATACGTGTCTGTAAGCGGGGGTGTGGCCTCACAGGGACAGAAGACAGCCTCTCTGTGCCCCAGGCCTCCTGTTTTTCCTGAGGGGCCGGTGTGGAGGAGGCTGAAGGAGCACAGCCGGGCCAGCAGTGGGGGTGCCCTGCAGGCAGTCCGAGGGCCCTGGGCCTTGCTCGAGGACAGCAAACCCCCAGGGCGCCAAGGAGCCCTACTGAGCAGTTCGCCTCATCCTGACCTGACGGCTTGCTAAGGGGAAACGAGTACAAGGAGGCTAAACACAAAGACTTTCTCCTCACTTGGAAGGGTGCTCACCCACCACCTCTAGGACCAAATTGTCCCCTTCCTGTGTGATGAGGCACCACGCAGCCTGCTCTAGGGTGGAACAGCTCCCAGCACTGAGCAGCACCTGTTCACCTCAGGCAGGAGCATGTCTCCCACCAGAGCCAGAGCCCTGGACCCAGCCTCCTGCCAGGATAGCGAGAGCCTGAGGAAAAACCAGGGCAGAAGCATCAGGGGCCCTGGTGCCCCTAAAGCCTGCCTGGACGGGGCCCTGTCAGGAAAGCATCCGCCTGTCCAGGGAGGAGGGTGGAGACTGGCTCTCTGCCAGCCACAAAGCAAAGACCCCGCTGGTTTTCTCTGGCCCCAATCTACCCTCTTCTTTTGTGTAATTTGATACTAAAAATCACCGGCAATTAATATGTCCTGGGTAAACACCATTTTTTTTTTTTTTTAATTTGCAAAACCTTTCAGTGAAAATGTCTGTGTATATAACACAAAGGCCCAATTTCTTTGGGAAGCAGCAATCACTTCAGAGGCAAAGGGAAGGATAGTCATGGAAGGACCATGTGGGAGAAATACGCAGATTCTAGAGCTGATCATATTTTTGGGAGACAGATCACTAGTCTGAACTGTGAGGAGGTCGAGGGTGTTTTCAATTCAATGGCTTAATCATTTATAGTCTGGAGTTCTTGCTCCTTCTGATGAAAGCAATGTGGGTAGTTTGCATGAAGTTATAAATCATGCCAGTGTTTGGGGCCCTCTCTGCGGGGCCTGGTCTATGGGGAAGTTACACTGATAATTTGAGAGAGGTGGTAGTTTCCTGGGAGGGATTCCTTTAGCCAATTGGAAGAGGCAGTCATGGATGGGAGAGGTTTCAGAAGGTGGTGGCCTGCCCTGTCTGGTGGCTTGGTGGATAGGCACCGGCCTGTGAACCCAAAGGTCACTGGTTCGATTCCCCAGCCAGGGCACACAACCAGGTTGCAAGCCAGGTCAGTAGCCAGGTCCATAGCTGGAGGCAGGTGAAAGGCAACCATACATTGATGTTTCTCTCCCTCTCTGCCTCCCTCCCTTCCCATCTCTCTCTGAAAATAATAGAATTAAAAAAAGAAAAGGTGATGGCCGACCCTGTATTTGGGGTCCTGATCCTGCCACCAGGGGATGGGGCAGCTCCAGAAAGAAGAGGTCTGTGTTTTATTCCTGGTTTTGCAAATTTCTGAGGGTCCTGATTTTCTTACCTGTATAATGGGTTGGAGACCATCTGTATCCACTAACAGCAGTTAAATACTGCTTGAGACAACCCCAATCCCCCACCCCCTATCTATCCTACCTTGGACTTTGAACTGTATCTATGCCAGGCATTTTCTACATAGCATAGCTCATTGGGGCTATAAGGCAGTAGGCAATATTGTTATTCAAATTTGTACAGGCAAGTTTCCTTGCCTAAGACTGTATTACAAGCACTAGGACTTGAACCCATGTCTGTCTGACTCAGAGTTCCTGTCCTGATGCTTTGGCAGAGGTGTCGCCAGCATGGGTCTGCCCCGTGCCTTGGACAGAAAGCAGCCAGTCCAACTCCTGGTCCTGCTGCAGAAGTGTGTCTGTCTCCTAGGCCCACAGGCCACACATTAACTGCCTAGCACATTTGCTGTTCAGTTGGAGTCTTCTGAGCCCCTTCATCACCTCCTTTTTCACCCTGCCCCCAGCTTCCTGTCTTCCCTCTGAGGATCCTAGCTGGAGAACCAGACATAGAACATTGGTCTTTATTTGTGTGCCCAAGACACTACCTCACAGCAGGCCGCAGGCCACCTGCCAGGCCAAGAGGGGACCAAAAGGGACTACCAGCAGCCCTGCTGGGCAACTTCACCAAATTCTACCCAAGCTGCTCAAGGGCCACCTTCGAGCTTTGGACACATGTGTGGGATGGATGGCAGAAAGGAACGCATCCCATAGATGAATGTATTACTATCTCCTCACCCTTCCTCAAGGGCCTCCTTAGAAATGCAGTGTTCCTTCTGTCCTGAGCTCCAGCAGTGCCTTCTCAGCCTTACCAGGACCTCCTGCCCAGAAGTGGCCCCTGTGGCACCATACCACAGCCAGCACAGCTCCCCATGAGCACTGCTTCTGTAAGCCCTCCACAGTAACCCAGCCCCCTGAGTCTGTCCCCTGGGACAGTGACCATCCCCTGGTGTCTGCACAGCGATCTGCTAAGCCCCACCTGGAGCTGGATGACACCAAGCCACATAGTTTACTGGCTTCAGGAACTGGGCCTTTGAGTCATTGCCATGGTCTTTCCTCAGATTCTTGCAGGACCACTCATTTCTCATCAGATCTGAGCTCAACACTGGGACAGAAATAGATGGAAGCAGGGTTCCTGTCCCCCGTTTCCCACAGTGCAGCCCATGTAACCACACAAAACTTCATTTCTTTAATATGACTTTTTTTCCTTAATTCAAGCCAGCTTTGTTTAGTCTAACAGCACCATGACTCATGACTCACTGGCCTACTCCGATCAGACCCCTCTACCTTTGTAACACTGGGCATGACCACTCCTTTCACTAATAAGCCCTCAGGACAACTAGGTTCTGGTCAGTGTCAAACTGTCTTGAAAAACAACACACCATGAAGACAGAAGTCAAAGCAGACCAATCTAAGAAGCAGAAACAAAGAAGAAGAGTCACTTAAAATAGGGAGACAAACAGTTCCCCATTGAAAGGGAAGCTAACCATCAGACATGGAATTCAAAATAATGATGATAGAGAAGCTCAATAAGCTCAGTGAATGCAAAGAAAAGTATAAATAACTCCAGGGAAGCTACAAGGAACTCACTAAAAACTACACCAGCATTAAAAAGGACATAGAAACTATCAATTAAGAGCCAGGAGGAAATAGAGAATACAATTTCCAAATTGAAGAATACTATAGAAGGAATCAAAAGTGGGCTAGATCAAGCAGAAGATCAGGTCAGCAAACTGGAGGACAACATAAAAAAAAAAAATTTCCAGACAGTGCAACAAAATGAAAAAAGACTGAAAAAGAATGATGAGGTTTTGAGGGGAAAAAAAAAAAAAGAATGATGAGGTTTTAAGAGAGCTGCAGGACAACATGAAACACAATAATATCTGTATCATAGGGATACCAGAAGGAGAAGAAAAGAAGCAAAGGATAGAAAACCTGTTTGAAAAAGGAATGACAGAAAACTTCCCTAACTTGATGAGAGACAAAGTCACATAAGTTCAGGAAGCATGAAGAGTCCCAATGAAGATGACCCAAGCAGGCCCATTCCAAGACACAAAATTAAAATGACAAATTTCAAAGACAAGGAGATAATCCTAAAAGTTGCAAGAGAGAAACAGCTAATAATATATAAAGGGGCTCCGATAAGGTTGTCAGCTGATTTCTCAACAGAAACGTTGCAAGCCAGAAGGGAATGGCAAAAAATATTTCAAGTAATGAAAAACAAAGTCCTACAACCAAAACTACTTTACCCAGCAAGGCTCTCATTCAAAATGGAAGGTGAAATAAGGAGTTTCCAAGACGAAGAAGGCTAAGGCTAAAAGAATACATCTCCACCAAACCAGCATCACAAGAGATACTAAAGGGTCTGCTTCAAAAAAAGATGAAGAAACAGAGACAGAGAGGAACACAGGTACAAAGGGGAAAAATATCAATGAATAGCCTGTCAATAATAACCTTAAATGTAAATGGATGAAATGCACCAATCAAAAGACATAGGGTATGTGAAAGGATAAGAAAACATGACCCACATATCTGCTGTCTTCAAGAGACCCACCTCAGAACAAAGGATCAACACAGACTGAAAGTGAAGGGATGGAAAAATATATTTCAAGCAAATGAACATGGAAAAAAGGCTAGAGTAACAATACTTATTCCAGCCAAAATAGATTTTACAATGAAGGCCATAAAGAGAGATAAAGAAAGACATTTCATAATACTTAAAGGAAGAATCCATCAAGAAGATATAACCCTTGTAAACATACATATATGCACCCAACACAGGAGCACCCAAATATATAAGAAAAATTTTGGAGGACTTCAGGAAAGAATCAACAGCACACTCATAGTAGGGGATTTTTAATACCCTATTATCAACAACAGACAGATCTTCCAAGCCCAAAAACACCAAGGATACTGTGGCATTGAACAACACTCTTAACTGATATATATATAGAACTTTTCACCCCAACCAAGCAAAATACGTTCTTTTCAAATGCACATGGAAACATTCTTAAAGATAGACCATATGGTAGGACACAAGACAAGCCTCCATGAATATAAGAAAATTGAAATCATACCAAACATCTTCTCATATTGCAATGGCCTGAAACTAGGAATCAACCTCAAGGGGGAAAATAAAAACCAAAAACATTCTAATTCGTAGACAATAAATAACATATTAAATAATGAATGGGTTAACAATGAGATCAAAGAAGAATCAAGAAGTTTCTGGAAGCAAATGAAAATGAATCACAACAGCCCCAAACCTATGGGACACAGCAAAGGCAGTCCTCGGGGAGAAGTTCATAGTTCAAGCCTACCTAGAAATGTCAGAAGAAGCTCAAACAACCTAACCATAAAGCTACAAGAACTAGAGAAGCAACAATAAACAAAGCCCAGAGCAAGTAGACGGTAGGAAATAATCAAGATCAGAGCAGAATTAAATAGCATAGAGACTAAAAGAACAATTCAAAGGATCAATAAATCCAGGAGCTGGTTCTTTGAAAAGATAAACAAAATTGACAAACCTTAACCAGACTCACAAAAATAAAAAGACCCAAATAAACAAAATTAGAAATGACAAGAGGAGAAATCACAACTGATACCACAGAGATGATAAGAAATTATTACAAACAACTATATGACAACAAATTTGACAACATTGGTGAAATGCACAAATTTCTGGAAACACGTAATCTATCAAAATTGAATCAAGAAGCAGAAAGCCTGAATAGACCAATAACAACTAGTGAAATTGAAGCAGTAATCAAAAAATTCCCAGTGCACAAAAGCCCTGGATCAGATGGCTACACAGGTGAATTTTACCACACATTTAAAGAACTAACTCCTATCCTTTTCAACCTTTTCCAAAAAATCCAAGAAGAGGAAAGACTCCCAATCTCTTTCTACAAGGCCAGTATTATTCTAATCCCCAAACCAGGTCAAGATACAACAAAGAAAGAAAACTATATAGGTCAACATCACTGATGAACATAGATGCTAAAATCCTCAACAAAATATCGGCAAACTGGATCCAGTAATATATTAAAAAGACCATACACCATGATCAAGTGGGACTCATCCCAGGGATGCAAGGATAGTATAATATTCACAAATCAATAAATGTAATACATCACATAAACAAAATGAAAGACAAAAATCCTATGATCATATCAATAGATGCTGAAAAAGCATTTGATAAAGTACAGCACCCATTCATTATAAAAATCTCAGCAAAGTGGGAATAGAGGGAATGTACCTCAACATAATAAAGGTGATATACAAGAAACCTGCCACCAAAATCATACTCAATGGGCAAAAACTAAAACCTTAACCTCTAAGATTAGGAACAACACAAGGCTGTCCATTCTCTTCACTTCTATTCAACATTGTTTTGAAAGTTCTAGCCATAGCGATCAGAGAAGAAAAAGGAATCAAAAGCATCCAAGTTGGAAAGCAGGAAGTAAAATTGTCATTATATGCAGATGACATGATAGTGTACATAGAAAACCCCATAGATGCCACCAAAAAACTACTTGACCTAATAGGCAAATTTAGCAAAATAGCGGGATACAAAGTCAATATCCAGAAATCAAAGGCATTTTTGTATACCAACAATGAAACAGAGATGTAGAAGCTAGAAAACAAATCCCACTTACTATAGCAACAAGAAAAATAAAGTACCTAGTAATAAACTTAACCAAGGAAGTAAAAGACCTGTACTTGGAAAACTACAGAACACTGAAGAAAGAAATGATGATGCAAATAAATGGAAGCATATACCATATTCATGGATGGGAAGAATTAACATCATTAAAATGTCCATACTACCCAAAGCAATGTATAAATTCAATGCAATCCCTATTAAAATATCAATGACATATTTCACAGATCTAGAAAAATACTTCAAAAATTGATATGGAACCAAAAACAACCCAGAATAATCACAGCAATCTTGAGAAAGAAGAACAAAGTAGAAGGAATCACAATACCACATTCAAACTTTACTACAAGGCCACTGTAATCAAAACAGTCTGGCAATGGCATAAGAATAGACATAGAGATCAATGGAATAGAATAGAGAGCCCATAAATAAACCCTGGACTCTATGGTCAATTAATATTTGACAAAGGGAGAAGAAGCATAAAATGGAGTGAAAATAGCCTCTTCAACAAGTGGTGTTGGGAGAATTGGACAAAAACATGCAAAAAGAAGTAAACCTAGACCACCAACCTACACCATACACCAGAATAAACTCCAGATGGATAAAGGACTTAAACATAAGTCATGACACCATAAAAGTCCTAGAGGAAAACATAGGCAGAAAAATTTCAGATATCCCATGCAGCAATATTTTCACTGATACTTCTCCAAGGGCAAGGGAAATAAAGGAACAAATAAACAAATGGGACTACATCAAACTGAAAAGTTCCTGCTCAGCTAAAGAAAACATCAGCAAAATGAAAAGGGAACCAACCATATGGGAAAACATATTTGGAGAAAAGGGTTTGATCTCCAAAATATGTAAAGAACTTATACAACTCAACACCAGGAAGACAGACGGCCCAATTAAAAAATGGGCAAAGGACCTGAACAGACACTTCTCTGAGGAGGACATAGGAAGGGCCTATAGGCATATGAAAGAATGTTCAACATCACTATCCATCAGAGAGAGGCAAATTAAAACCACAATGAGATACCACCTCATATCTGTCAGAATGGCCATCATTAGCAAATCAACAAACAACAAGTGCTGATGAGGGTGTGGAGAAAAGGGAACCCTGGTGCATTGCTGGTGGGAATGCAGACTGGTGCAGCTACTATGGAAAACAGTATGGAATTTCCTCAAAAAACAACTGCCTGATGACCCAGTGACTCCACTGCTAGGATTATACCCGAAGAACCCTGAAACACCAGTTCAGAAGCACCTGTGCATCCCTATGTTCATAGCAGTGCTATTTACAATAGCCAAGTGCTGGAAACAGACTAAGTACCCATCAGTGGATGAATGGATCAAGAAATTTTGGTACATTTACACAATGGAATACCACACAGCAGAAAGAAAGAAGGAACTCCTACCTTTTGCTATAGTGTGGATGGAACTGAAGAGTATTATGCTTAGTAAAATAAGCCAGGCAGTGAAACACAAATACCATATGATCTCACCTAATACAGGACACTAATGAATAAAACAAACAAACAAGAAAAATAGAACCAGAGGCATGGAGTCAAGGAACAGACTGACAGTGTCCACAGGAGAGATGGGAGAGGCGAAAAGGGGCAAAGAAGGTGAAGAATTTAGACAAGGAACTAGTATAAATGACCCATGGACATGGACAATGTGTGGGATTGCCTGTGAGAGGGGATGGGGAGGGTGGGGCAGGGGAGAGAAATGGGGGGAAAATGGAATAAATGTAAGATAACAACAATAAATTAAAGAAAGAATAAAGGCACAGGTCTGTTGATCAGGAGAATAGTTTCTGTCAAACTTAAGACAACATCTTGACTTCAGTTATGTTTCATCCCCAGACCTGAAGGCAGACTGACCCTACCAACCACATTCTTACAAAACCAGACACAGTAACTCCATGGCTGGCATTAGGACCAGATGCAATGTTCCAACCTTCTACCTTGGCCCTGACCAACCAGTAGAGCCCACAACCCTAATTCCCTTACTTGCCATGATTAATAACTTCCCCCTGTATAATCCATCCCCTAGAAGCCATTAGGGAGGGGAGACAGGCTTTAGAACACTGGCTCACCTGTGTCTGCAGGCTTGGTGCTCCTTCCTTAAATAAAACTCTACGTTCTTCCTTACCAACTCTTGTGTCTTATTGGGCTTTGGTGCACACAGGCCAGCAAACCCCTTCAGTTGGTCACACCCACAGCAGCTCAACATTGACCTGCTGGCTGACTGCCCGTGTACCTCACATCTGGATTCTCCAATAGCAACAGCACTAGGCCCCAACAAGGAGGTGAGAGCTGGGGTCAAGAGCCTCAGCTTTGTTCTGCAGTTACTAACTGAAGGGCGGGGGCACTGGACAGCCCCTGAGCCCTGGGTTCCTCACCTGACACAGGGATGGTGCATAGACAGTCAGCAAGTGTTACCATTGTCCTCCTGGCTTCCATACCATTCTCCCTTTGCAACACCTTCCCAATCCCGCCCCAGACACTTGGGTCCCTCTCAGTCTAATTCTGCAAACTTAATTTCTGGAATACTTTGAATACCTCCCATCTTGTTCCCAGGTCAGTAGGCAGTGGACTTGTGTCCTTGGGAGGCAACAGATGACCTACATTAGCATGTTCTCCCATGAGAGAGCTAGTTAATGGACCCAAATGCCACCCTTAAGTGCCTGGGAGTCAGCCCAGCCCAGGGACTTCAGGGGCTCCTGGAATTAGGGCCATCTGAATGACCTAGCCCAGGCGTCTGGGAGCCCAGACAGTGAGTTGATCTACTGAGGTAGAAAACTGATCACAAATAATGAGGTCTCAGCATGCTTCCTCCAATACTATTGGTAGTCTTTTGGCTGGAAGAGATGTCTGAAATCTCTGAGCAGTTAGGCAGTAGGTTGTGACCGTCTCTCCTTGGATCTCCCCAGAGCCAAGAGCAGCCTCTTCAGGGGAGCCTGAGCAATTCTGGGCTAGTGGGGGCTCCCGAAGTGGAGGAGGGAAGGTAGGAGATGGGGTGGTGGTGAAGTGGACGGTGGGGATATGGAAAGGGATAGAGGGAGGTAGGAGGTGAGAGGAAAGGGATGGTGAGGAAGAAGGGCAGGGGGTGCAGGAGGAATTACAGAAGGGCTTGAACAGCAGATGCAGCGCCAGCTGCAGGTTTACTCCCACCTGGTAGGAGGAGTCTTTTCCTACTTTGAGCCCAGCCCAGCCCTGGGGCCTAGGCCTCGCTCCTGGATTGGCACTGGGGGGTGAGGAGCTGGCTCACCCACATCATGGGCTCAGGCTCAGAATTCTGGGGGAACTCGGGGCCCCTCTTAGCACCATGGACTTGCCACTTAATGCATGGAGGCATTTAAGAGACTCCTCTGGAAGCCCCAGGCTCACCTGCACAGGATCTCACCTGTGAGTGACATGGCAGGTGGCTCCCCTTAGCTCCTCACAGATTTGCTTTGGAGGGAATATAGCGGACAAAGCTCAAGCTCCCTCCTTGTGTTTTTGGTTCTTGTGAGGTGTGGGTGGGCTATGAAGGACTGAACTGAGGACCTGGGAACACTGGTTGATTTCCCTTTTCCAGGCTTATATGAGGACCCCAGGGACTGGGGGCAAACCATGTGGAGCTGTCCTGCAACCAAACGATCCCCAACATTGTGCTATGCCTGGCACCCCTTGCCTGTTTTAGATCAGAAGGCTCTCTGCACACTGCAGAGCACGTGCCTAGGGACAGGCCCAGACAGCCTGTCAGCAGCCAGTCCCCCTGCCTCATCCTGCTGGCCCCCCTCCGAATCCCAGCCCAGGTTGGCTCACCCAGTGGCTGTTATAACCAAGAACCGCTGGGTTATTTCTGGTGAAATCTGGAGACTTCATCGTAGGCCTGGATTCAAGCCAGCAAATGCAGCACAAAACCCAAAAGGATTAAGAATATCCCAGCTCAAGGGAAATACTAATAAAATACAGCTTAGCACATATGAGTATAAAAATCCCTAAAACATCCTGTAGGGTAAATGCACAGGCAAGCTGAGCTTTCCCAGCTGTCCTTAAATGGCTTGTCACTGTGCATCCCAGAGGTAAGCGAAATTGAACTCATTCTTGACACCTTGCTCACTTTATCTCAGAGCAGAAGCCCCGGACACCAGCTGGCTCAATGGATGTGCGCTGACTTGAGCTTCCACGCTTTCCCCTGACACACGAGCTCCTGGTCAGACCTGGGGTGCTGATCCACCAATGCTCTGTCGGGGGGCCAATGGCGTTTTGGTTCTGAAGGCTGGCCTGGTCCGCAGGGGTCAGAGCATGGGCCCTGGGTCTGAAACAACACCTGTCAGTGCTGTGGCCCCAGGCAAGTGACCTTACCTAGAGAGTCTTCCATAACATGTGTTAAAATATACCAACTGGGAGCATGCACGTGACATGTGAGCAGAGGACTGGCCAGGGTAAGTGCTCAAGACACCATGGGCTGCTGTCACTGTGGATGCTGCCACCGGGAGGGGTCATCTCTTCCTGGCCACGGGGCCTGGGAGAGTGCAGTACTTCCCAGGCCCGCTCAGGCTTGGTCCCAGCTCAGCCCCAGCTGGGGCTCGTTGAGCCTCTGCGAGAGGGGGATGGGAACCAGCCTGTTGGAGAAACAGCGTCTCCGGCTTGGATGAGTCCACACTGCGTGGAAGTGGTGGGTTTTAGACGGTATCTGCTTCTCACTGGAGCAAAACCACACACGGCGGCTCACATGGCCCCCTGTCACCTGTAGCACACGCGCACCACCAGGGCCTCAGCCGCTGGCCTCAATGAGTCACCCCTTTGCCCCAGGGTTCAGTTCCTCCAGGGGCTTTGGGTGAAGCCAGACGTGAAAATGAGTTGATGGACGTTGCCCCTTCCCTAGTGCTCCCCCTGACTCATGGGAGAGATGGGGTATTGGGGGGTCAGGTATTTCTTTAAGAAGGAGGCGGTTGCTCTGAGCAGCATTTGGGGAACGCTTTGAGGGGACAGCATGCACCACGAGCCATTTACTAACCATTCACCTGCAGGACGTGGGTCTGGAACAGCTCCTCGTGGCCGGAGGCGTGGCAGGTGTAGTTGCCCATGTGCACGGTGGTCACCTTGGTGATGTAGAGGGAGTCGTCCTCTCCGAAGTCCTGCACCGGGCAAGGAAGACAACTCGGTGGGCCTCTCTACGGAGCAGGTGGGGAAGGAGAGCCAGGCCTCCCGGTTTTCCCGTAAAACAGAAACTCGCAGCTTCCAGAGACTTCCTCCCGCCGTCCCCTGCCCCACCAGAGCCACCAGCAGCGCTTCACAGGCCTGGCTGGCAGGTGCAGCACTGCTGCTCCACGCTGTTTGCCCAGACCCTGTGCATCCACTTAAGTAAGGCCTTTCACCTTCTCTGGTGCCTGAGCCCCGCCCAGGCAAGCGCCCTCTGTTCCTACCGATTGGGTGCACCTGCCCTGCTATTTACTGGCTGGTGTCCCGGGCTCCAGCCCACCTGTTCCAGGCACACTTTTTCTTAAAGGGCCAGACTGCAATTTTTTTGACTTTGTGGGCTATTAGGTTCCTGACAGTTTCTCAGCTCCGCCTTGCAGCATGGAAATAGCCATAACGATACATAAAAATAAATTAATCAATGTCACTATATGCCAAAGAAATTTTACTGAAAGAAAATAGGCAGTGGGACAAAATGGGCCTATGGGCTGGAGTGTGCTCACCATGGGTTTACATCACACTTTGATACCAAAGTGACTTCAGGTAGCGTGCAGAAACCAGGATAACCCACGAGAAGGGAGATAAAACTCTGAGGAAATGGGGAAACAACCCATTTCAAAGGGCAGGGCATAAAAGAGCTAGGACGGGTGTGTGTGTGTGTATGTGTGTGTGTTGGGGGTTGAAGGGGGTGTTCCATGGGAAATGGCCTGTAAGCCTTGTCCCTCTGACCCTGCAGCTCAGAGTGCGGGCTCCTGCTGGGGGTGCGTTGGGCTGGTCAGAGGCCCCTGTGCACTCCCTGGGGCCTTTTCAGGCAGCTGTGTTCCCTCCAGCAGAACCATGCACAGTGCTGGCCCTGACTAAGCCTGATTGTAGGCGTGCTGGCGGGTGGAATTACCCAGTGTTTCAAGGGGACCCCTCATCAGGTTTGGTCTTAGCTACCAAACATCTCTGAGGTATGGTGCTCAGAGCCGAGGGGACAGGAGGGCCCGGCTCACTGGTGAGAAACAGGGCTGTGCCATGCCAGCTTCGAGGTGACGGGGCCCAGCGCCGGGGCTCAGGAGGCTGGGGCTTAGCTTGAACTCTCTCGTGAAGCCAGCATTCTCACGTCCCTCCGGCAGTGACGGCTGCACCTGTGAGCACCTCCTGAGCTGTTGGGAGACGTGGCAGGAAGTATCCGAGAATACGTTTTCCATTGCGGGGAGTGTGACATGCGTGGGGATGTTACCCTTGCCATTGTTAACAGAAGATGCAAAACTCCTCTTGACGCCCTGGAGCCAACACCAACCCATCCTTCCTGCTTGTCCCCCTGGCCTGCGTCCACAGAAACAATCTGGTGGCAGGAGGCAGGAAAGGCCGCTAGTCAGTGGGGCACAAGGGTCGTCCAAGGGCAGCCACAGGGCAGCTCTTGGTCCTTGTTCCTGCTCCTGCTCCTCGGGACGCTGACCCCTGTCCTGCTCACACTCTGGAGGGCCAGGCCACAACCCTCATGAGTCCTTTAAAGGTGCTTTTTGGCCAACTCATGGATACAATGATGGGTGGGGGTTGCGGGCTCAGAGAGTGGGCTGAGTTAGGGCAGGGGCAGGAGGGGGTGAGGGAATGCAAGCAACCAGCTTCCAGGGACAAAGTGCTGAGCAGGCTCCCAGCGGGGTCAACTAGTGGCGAGGGCCGCAGGAATCCTGTGAGTTTTCTCTGAAAATTGTTCTGCTTCTAAAAGCCCCACTCCTATCACCATGGGGACACTTCAGTCCTGAAAATAAAATGCCAGATAGTTGATTTGTTCTGTGTCATAACAGTCATAAAAGGCTCATACCTGAGTTGCTTATGAAAAGTTAATGGTTAGGCAGTCCTAGGGCGGACATATTTCTAGTGGAAGCTACTTCCTGTGTTAAAAACCTAAGTCTGGCCCTGGCTGGTAGCATAGTGGATAAGGTGCCGGCCTGAGAACCCAAAGGTCGCAGGTTCGATTCCCCAGCCAGGGCACATAACCAGGTTGCAAACCAGGTCTCCAGTCACGTCTGTGGCTGGAGGCAGGTGAAAAGCAACCATGCATTGATGTCTCTCTCCCTCTCTGCCTCTCTCTCCCTTCCCCTTCTTCTAAAAATAATGAAATAAAATCTTTAAAAAAAAAACAAAAACCTAAGTCTGGAGGAAAAGGCACTTTGTGGGAGTCCCAGTGGCAGGACCCGCATCTTGACAGAGGGCTGGTAAGCTGGGTGCAGCTCCCACCATGGGAGCCCCCCACACCACCTCATTTGGTCGGTTTCAGGGCAGACTCCATGTCGAAGGGCAGCCCCAGAGCTGTACACAGGGAGGCTGGCGCTGGGGCCCCTGGCATTCACTTCCCCTCCATCCTGCCCTCCAGAGCCCTGCACAGAGTCCTTCCTCATGGAGGGCCCTGCATGCCCCCTGCACTTATCATCACTTCCAGGGGTGTGGTGTGGTCGTAGGACCATGATATTCCTCAAGCTTAGAAGTGCCCCAAGGCCCAGGTAACTCCATCCCAGGTAATGACCTGTGCTGCCTCGTTTACCCCCTGAAAGGGGCAAAACTGCACCAAAGCCCAGTCCTGCCTTTCCTTCACAGCACTTTCAGAGTCTGACCTTTCTAGTCCGCCCCCAGGAGCCAAGATACCACCTTCCCCCCTGGGGGATGGCAGGGCCCTCCCCCAGAGCCACAGCCTAGATGTCCTGCAGGGGTGATCTGCCTGCCCCCTCTCCCAGCCCGACTCCTCCATTCCCCCTTCCCCTCCAGCACAGGGGCCTTCGCTCTAGCACTAACACGCCAGGCATCCTGCTCCTCCTCCCCAAAGGCCACCCTCCAGTCTGGCTTGCTTTCCTCCTTCAAGTCTGCTCACATGTTATCTGCCGCCCTTTCTCTACCCCCACCCAGCACCCCCACCTTCCTTCCTTCCTGCTTCATTTCTCTGCCTGGAATTTGCTACCATTTAGCCCAATGTGCTTTGTGTTTGTCTCATTTGCAGTCTCTCCCCAACAGAAATGTGCACGCCCCTCACTGCTGTGCACAGGAACCAGCAGACGGCACCAGGTGTGGACAGGGACCGCCTTCCGGTTCTTTGGGTTTGACCACTGAGGCACCTACCTCCTGCTTTCCCATCTACCCAACTGTCACCAGTCACATTGGTCAGAGTGAGGTGGCTGGTGGAAAGGCAGAGAACTGATCCCAGTCTTGCCCCCCACCTCCCCACCCTGTCTCATCCTCCTCGCTGCTTCCCTCCGGCCAGGGCACCCTGATCCTGATGGAAGGGAAGGCAGAGATGGGAGAGCCCGTGCATGCAAGCCCACTCTAGACTCAGTGGGTAACTTGGCGATCCCCTAACACAATCATTTAACCTCTCTGTCCGGGCTTCCTCACTGCTCCCAGGAGCAGAGACATCGCTCTCAGGTGCGCTGCTGGGTGCCAAGGGTGTGTGTGAGCTCTTCAAGGACACTCGGGGCTGCACAGGTGTCCTGGCTCCATGCAGCCCTCACTCCCCGCCCGCTGGAGCCCGTGACTCAGGCTCCGGGAGGGCCTGACTCTGTAATAAAATAAGGTCTCTAGGCTAAAATAATGGCATCACATAATTACAGAACAAAGTGCATATTGTTTTCTGGAACATGAATACTGGCTACAGAAATCAAATTTACCTCATCGAATGTGAGGAAATTACTTTAAAAATTGATTTATAAGAAGCTACATAAAACTAAGGCTGCAATCCTTCCTCTCCTGAATGTTCTCTGAGATCTGTCTGAAACTGCCATCAAGACTTGATTGCATTGCTGTGATTGTGTTTTTATGGATGGCTTTTTCTTTTTTTTTTTTTTTTCCTTTCTTTTTTTACCTCTGGTGCATGGAAATGTACTATCTGCAAAATCAAGGTTCCTTCCAGAAAGAAGCAGATGCCAGCCAGCTTTGACCATTGTTTGTATTGATGCACATCCATTTTCGGGAAAGAGACAATTTTACTTAAATACATGTTTTTTGCCTTTTAAAAAGTTATATTCTAAGTATCTGCCCTTAATAAAGAGTGTAATTAAATGAGACTGCTGTATTAAAATGTATTTAAGCAGCAGAGGCGAGATGAGGGGTGTTGCCATAGTGATGCACGGGAGCCAGAATTTTACTAACCTGCGCTTCCTGCCTCACACACATTTCAACCACACGGACCCAAACATGGAGAGATACGCAGCGCTTTGGTGATGACCGGTCCTCAGACATGTCTGCGTTCATGTAGACACATGTGTCTGTCAACAGGCTGGGCGAAGACCAGATGCATCATCGGTGGGCACATGTCCACTCCTGGTCTAGTCCCCTGACTCTCTACAGCCCACCACCCTGACCCACACCGGGGTCCCCCTGTTGGTTGCTTCTTCCCAGACTAGGCCAGACTAGCCACTCTGCAAGGACTTGCAGAACTGGTCCTCTTGCTCACTCACAGTCCTCTTTAAAAAGGCCCTGCCACTGGAAGAGATCCCTAAGTAGAGACCCCCAGGGCAGGCTGCTATGGGCAGTCCCTCCCAGTGTGCCTGTCCTGTTGCCCCGTGCCAGGCCCAGAGAGGGGGCCAGAGGTATGAGCAGGCCCTGTGGGAGGGCCCCTGGCTCACAGGGTCACAGGAAGCATGTAGTCACTGGCTGACTTTGGTTTATGTGGTCAGTTTCCCCCTGGCTGAATGTCAGAGGGGAGGCACTTCATCCCCCTGTCCCCAGCGTGCCTCAGGGTGCCTGTGGTGGTGGTGGGGGGTGCTCAGTTAGGGTTTGCTGAATGGATTAGAGGTGTGTGAGCCAGGTGTGCTGCCCCTTGAGAGACCCTGAAGGGAACGGTGGAGAAGAAGCCACCACCCAGACAGAGGTAGGGTCTATGTTCTCAGAACCTGACGGGGGACCTCCAGGCCTCGGATGTCTTGCCCCAAGGAGTACTTGGGCCTCTGCTGGCCTGGGAGCTTTGAATACCAGGCTTTCTAACAATGTGAATGGGCTCTGGGCCCAGTGGTATCAGTTCTGCCTCCCCAAGGGCCAGCCACGTGGGCAGTATGTGCGACTGGCCTTTAGGAAAAACTCTGGACACCAGGCTCCTATGAGTTTCCCTGGCTGGCAGGACTCTGTGACTATTGTCACATGTCCATGCTGGGAAAGTAACATGCCCACGACTCCGTGGGGTGGGGACAACTGGAGCTCACCCTTGGACCCTCCTAGACTCTGCCATGGCTGTCTCCCCCGGGCGGATTTTAATCTATGGTCTCCCTGTGATAAACCGTCACTGGGACTGTAACAGGCCTCAGAGGGTTCTGTAAGTCCTTTCAGCAAATGACTAAATCTGAGGGTCGTTTGGGGACCCTTCAAACTTGTAGCTGACGTCAGAGTGAAGAGCAGTCTTGAATGGTCTGCTATCTCTAACTCAGTTGTTGGTGACAAAACTCAAGCAGGGAAATTCTGACCCTGCCGGGTGGATGCTGAACATTTGGCCTAGGGAAGAGCTTGAGTGTCTGGGTCCACAAAGGTGTCTGGGCACCTGAAACAGAGGGCTCACACCAGAGACAGTTCTGAGCTCTCAGCCTCTTCTCAGGGGCCAGGGGGCAATACCCCCTGACTGGCCAGGACTCCAGGGCACCACACGGTGCATGACAGCTCATGGGGCCCTCTGGTGGACTGCAGGCCTGGGCCCCTGAACAGGCTTTGGATCTTTAGCAGATCAGCCCAGTGTGGCCAGCTTGGGGCTGTGGGGAGGGACTCAGGTGATAGACTGCACTGCCCTGGTCAGTCAGCTGAGGTTCCAGACAGCCAGTGGCCTGCTGCCTGCCTCTGGGCAAAGTGCCCCCACCCTCGGAGATGCCTGGATCCTGATTCCAGGCTGGGAGGGCCCGACAGAGGGCACCGGCTCCTGTCACCGAGATCTCACTCACAAGACAGCCAACTGCCACTTGTGCTGTCCTTGACACACTCTGGGGAGGATTACATTTCCCTCCATGGTTCCACGGCTCATTTCCAGGACCAAGAAGGCTTGCAATCAGGAAATTTCTCCAGATTTGGTGTTTAAAACTCTTACACCCTGTTGGGGGTGTAAAATTTTAGTGCAGGCATTTTGGAGGGAGATCTGGCAACATTCATCAAAACCCAAAATGTGCTTATGCTCAAATGTAGTTATTCTGCATCTAAGAACTTATCTTACAGACCGACTCACACAAACATGCAAAGAGAGTGTATGAGGAACTTTACTGTGGGACTGTTTTTGTAGTTAAAGCCAGAAAACAGGCTATGTGCTCTCCCCCATAGGGCTGGGGAGGGCAGCCTGGGCATGGCAGGGCATGGCCTGGGGCTCTGCATTTCGGGTTTGGAAGCTGGATCACAACGTTCCTGAGGGATCTGTACCTTTGAGATGGGGCCAGATGCAGTGACTGAGCTCAAGGGAAGCCCTGAAGCCGGTAATAGAGGGAAGAGACGTGGCCCTGAGGGGGCCACTGAGAAAGCGAAGGCTAGTGGAGGTACTTGGAGGGTGGGATGCCACCCTGAGCTTCATGGCTGGTATGTCACGGGTCTGGCCCCAATACCTCTAGAGCTCTGGTCGGCACTGCCAGTGGTCTGAACACCTCCAGTGTTCTAAGGAACCAGATGGTCACCTGCAACCAGGGTTTCTGACACTAGCTGGAGAGATCTGGCCAAAGCCTTGGGATGTTTCAAGTACCGTGTTTTCCAAGATCTTAAAATAAAATGTGCCCAAGCATTTAATGAGATTATTTTAATGCAGAACCTACAACCATGGTCGGTGGAGTTGCAGCTCCCCTTGCTAATCAAACGCCTCTCATCTTTCCACAGTGGATTTGTGACAGGTTCATAGAAAGACAATAAAAATTAAATGAGTCATGAGCTCCTAAATCATTCTCTTTTGGTCTTTTTAATAATTCACTTGCAAAGAAGAGTTAGCTGAGAGCATATGCTTCATTAGAGCTGTTTGTTCCTGGTTTTACACCATTTAGGCATGGGGGGAACACGCCAGCCTTTTAACACAGTCTTCAAACACTGCGCACATCCTTCCTCCTAATGGGTTTTGTTTTTCCGCTTTTATCACTGCACTCCGCTCGCTGACATTTGAAAGCCCCAAAAAGCGAGACTGGGTGAAAGAAAAAATAAAACCCGACAAAAAAGAGTGGCTCTTTCAAGTTATTTGAAATAGAGTGGATTTGTTGTCGGCTTTTTAAAAAAGAGTATAATAGAAAACTGTTTCCTCTCCCTGAGACTATCCCAGCCAAACAATCCCACGTGCAAGTCTCAGCTTCTGCCCCTCCCTTGCTGGAGCAGAGGCCAGAAGCCCGTAGCCACAGCGGACGCATCCCACGGGGGCCTGGGCACTGCCGTAGCCATTGCAGCAATGGTGCGACAGGCCCGCCTGGCCCCAGAGAGAGGCCTTGGCAGTGCTGGGTGCTGGGGCCTGGCTGGGGTGTCCAGGTCAGCTGTAGGCCCTGGCAGGTTCCTGGACCCTGTGAGCTACATAAGCCCACTTGCCTTCTGGGGTTTCAGTGAGGGCTAAGCAAGAGGATGCTCGGGCACCAAGCAGCATGGATCCTGGACCTGTGACGTGAGAGCTGCCTGCGCTAATGATGGAGACAGCCGTGTTAATTAAGGCTAGCAAGGTTCCGGTGGATCAGCTGTGTTCATAACTTTGGAGGTGTCCTCCCCCGCTTCTGCTCCCATTATGGCAGGTCCCCGGTCCCTGAGGATCATAAGGGACATTGAGGAAGACAGTTACGAGGGGAGGGCAGGTGACACTGTTGAGGCAGGGTGCACTATGGTTTGGGGACAGTTATTGCGCCTCATCCCGAGTGGCTGTGTGTGGTCTGGATGCAGGGCTGAGGCCTGGAATGGGCAGCAGGTTCGGTTTCCCCCCCTCCCCCGCCTGGAACATGTAGGACTGAGTCTAGGGTCGGGCAGGAGCCTGTGGATCTGCCTGAGATGGGCCTCATCTTGGTCCTAAAGCCTGGCTGCAAGCCCTCAGGACACGGTCAGGGCTCTGGTGGCCCAGGTGAAAAAGTGAGGTGCCTGAGTAGGATTGGGACACTTCTGGCTTACAGGCAGGACCCCCGTGTCCGAAGGACCTCTGTCCCCCAAGTGCCCTCCTTATCGCAGGCTGTCTGACACCATGGCTGAGGGGTTCCTCCCAGGCTAACCCACTGGTCCCCTTTCTGCGCAGGTGCCTGCAGTGACAGGCATTTCACTACCTCCTAAGGCAGAATTCTTCCTGAGAGCAGGCTTACCCATGGGGGCTCTGGCTGTGGCCCCTGGGACAGGATGCCCTTCCCCCATGTGACACTGTGTTGTCCGAGCAGGGCAGGACCACAGAGGGCAGCTGACCACGGCCGGCCGACAGGGGAACCTGTCCTCTGTCAGGTACTGGCTCAGACACCCTCCTGAGGGCAGCCTCCAGCTGGGCTCAAGATGGGGGCAGACACAGGTGGAGCTCCGGAGCTGCTGTGGCCCTGTCCCCATGTAGCTTGCGGGGAGGGGGCAGTGGGTCATGGGTCCTGGGAGCCTCAAGTGGGAGGGCTCAGGGCCAGGTCAGGAGCCACCTAGACTCTTAAGTGCTTTAGGAAAGAAACCAGCGGGCCCTGGCTGGGCAGCTCTGTTGGTTACTGAGTTCGAACCCCCGCCAGGGCACACACACAACTCAACCAATGAAAGCATAAATAAGTGGAACAGTAAGTCGATGCTTCTTTCTCTCTCTCTTCCTTCCTCTCTCTGAAAATCAATCAATAAATTAAAAATATCAAATCCGTTGGCAGTTGGCCAGGAAGTAAACAAATTACAGGCGACCTTTGTTTTAACTTCTGGGATAGGTGTGGTAGTATAAACTATGGGTTTCTGACAGAAGGGGACCTCATAATCCACAGACCCCCCTGCCAGAGCCCCAGGGCATTCCTGGGGCTGCACCTCCCCTGGGGGAGCCTCTGTCTCTGAGGCCTGGCCCTCTTGGTCCCTAATGCTGCTCTGTGCTGGGGGTGGGGTGCGGTGGTGTTTTTCCAGGTGCAGCTGAGGCCAGGGTCCCATACAAGCTGGGGCCTCCTGCAAAGGGGCAGGTGGCTCAGGCATCCTCAGGAGACACTCCAGGTCCTTGCCGAGCCTCTCATTCTGACAAGGCCAAGGCCTCACGGAGAGAACCTTGAGCAGGAGCTCTGTCCGCCTGGAGCACTGTCCCACTCTGAATGCCCTTTGGGGAAGTTATCGGGGAGGGAGTTCCCTACTCTCTTCTCCCCAGATCCCCCAGAGCACCAGCAGGGCTCCCCTCGTTTCCAGGTCCCACTTATTTGGGGTCCTCCTTGGATGCATGTTAAATCTCAGGCTGGAAGGGGCTCAGGACTCCTGCAGACCATATGTCTGACTCTGTCACTCCCCAACTAAAAACCTGCGGATCCCACTGCCCACAGGGAACAGCCAAGATCTTTTATGTTGCCATTCAAGGCTTGGCCCCAACCTGTCACTCCAGAAGCCTCTCTCACTTATCCCTGTCCCCTGCGCTCCAGCCAGAACCTCTGCTTCCTCTGGTCCGCAGAACCGGCCCCTCCTTGTGATGGGGAACCTGTCACGTCTTGCTGTAATTCTGCCTTCTTGGATGCCTCAGGGCAGCCCCCGACTTCAGCCCTGGCTGAGACAGAGTCTTCGCTTTGTACTCTGGCACAGGCCTTGGATTCCTCCGTGCTTAGTAAACAAATCAGAGGGTGATTCCCCACGTGTGCCATCTGGACAGCCACATGCCCGGGGTGACTCCTGAATGCTCTGACAGCGACACTGCTTGCTGAGGAATCCGGGAGGCTTCTCCTCAGTGGGCTCCAGGCTGGAGGGTACATTTACTTTCTAATCGAATATTATTCTGATGCTCGCAGCATCCTTGATGTTTGCAAGTCAGAAAAGTTTAATTACATGTGTCATTAGGATGGCATTGTGTAACAGCTCGGTGACTGAGTTCATTAACAGAATTCCTAACAGATAAGACAAGACAAATTAATATTTTGTTGCCCATGAAAGCATCTCATTAAGAGAGTAGTGAAAAAATGATTAATATTTTGTTGCCAATCAAGATGTCTCATCTGAATGACAAAGCAAAGAGGCCCACCCCTCCCGTGTTTGCTCAGCTTTTCGGGCTGATCTGCTTCTTGGTCTGTGTTGTGTTTTCGTGCCGGTTGCTAATTGCTAGCTGGGTGGATAGTATTCCACGTCTGACTGTGGTGAGCGGGGTGCACTGGGGTGCATAGACCTCTGACCTTTGCCCCAGCAGGGGGTCTTTCCTGGGCTGTTTCCTCCTGACTAACCTCACTCAAAATGCCCATTGAACCCAGAGGACTCAGCTGTCCCCCCTACAGCTGGTTTCTTCCTAGGGCTGTTGTCCTCCCTGTCCCCAGAGAGGGGCTGCCACTCATGAATGTTCACTTGCTGTGTACAGGGCACCTGGCGAGGCCCAACACACACCTTCAGCCTGAAAACGCCCCTGCACGGGGCTCAGAGAAGTCACACTGCTCCCCAGGACTGCTCTGGACCTGCCGGGGCCGCTGGCCAGTGTCTGTCTCCCTGCATGAATCGAGGCAGCCTGCGCACCAGGGTCTCCCTGCCTGAGTGGGGAGCCCCAGGCTGCTGCTGGTGGCCTGTCAGGGACTCAGGATACAAGGTGCTGTTTGGCAGCAGCAGCAGCAATAACGATAACAAGAGTGATGATAGTTAGCATGGAGCACGTGCTAAGAGTGTCACATGTATTTGCATGCATTTTCTCATTTAATCTTCCCTAGAACCCGACAAGATAAAGACTATTCTTCATCCCCATTTTACAGAGGAAGACACTGAGGCTCACAGGACTCAAGTGCCCTTTCCAAGGTCCCTCAACTAGGAAGAGGCAGAGCTGAGACTTAAGCCCAGGTTCCTATGAACCCGGGTCCGCGCCTTGCGCTAGCAGGCTGTGCTACCCACCTCTGCTTCTGAAGGCAGGGGAGCCCCGCGCACCTGCCCACACTCATGTGTATAGGTGTGTGTATGTGCTGTGTGTATTTATGCATGCGGTGTGTGGTTGCATGCAACACTCGGGGACCGCGGTGGGGGTTTCTGAGAAGCATAGAGAGCTGCCTATCTGCGGGCTGCCGACTTGACCTCCAACAGCAAGTGCTTCCTGGGAGGTAACGAGAGGCCATTAATCTCCAGCTGCCCCCACAATTATCCAAATTGCTAACCTCACAGTGCAGAGTAAAAATGCAATTGAGTTGACTGCTAGAGGCATGTTTGAGGGAGGGGAAAAACACCAACGTAATTTAATTACCCGATGGCAAGTGCATTAAGAGGAGTCTGCCTCTGCCTTTATTTCTGGTGTCTTTAAATAGAGCATCAAGCAATGCCCAGGGAACACAGGCCCTAGTTCTGAACTGGCCACCCCTGGCCAAACAGTTAAAAGCTGACACCCCACATTGAGCGCCTTTACACACACCAGTGAGCATCCCAACCGCCCCCTCCCCCCAGGTCTTTGCAAACAGAGCACTGCCCGTCCTTGCTAAGATCGCAGACATGCTCCGGGCAGCTTAGGCTCAGAAGACTCTGTCCCCGCGCCACCTGTGCATCAAGCACCCACGGGCTGGGGCAGGCGCTGCCCGTCAGGGATGGCAGGAGGCAGCCTATGCTCACCATAGCGGCCCAAGCGCAAGGAAATGGTCCTGCCCAGTGTGACGGGGTGGGGGAAGGGCACTCCTGTCAGCTCTGGAGCTCTAGGGGGACCCCTCTTCCTGTCGGCTTCTTGCACAACTCCAGGGTGCAGCCAAAGGGGCCGGGAGAGGAGCAGAGTCCCAACTTTGGGGGTTCCTGCAGAACTTCAGGCCTCTCCCCACTAAACAGCCTCAGAGTTGGGAGGGCTCTTCAAGGTCATGGGGTTTAGCTGCCCTCTTGTGGCTATCAGCCCTGCTCCCCATGCTTCTGAGTGGGCTTGCGTGGCTGTGTGGGGGGAGCTCCTTGCCTTCTGGGACGGCTCACCTCATTGGGGGGCAGGGCTAATGGCTGGAATGATGTTCCATCTAAGGAGCTCAAGTTGGTCTCTTTTTGGGGTGCACCCAGGCCCTTTGTGCTAGTCCAGCTCATGGGGTCCAATGGCCCAGGCCGGCTCCCTCTGCCCCAGCACCTCCCCCAGCACCTCGGCACCGTTAGTGGGACCTGACGGCTCAGCCCACAGGTATTCCTGCCCGGGCCGCATTCTGAGCCAGCTGCATCAACTTGGCAAGGAGACTGGGGCTGTTCCTGTCACTGTAGCTGCTGCCTTGGCAGCACCCTCCATGGGTGACAGCCCTCTGTCTTCTCACGTGAGCTTCTAGGAAGCCACCTCACCCTTTGGGCCAAACCAGGGCCAATAAGTATTGTTGAATTAATTCCTGTATTCCTCAAGCCCAAGGGAAGGGAGGTGCTGCTAATGTTGCATTGAGTATCAGCGATTTGAGAAATGGCTCCAAGTGCTAAAGGTTGCGTGGGTGACACAGGGACCCCAGCCCAGGCAGCCTGGGCCATCGGAGTGCGGGGGTACAGCTGTCCGTCATGTAAATATGAGCTCAGGGGTTCTTCCACTCAACATATCACACCCCACCCCACCCCCACCCCACCAAGCAGGCCCCAGGCAAATGGCTTGACTTCATTTCCTTTCCCCTCCTCCCCTGATGCCTGCCCTCCAGCCAACCCAGCCCAGCAGCTCTTTCCTCCACAAGGAATCCCCCTTCCTCATGTCCAGCTATCTACATCCTGACCTGCTTTAGGCCTGGAGTCCACTCCACCCCCACCCCCACCCTGGTGAAGACCTCACCCAGATGTTCTCCCTGCAGGGCAGTTTTCCCGCCTGGCCATGTTCTCTGTTGGCCTCCTTCTGAGTGGTGGACTTGCTACACAGACCCCTACTCTCACATTTCATCAACACACCCACTTCCCCCAGGTCTTCGCTGCTTCTGCTGGTATAAGGTGTAACGTATAATGACCTTCTGCCCTGCCCCCTCCCCCAGTCACCTTATTCTGGGCCTGGCTGACAGGCTTCCAGCCACCATCCTTTCCTACCTTTGCTTGGGTGGGACTTGAGTGTTCTGGTACCTGCAGGTATCAGACAGCAAGTTGGAAGGCACCAAACGTGGTTGTCAAAAAACCCCTCAGGCCCTGCCTCAGCCACAGCCTTGCACAGGTTACTTACATTGATGTCTTCCAAATCCAGGAAGTTCAGGGCGAGCCCGTTGCGCTTCCAGACAATGGGTGGTCGCAGGTCTCCGCGCACGGCACACGTCAGCACTGTGCTCAGCCCCACGGTCACTGTGGTCACGCTGACCCTCTCCTCGGGGGTGAGGCTTAGCTGAATCACCTCTGTGGGGAGAAGGAGAAGGTGGTCAGGTTTGGCCCGGTGGGAAATGGCCCAGGGGATTTCCTGCAGGGCCTGGGCCCAGGCTGCTGCAGGGCAGCAGAAAATTGTCCACCATGTGCTGCTGAAATGTACAGCGGACGACCCCCTGAGAGAGGGGCCACAACCTATATTAAACGACCAAAGGGCCCTTGTGAGTCAAAGCATGTCAGGAACTACAGCTAGAGAGAGAAGCTGCGGATCTGTGAGTGGAGCCGAGAAGGTGGGCTGCCAGGGCCCCGTGGGCCACCGCACGGAGACCAGGACCAGACGTGAGGCACTTGTCCTGTGGTCCGGGCCTCCGGCCTCCCGACGTCTGGGCTGGGCTAGGCTGGGCTAGTGTAGTCAAGGTCCGCTGGCTGGGCCGACAGGTCTCTCTTCCCTCTGGGGGCGATTTAAAGGTTGCACTGTCTCAAGTTTGGGAAATGGACTGGCTGACCTTTGGAGATTTGTTTCTGTCTGAGGAGTCTCTGAACTTGGACTTAGATTTCTGCTTGGCAACCATGCACAACAGCCTTTAATTTTTTGAAGTGTACCCCAGCCTGCACAAATTTTTAATCCTCGCCATTTTACACCTGATACCATGCCTTAGGACGGATCATTCTTCAGGCAAACGGAAGGGTCTAAAACATTTCCCTTCAATCACAGGCTTTCTGAAATTCTCGGGATTTATGAAAAAATTAATCAGATGCAGATGTTCAAACGCCAACATGGGATCAGGCGTGGAGGGAGAGTCACCAGTCCACTGGGCAGCCTGCCTCCCCAAATCTACACCTCAGGGCACATAGGGCAGCAGCCAGGGTGGCATGAGCTGAGGGAGGCAGCTGGCTTGGGGGCCTGTGCTTATTCTGGGATGCCCGTGGAAGTGCTGGGAGCCCTATTCACTCTGAGACCCTGTCAGGGCCTGGGCAAGGCTGACAAGTATGGAGCAAGGCAGAGAGGTGGGGCCTGAGCTCTGTGACTCAGAGGGACACTACTGAGCTGTGGTCAGTTGTGACATCTGTGCTCATACCCCTGCCCCTGTGTGTGGGAGAGGGGACAGGAAGGGGAGCAGAGCCAGCCGCAGGCATGATGCTCTGCAAAGCAGGTGAGAAGACAGCGGGTGCAGCCAGGTGGGGTCCTGAGGACCCCACAGTCATTCAGTGGCCTGGGGCCTGGGCCCACAGAGAGGAACAAAGTATATATACTAGGGGTTTAGTCAGTGCTTGTTGGATGGATGGATGCAAGATGCAGAAAAGGGAAATAAGAAGGAAAGGAGCCAACAGGCCAGCAGAGGGGGGAAGGGGGGACAATCACACACAGGACAAATGTGACGGAGCCTCACGAGGGAAGATGACTGATGCAGAAGCCCAGCACAATATTTTACAACTGAAGCGATGCACTGCGCATTCCCTCTTCAATCATGTCCCGCTTGCTGCCCTCCCACCTCTGAGTCATGAGGCTTATTGCTTAGGGCAGAGAAGCCCACCACAGACCTGGCTTTGGAGATGCAGAGGGCAGAGAGATGGAGACATGAGAAGAATTTGCTAAAATTATTTAGCTCCCACTGTGCTGTGCCAGCCCTTAGGACTCAGAACCTAGATTCTCCCCAAGTATAGACGAGGTACCTTCCACTCATGGGGTAAACCATGAGGCTCTGTAGAAGAAGGAAGGAGTATGGATACCCCCTCCTCATCCCAGAGCCTTGTGGGAATCACAAGGGAGACAGTGGGAAGTGCAAAGAATATGCCTATTAGGGTGTAGGTGAGGAGAATCAGGGGTCGTTCTAGGAGGAGGCTGAACTGTCCCCAACCACCTGGGCAACTACACAGGGTGTGACAGAGCCAGGGCCTGGGGTTATCTGCCAGAGCTCCCTTGGCTCCTGAGTGGCCTGGAGGGGCTCAGGGGCCCTTGCCTGCACACTGGCTGGGCTGTGAGGGCTCTGTAGCCCTGTACCTGAGGGCTGCACTGAACAGCCAGGTCTGGGCCCTAAGGCAATGACCTCCAGACCTCCAGGGGTGCATTGTGTCATTGACGGCTTTGGGAGGCTGAACCTCAGAGAACCTAGGACTCTGGGCTCCACCAGGCTGAGAGCCCAGATCCAGAGCACAGCCAGCGCTGACCTCACACAGAGCGACTGGGGGTGGGTGGGAGTGGGGTGTCCAGGCATGGGAACATGAGGTGGCAGAGGATGGCAGGGTGCTTACCTGCATACTCAGAAACCAGCTGGGGAGCAGCTGGGGATGCAGGGTTGGAATTGGAAACACGAAGCATTTTTCTTAGGTAGGGAACTCTGTGGACTGTGACAATGGCCTGCTTGGACTAAGCTTTGTAATGGGTGAAATATTTAGGTGCATTTTTCTCCCAATGGCTGGTAAGGGGGGCTTGTGAAGAAGTCAGTTATGTTACCATGTACATAGTCAATTAATCTCCAACAAAGGGGACAAGAAATCGATATAATGGGGTAAAGACAGTCTCTTCAATAAATGGTGTTGGGCCCTGGCTGGTGGCACAGTGGATAAGGCGCTGGCCTGCAGACCCAAAGATCACTGGTTCAATTCCCAACCAGGGCACCTAACCAGGTTGCAAGCCAGGTCTCCAGCCAGGTCCGTAGCTAGAGGCAGGTGAAAGGCAACCATACATTGATGTCTGTCTCCCTCTCTGCCTCTCTCCCTTCTCTAAAATAAATAATAAATCTTTAAAAAAATGGTGTTGGGAAATCTGGACAGATAATGTTAAAAATGACAAGAAACTAGGCCACTTTCTCACACCACATATAAAAATAAACTCAACATGGATTAGAGACTTACGTAAGACTCATTCATACAACTCCTAGAAGAAAACACAGGTGGTAAACCCTGACATTGCTCTTAGTAATGCCTATTTTTGGATATATCTGCTTGGACAAGGGAAACAAAAGAAAATAAACAAATGGGACTACATCAAACTAAACAGGGTTTGCACAACGAAGAAATCATGAATAAAACAAAAAGACAACCTACTGAATGGAAGAAGAGATTCACCAATGAAATATCCTCTAAGGAATCAATATCCAAAATATATGAGGCATTCATAAAACTTAACACCAGAAAACACGCAATCTGATTAAAAAATGGGAAGAGCACCTGATAGACACTTCTCCAAAGAGAACACAAAAATGGCCAACAGACATGTGAAAAGATGTTCAATGTCACTAATCATCAGAGAGCTGCAAATTAAAACCACAATGAGATACCATCTCACACCTGTCAGAATGGCCATCACCAATATATCAACAAACAGCAAGTGCTGGTGAGGGTGTGGGGAAAAGAGGACCCTTGTGCACGATTGGTGGGACTGCAGATTGGTGCAGCTACCATGGAAAATAGTATGGAGGTTCCTCAAAAAATTAAAAATGAAACTATCTTATGACCCAGCAAGTTCATTTCTTTTATCCAAAGAAATCCAAAACATTGATTCAAAAAGATGTACTGAGCACCCCTTTGCTCAGTGCAGCACTGTTTTCAATAGCCAAGATAAGGAAGCAGCCCATCAGTAAACAAGTGGATAAAGAAGATATGTTATATACTCACTTTACAATGAAATATATGACTTGCCCTTAAAAAAGAATGAAATCTTGCCATTTGCAACCACATGGGTAGAGTAAGAGAGTATTATGCTAAGTGAAATACATCAGAGAAAGACAAATGCCATCTGATTTCATTTATATATGAAATCTAAAAAACAAAATAAATGAACAAACAGCCCTGGCAGGGTGGCTCAGTTGGTCGGAGCCTTGTTCTGTACACCAAAATGTTGTGGTTCGATCCCTTGTCACGGCACATATGGGAGGCAACCTATTGATGTTGCCCTCTCACACCAATGTCTGTCTGTCTGTCCCTCTCTTTTTCCTTCCCTTCCCCTTCTTCTCTCTCTCAATCAATAAAAGTGTATCCCTGGGTGAGGACTGAAAAAATGAACAAACAAAACAGAAACAAATTCATAGATACAGAGAACAAATTGATGGCCGCTAGATGGGAGGTGTACCTGTGGACTGGATGAAAGAGGTGAAGGGATTGAGATTATAAATTGCCAGTTATAAAACAGTCCCAGGGACGTAAGCACAGCATAGGAAATATAGTCAATAATATTGCAAAAACTATGTATGGTGCCAGGTGATACTCTACTTATAGGAGGATCGCTTCGTAAGTTATATAAATGCCTAATCACTATGTTGTGCTCCTGAAACTAATATAATAATGAACGCCAACTACAATGGAAACACACGTTTAGAAAGGTATGTTACAAAAGGAGCCTATATTTTCTCTGCATGTCTGAGCTCCATCCAGTCAGACTACAGGGCTGTCAGAGAGGGGCTCCTCATCTGAGGTGTGGTCCCCCCACACCGGCATCACCTCTCTGGGGTACAGACTCCAGGCTTTTACAGGTACCCCAGGGCTTCTGTGGCACCCTGAGGCCTGAGAACCCCTGTCTTAATGATGAGGGCTCTGCATGGATGGACAGGGGAGTGCATGTGGGGTTGGGAGGCGAGGTGGTCTGGCTGGCTGGGGCCTGGGGGTCAGTACCGGGCTAGGAGCATAGGCCCTCACTTGGAATGTAAGAGCTATGGGCAGTGTGAGGGGCCCTCCCTCCATGTGTCCTCAAAGCCATATATTTCAAAATGCTTTAGAACAATGTCTGGAAAACAAACAGAGCAGCAGGCCAGGTGGGCAGCCTGCGCATCTCTCCAGCAGCCCTGGGACGGCGGTTCGTGCACCCCAGCTGGGTGTTCCGGCCCATCCTTTGTGTCCGGAGACGCGCTCTTTTCCAGCAAAGACTCACGCAAGGCTGGACTGACAGGGCCATCATAATTCTGCTCCCGCCAGCTACGCAAACAGGAACCAAACTGCAAATATTTGGATCATGTAAAGTTTAATTAAATGACTGTTTTATTGAATTTAATTCATGTCAATATTCTCCAGCTCCATGTAAAATTCTGAAGAGTTTTATGGCAACCGAATCTCTCCTCGATCCCAGTTAGCTACTGTTGGACCGCTGGCCGGCTCCTCTTCCCTGCTAAGTGACCTCCCAGGGGGTTAAAAGTGAAGCAGTGTCATGGGCTGGGGCTCCTGTGAGCAGGGCAAATGCTAGACTGTAGCTCTGGACACCTGCCTCCAGGCCTGGCACCACTGGGAATATGCCCAGTGGCCTTGGGCAGGTCCCTTCCTGTCCCTGGGCCTCAGTTTAGACATTTATGAAATGAGGCATTGGTTAGGGGGGCTCTGGGGGCATAGACGGTTTTTGGGCTCTGGGAGTCTGAGCACATGGTTCCAAGTGGACGTCCCTACAGACCTTCCTCGGTCTTGCCAGGGGACACCCATGGCACCCCCGCCCCAGTGCCATCTGCCACTGTTCTTTGCTCACTTGTCCATGGCGGCTGACGGTGGCACTCACAGTGGCCAAACCCCACAGGGGCTTCCCTCGTGATACTCCCCCCGAGTCCTCCCTTCTCTCTGTCCCATCTCCTTAACAGCCTCCTGTGTGGTCACACCGCCAGTCTGCCCTATGGCCTGTGACTCCTGTCACCACCTGGACTACAAGGTACAACCCTGCTCAAAAGCCACCTGTGGCTCCCCATCACCCATGGACTTGGCACAGAAGATTCAAAGCCGCCCTTGGCCCTGCCTCACATCTGCCTCTATGTCAGTACCCACAGCGCCCACTGGTTCCCCATCCCATTCGAGGGTTTGGCCCTAAGCATACCCCTGGTGGGCGCCTCCTAGTGGTCTATTCACAGACCCTGCCGCCCTGGCCCCCACCTCTGAGACGGCCTCGTGGGATGTTTCTGGTGCCCTGCAGTTTTAACGCAAGGTGATGCTTGGGCAGACACTGGGTCGGGACTTTTTCAAGCTTACGTGACAGAAACTCTCAGAAATGCTCACCCAGCTTAGGAAGGAAAGAGGAGGGTGGTCTTAGTTCCCCCCACTGGGACGTCTAAGGGGACGGAGGCTGCAGGCTCCCAGAACCCTAAACAACCACCTTGCTGCTCAGCTGCAAAACATGTGGTGGTGGCGCCACACTCACACTGTCCCTGTCCATAGGATCCCAGAGCCAAGGACCAAGTCTTTCCTGAGACCCCGGGAAGAAAGCACAATGGACCCATATGGACTAGACTGGCTGCCTGTGTTCCCGCCATGAAGCCACCCCTGAGGCCAAGTGCACAGAGTACTCTGCCGCCACAGCACGGACTGCCCCACCCTCCAGCCCTGGGCCAGGTGGCCACCTCTGGGGTGGCTGCGGGGTGGGAGGTGGGGTCGAACATCTCAACAACGGTTGGGCAGATCAATACCCTGTGGCCACCACAGACACACAGAGAAGGCCCCTCTCTTCCCTCCATCCCCTCACAGCTCCACTGGGAGCCCTTGAGAAGGAGCAAGAGAACAAGGGGAAGGTAGGTGGGGACAATGAGAAGCATCAGAACTGAAACCTGACTTCGGTTGCCATCTGCCCCCACCTGCACCTTCTCTGGAGAGCGCTGGCTGGTGACGTGGCCCAGCCCAGGGTGCAGGAGCGGGGCTGGGCAGCTGGACTTCGTGGGGATTGTCCTCACATGGGCCCTGTGAACACATCTGACTGCACTTCTGCTGTGGGCTGTGGCACTCTATGGAGCAGGGGGCTCGGATACATCTTGATCTGGACTCAGCTCTGGTGAGGCCAAGAGTCACAGCTGTGGGGAGACAAGGAAGCCACACTGCATCCCCGGGTAGCAGCCAGAGGAAGGACCAGCAAGGGGTCCTTGCAGCTCCTGGCTGTGACCCTGCTGCTCCCATGATGCCCGACCACCTGTGGTCCCATGGCCTCTCTGGGAAGGTCCTCAAGATTTCTGAGGGACTGCCCGAGCAACGAGATGTGCCTGTGCTCAGTGTGCTGGGGGCAGTGGGACAGTGCAGGGATGGGGCTCCTGCCGGGTATGAGGTAGGAGGCCGCCAGTGCCCTTAGAAAGGGAAGCCCGAGCTAGAGGTCAGAGCAGCTGCCTGGGGAGCTCGTCTGGCCCTGCTGGGCAGAGATGGCCCCAGAGGAACACACGCCTGTGACGAGAACTGGAAGGCTTGCCTTGAGACTAGGGGATTTGGGGAGGGCAAAGGGGTTGGGATTCCTGACAACTTGGGACACCTGTATCCCTAGGCATCAGACCTTGTGACATCAGTGGGCTTCCCTTTGCTCCCTCCAGGATGAAGTGGGACAGGTCACATGGCTGTGACTGTCAAAGTCAGCACAGGTGGGTTAGAACGAACAGACCTTCCGGGGCATTAATTAGGCTGCATGTCCAGCACTTGGGTCCCAGGCAGGACTGTTTGGGGCTCCTGGGCCTAGCATGGTATGGGCACACAGTAGGGCTTTGAGGCCTCGGTGGGCTGACAGCAGCCTCTTGGGAGACACCAGTCTCGCTTTCCAGGCCCTTCAAACCAGAGCAGCAACACCCTGTCTCCCAGACACAAGGGTGCAGACACCAGCTCTCGGCTTCCTCCCTGCACAGCCGCGCCCCCCGCCCCCCATCAGGAGAATTGGGTGTGAAGACCTATTATAGCTTTCACACCACCTGGGCGTGGTTCCTCACACTGCACTGAACCTGAGGAGACACTCATAAACCTGTCCGCACCCTCTCAGGCAGGTCCTGGAGCTTCGCAGCACCAGAAATTCAATTTCTCAACGTCTCATCAGGTCGGCGTTAGTGTTAGCGATGCACTAATGGAACACATGCCTATCTGGACGGCTGCCATTTTCCAAAGGATGTTTTTGGTGAAAAGACCCTTGTCAAAATCTCAACCAACCTGCCAGCTCAGCCACGTTTTAGATGGTGCCTTGGAGCAAACACCCAGGCTCAGGGGCCTGCTTGGGAGTCAGGGCCATTGGGCAACAGAGCCCAGGCTGGGTGCTCAGGTTCATCTCTGGGGCTGCAGCCTCTTTTCACACTGTTTTTGCAAATGAATGTTCTTCCCCTGGGATGCACCCCTCAGGTGACCTGGGAGCTGCCAAAGGCGGTGTGGCACCCGTGGGACAAGCTCTATTGATCTGGTCTTGTTCCTGGGACCAGAGCCACCCAGTGAAGGAGGTGAGTGGAACAGAAACAATGTCTCCTGGCCACACAGGGGACAGGTAACATCTCTGATCTCCATCTCCTGAACATGATGACTTCACCTGGCATTTGCAGGGCAGAGCTGTTTTGGCTCATCCTGAGGAGACATGTCAAGGTGGGGTGCTTTGTGCCCCCTCCTCCAGGGCCCGCCACTCCGGCTCCTGCCCACAGCTGCCGGAATCCAGCTGGCGGGAGGCAGGGGACAGGCTGTCCTGGGGCCTTCCGCCTCGGACTCAGGTTTCGAGCACTTGGCCATAGGGGCTCTGCACAGGGGACTCTGGGCCAGCCAGAGTCGCCGTTGTCCTAACTTTCCTGTTTCTTTCTGCATCATCTGATTCCATCTCTGTGCCACTGTTCTATTCCCTCTTCCTTGCTTCATGTTGGGGATGGCAATCAACAAATTAGTTACCTGCAGATTGGTGGGTAATTTACTTTTTCGATCAATTTATGTTGCTTGGCGTTGCTTCAACTATTACTGTCGTTTAAAGTTCTGCTCTCTAGTGTAACCAAACACCCTTGCAAGCTGCAGGAAGGCCGAGAGACCATATCTGTTTTATTTCTTTCATATCCCTAGCCCCTAATATAATTCTTAGCATACAGAAGGGATTTAATAAGTAGCTTCACGCAAGAGAAAGATTAGACTAGCGCTTGTGCAACAATTATTTTTTAAGCACCTACTGCATGCCAGAATACAGTAGTTGGAGACATCCTGGCGAGCAGAACAAGCCCTGTGCCTGTTCATCTGCAGCTCAGAGCTTAGCAGGGTGGACAAACATTAAATGGGTGCATCAGACACCCGAAGCCTGTCCACAAGGCCTGGTAGAGGCCCCTCGGTGCCTGCAGAGCCTGAGCACCCTCTTCTCCGAGACCTCCTTGTGTGCCCAGTGCGAGGCTCGGTGGGGGTGCGTGCAGCAGGCAGACCCACATCTCACTCCCAAGGAGCCTCAGTGTGGTATAGTGTTCTCCTTAGTGGCAGGAGCCACCCTCTGAGCTCTTGGACTCTCTGTTTTGCCTTTGGGAAAACTAAAGCACAGTGTGACTGCTGTGTGTAGAGAGTGGGGGAGATGGAGCTGAGCTTAGCGTCCAGGGTCTGTGACACCATGTCTCGGGGCCCTGGGGGGCCACAGGAGTGGCAGGAGCAGGAGTGTTCGTTGGCAGGATCGTGGGGCAGTGCCCAGGAGGAGAGCTCAGGCCTCCCAGCCGGCAGGGCGCGGGGCCCCCACGGGGCTGCGTCCCAGCTCCTCCTCTGCGGCGGATCTCTGAGCCCGCGGCGGCTCAGTCAGGTCGGCCAGCCTTCGCATCTCCCGTGCCCGGCAGAGTCCACTCCCGAAGGTGATGGGAAGGCTCTGCTCAAGATGCTTGCAAAGGAAAAGTACCTTAACTGCTTATTCCTTTAGTGACTTCATGGAAAAGAATGCATTACCTTATGTCATCACATAGTGGTTACTCAGATTTTGCAAACGTTCACGTGACAGTGGTTGGCTCTAGAATCGTCTTTACAAGCTTTCGGTGGAGATAAGCGGGTAACTTTGACCTAACCAGCAGGGGGTGCTGGGATGTGTGCACCCAGATGCAGGTTCATCTTCTAACTTCTGGGCACCCGGGAAAGCTGTTCCTGGCCTCACGGAGCCAAGAGTTATTGGGTCTGACGGAAGGTATGTGAATGCCTGGCCACACACCCGTGTCATTGTGGTGGGTAATATGTTGTGTCAACTTGACTGGGGCATGGCGTGCCTATTTCAACACTATTTCTGAGGGTTTTGGGACGAAATTAACATTTTAATCCATAGACTGAGTAAAGCCAGTTACTCTGGGGAGTACCAAGGGTTAGGGGGAGGAAGGGTGGGTAGCTCATCCAATCAATTGAAGACCTGAATATAACAAAAAGGCTGAGTAAGACAGACGGCTTGAGCCTGACTGCCTTTAAGCTGGGTCTTTTCTCCCTTTGGACTTGAACAAAAACATCATCTCTTCCTGAGTCTCCAGCCTACTGGCTTTCAGACAGGAACTTCTATCTTCTGCTTTCCTAGGTCTCCAGCTGACTGCAGGTCTCAGCTGAAATGGTGTGAGCCAATCCTCTCTCTCCATCCACCTGTCCATCCACCCCTTTCTCCCTGCTTCCCTCCCTCCCTTCATCTATCCCTCCACCCACGCAGTCACCCAGTCACCCATCCACCCATCCATTCATCTACCTCCCTGTCCATCCCCACCCACCCACCCATCCACCCACCCACCCATCTACCCATTTATCCACCCACCCATCCACCCACCTACCCACCCATCCACCCATCTACGCAC
>PVIW01001057.1:0-346196 GCA_004026585.1 Noctilio leporinus | reverse complement strand
GGGGAGGGGGGAGGCAGAGGCAAAGAAGGGGAGCAGCTTAGACAAGAACCTAATATAAAAGAACCATGGACATGGACAACAGGTGGGATTGACTTTGGGGGGAATGGGTGGGTGGGAAGGGGGACAGAGGGGAGCAAAAAGGGGATGGATGTAATACAACAACAATAAAATTTAAAAAAAAATTCCATCAAGTGGTACAGAAAAATATTTTATGTTACATTAAAAACAAACAAAAGGTTCTATTAAGGGTATATATATATATATATATATATATATATATATATATATATCTTTACTTACCTTTTAATAAAATTAGGATTTAGAAACAATATAGAATTTTCTTGAGCATATCTGAGATAATCACAATACGCTAATTATAAAAGTAGCATGTCTTTTATTTACATGTAAAACCAGATTCTAACACATAGAAGTGATTAAAAAATAAAGTATACCTATAAAAAGACCTGAAATTAACATGAACAATTTTACTCTGTAGTTTTAAAACTCTCCCATCCCCAAAATAGCAATTTGTTTATTCAACAATAAAAATATCTAATGTTCATCTAAATGGCACTTTTAACTCTCCAATGTACATTTATATTTTCCACATTTACATCCTACAAAATATTCTTTACCTTTGAATAGAGGGTTATCAGTACTAAAAGCCTGGGGAGCAAATTGTCTCTCCATCTTAATTTTTAAAAACTTTTTTTTTTTAAGAGGGAAAAAGGCTGCGGAGTAGGTAGAAGCTACACCTACTCCTTGTGCCAAACCAGATTTACAGCTAAATTATAGAGCAATTAACCTGAATAACCCACTGAAGGCCAGCTGAACAGGAGTTTCATAACCAAAAATTTACAGAAGAAGCCACATCGAGACTCTGGTAAGAGGGATGGAGGTGCAGAGAGGGCTGGCCTCTGCACCCACGTGTATGAGATACCTCAGCTGCAAAAGTTCCCCATGAGAAGCATGAGGTCTCAAGTCCACACTGGGATCCACAGCCCAGAACACCAAAGCCAGGAAGAGGAGCCTGCACAGCATCTGGGAGTGAAAATAACTGGGGACTTTGTCCACCTGGAACAGGAGGAAGTCTGCTAGAAACCCAGGTGCTCTGTTAAAGGGCCAATGCACCAGATCTTGTTCTTGGACACTCACCTGAGACTCTGGAAGAGGGCAGGCAACTCAGGACATAGGGAAGTCATAAAAGGAAGATCTAGGTGGCATGGTCCTGAGGAAGGACCTGGAGGGTCAGCCCCTGTGGTCCATGTGGTGAGTCCCTATCTCCAACTGCACCCAGGCACCATCTTTTCAGGATTGAACACTTCTTACAGCACTAGCCTAGGGAGTACACTAACTCAGACCTCCAACTACTGGCGGCACCACCTTGTCAAGCTCAAGTTCTGCACAAAAGGTTTACTAGCTGCACCCAACAGGGACCCTTGGTGCACTCTTTTTCTGAGGAAGCTCTTGGCAGACACTCAAACAATCATTGAGCTAGGTGACTTTGGAACAGGAGCCAGTCTTACCCACCTCATGCAGTCTTGACTGGCATTGTCCTCAACGGGCAACTCTTTTGATCTATCCTCCCCAATCCCGATGAGCTTCAAAATGGGCATAGATGAATCCCTTTTAAACTAGTGCTAATGAACAAAAAAGAAAAATGATCTTTTTACACCTTTAAAAGCTATATTTTAATGGCCATTGAGTATGACGGTTCCTTGTACCTGATAAAGTTATCTTATTAAAAGTTCAACTGCATTTGAAAATTGTTACTTTAGTTGAGGCTGGAAGTATGAGACATATGTCTTATGCTTCCACTTGCACTTCATGGTTTACAATTTTATTGTTACTTCACTTGAAATACAATCTACTGTTTAGTTATTAGAGCATTACTTTTCCAAGTGCTATAATTAAGATTGTCTAGACACTTCCTCTGTGCCTCCTATTTTTCAAGGATTCTAAACCATACAATGAAAAATTGAAAATTGTGTGGGGCCTTTGGAGCACATCCCCCTCAGGAGCACATCCCCCTCAGAGGCTCTTCTCCAGGACAGGAGCGCTGGTTTCTGAGGCTGTGAAGCCAAGCAAAAGAGATGTTCTTGCCCCTCTCCTGCTGGTTCTACTAACCATACCACCAGTGGGAGCCAAATTTGATCTGTCCTCCTGAGTCTCTGTGGCTCAGGTGATTTGGAAGATTGAGCCACTGAGTGGCACTAGACACATGTATCTTAAAGCTGTCCTATCAAGTATGGGAGCCAGAGCAGATCTACCTAATAAAGGTAGATAAATACAACAATGCAGGAAAATAAGAATGAAAAGAAATATGCCCCAAAAGAAAGAATAAGAGAAATACCTAGGATAAGAATTAAATGAATGGAAACAACCAAGATACCAGATTCAGAGTGTAAAAAAATATTATAATGAAGCTCAAGGACCTTAGGGGAAGAATGGATGATCTCAGTGAGAACTTAAAGAGATGAAAACATCAAAAAAACATAGAAACCATAAAAACAAACCAGTCAGAAAGGAAGACTACAATTTGTGAAATGAATACACTGGAAGGAATCAAGAGCAGGAAAGAAAAAACAAAGGATCAAATCAGTGATTTAAAGGACAAAATAACAGACCTTGCATATTCCCCGAGTATGAATAATGTGTAATAAATAATAGGTACTCATTTTGAACAATAAAAAAATAAAAATAAAAATAAATAAAAATAAAAAAAAGGACAAACTAACAGAAAACCTCCCAAGCAAAACAACAAAAAGAATAAAGAAGTTTAGAAAATAAAGGAGACCTGGCTGGTGGCACAGTAGATAAGGCACCAGCCTGCGAACCTAAAGGTTGCTGGTTTGATTCCCCAGCTAGAGCAGGTTGCAAGCCAGGTCTCCAGCCAGGTCCATGGCTGGAGGCAGGTGAAAGGCAATCATACATTGATGTCTCTCTCTCTCTCTGCCTCTCTCCCTTCCCCTATCTCTGAAAATAATAAATAAAATCTTTAAAAAAGAGAAAATGAAGGAAATATAACATACATCTGAGACATCAAGAACCGACATTCTCATTCATAGGACTACATGAAAGAGAAGAGAAAGAGCAAGGGATCAAGAACTTGTTGGAAGAACTAATGGCTGAAAACTTCCCTAACCTAGAGAAAGAAAAACACACAAATGTAGGAAACAGAGAGAGTTTCCAAAATTTGAACCCAAAGAAGTCCACAGCAAGATACATCATAATTAAAATCACAAAGGTTAAATATAAAGAGAGAATCTTAAGAGCATCAAGAGAAAGACAATTACAAATAAGAAAGTTCCCATGATGCTGTCAGCAGATTTCTCAATAAAAACACTAGGCAAGAAGAGTCTCACATGAAATGTTCAAAGTGATAAAAAGTAAGGACCTATAGCCAAGACTACTCTATCCAACAAAGCTATCACTTAAAATTGGGGGCAAAATAAAGTGATTTGTAAACAAAAAGAAACAAAAACACCTAAAGAAGTTCATTAACATGAAATCAGTTTTGTGAGAAATATTAAAAGGTCTTCATTAAGAAGATAGAAAAAGAGACAGAGAGAGAAGAACAGAAAGACTGGTATAAGGAATAAAATTATAATAAATAAGTACCTATCAATAACAACTTTAAATATAAATGGATTAAGTACTCTAATAAAAAGACATAGGATAGGTGAATGGATAATAAAACATGACATATATATGCTGTCTACAAGAGACCCACCTCAGAAATACTCACAGAGTAAAAGTGAAGGGATGGAAAAAATACTCCATGGAAATGGAAATTTTAAAAAGAGCTGGGGTAGAAATTCTTACATCAGAGTAGACTTCAAAATAAAAAGGCCATAACAAGACACAAAGAAGAATATGACATAATACTAAAATGATCAACCAACAAGAGGAAATAACCCTTGTAACATATACGCACCCAAATAGGAGCACCTAAATAGAAAATCTTGGTAGACAATAAGGGAGAGGTCAATAGCAATATAGTTACATTAGGGGATATAAGTTAAAAAATCTCCCAGACAAATATCAGCAAAGCAATAACAACTTTAAACAACATACTGGATAAGATGGGTTTAATTGATATTTATAAAGCATTTCATCCCCAAACAGCAGAATATACATTCTTTTCAAGTGCTCATGGAAAATCCTCTAAGATAGATCACATTTTAACCCTGGCTGGTGTGGCTCAGCACATTGGCAATGGCCTGCGAACCCAAAGGTCGCTGGTTTGATTCCCAGCCAGGGCACGTAACCATGTTGCAGGCCAGGTCTCCATCTAGGTCTGTAGCTGGAGGCAGGTGAAAGGCAACCATATATCAATGTGTGTCTCTCTCTCTCTGCCTCTCTCCCTTCCCCTCTCTCTGAAAATAATAAATAAAGTCTTTAAAAAAAAAAAAAAAGGTCAATAAAACTAAGAATTGGTTCTTTGAAAATATAAACAAGATTGATTCACCTTTAACAAGTCTTATCACAAAAATAAGAGAGATGACCCAAATAAACAAAATCAGAAATGTAAGAGGAAAAGGAAAGCTAGCACCACAAAAATACAAAGGGTTGTAAGTGAATATTATGGACAATTACATGCCAATAAATTGGGCAACCTGGTTGAGATGGATAAAATCCTAGAAATATACAATCTTCCCAAACAGAATCAGGAGAATCAGAAAATATTAATAGACCAATGACAACTAACAATATTGAAGCAGAAAATAAAAAACCTCCTTGCAAACAAAAGTCCTGAAAAAATCACTTCACATGCAAATTTTATCAAACATTCTAAGAATTAACATCTCTCCTCAAATTATTTTTAACAACTCAAGAGGAGGAAAGGCTTCCAAATTTATTTTATGAAGCCAGCATTATCCTAATTCCAAAGCCAAATAAAGACACTCTAAAGGAAGAAAATTATAGGCTAATGTCCCTGATGACCACACATGTTATGATCCTTAACAAATATTAGCAACCGATCCAGCCATCCACTAAAAAGATCATACACCATGATCAAGTGGGATTTATTCCAGGAATTCAAGGTTAGTGCAATATCCACAAATCAATAAAGGTGATACATCACATAAACAGAATGAATAGAAATCACATAATCATATCAATATATGCTTAAAAAGAATTTGATAAAATCCAGCACCCAGTTATGATAAAAACTCTCACTAAAGTGGGAATAAAGTGTAATAAAGGTCATCTATGAGAAACCCAGAGTTTGCATCATACTTAAGAGGCAAAAACTAAAAGCATTTCCCTTAAGAACAGGAACAAGACAGAGATGTTTGCTTTCACTACTCTTATTTAACATAGTACTGGAAGTGTTAGACACAGCAATCAGACAAGAATATATAAAAGGCATCCAAATTGGAAAGGAGGAAGTAACTCTGTCATTCTTTGCAGATAAAATAATACAGTATAAGAAAACCCTAATGAGTCTACCTAAAAAAACTACTAGAATTGATAAGTGAATTTAGTTATGTAGCAGTATACATAATTAATAAGAAACTCAAAATACTAATTCAAAAGAATGTATGCACCCCTATGTTAATAGTAGTATTAGTTACAATAGTGAAGATTTGGAAGCAGCCCAAGTGTGCATCAGTGGATGAGCGGATAAAAAAAAGCTGTGGTATATTTACATATTGGAATACTACTTAGCCATAAAAAAGGAAAGAAATTTTACCTTTTGTGGCAACATGGATGGATATGGAAAAAGACAACTACCATGTGATTTCACTAATGCGTGGAATCTAATGAACAAAATGAATTACCAAACAAAATAGAAATAGACTCATAGATACAGAGAACAGACTGCCAGCTGTCAGTGGAGAGGAATTTGTAGGGGTTGGTGAAAAATATTCAGGGATTAAGCAATGAAAAAAAACACCAGGCACAGACAACAGTATGGTGATTGCTAGAGAGAAAGGAGGGTGGGGTGGGGAAGTGGAAGAGGGCAAATCGGAGATAAATGGTGATTAGAGACTTGACTTTGACTGGTGAGTACAGGATGCAGATGATTTGCTACCGAGTTGTACACTTGAAACTTGTATTGTTTTATTAATCAATGTCACACTATTAAAGAGGTAAAAAGAACATAGAAAATGAAATGTGCATATATAAGTCATACTAAAGAGGACTGCATGATTTTTAATTTGAAATAATTTAGTTCTTAGCCCATTGCATTTCTTAATAAATTTTATGCTCAGCTTTTCATATTCTACAACAAAAGCAGGAAAACTTGCAAACTGGGCAAAATATTGTATAATTAATTATATATGTGTGTGTATACACTGTTTATGATTAATCTATTACTGTTGTATTATAGCTGTCCCATTTTTTCCCCATTGTTCTCTCCTGCCCCATTTTTACTTTAAAAAAACATGAGCTAAGCCCTAGCTGGTGTCTCAGTGGGTAAGACGCCAGCCTGTGAACCCATAGGTCACCGGTTCCATTCCCAGCCAGGGCACATAACCAGGTTGCAAACCAGGTCTCCAGCCAGGTCCATAGCTGGAGGCAAGTGAAAGGCAACCATACATTGCTGTCTTTCTCCCTCTCTGCCTCTCTCCCTTCCCCTCTCTAAAACTAATAAATGAATAAATCTTTAAAAAGGGAAAAAGGCCCTGGCTGGTAGCACAGTGGGTAAGGCGCCGGCCTGAGAACACAAAGGTCGCAAGTTCGATTCCCCAGCCAGGGCACATAACCAGGTTGCCAACCGGGTCCCCAGTCAGGTCTGTGGCTGGAGGCAGGCGGGGAGCAGCTATACATTGATGTCTCTCTTCCTCTCTGCCTCTCTCCCTTCCCCTCTTTCTAAAAATGGTGAAGTGGAATCTTAAAAAAAAAAAAAAAAGTACTTAAAAAAAAAAGGAAAAAAAAAACATGAGCTATACCTTACAAACTTACATATTTCCTTCCAGGATATATAATAAAGCTATATATATATATATATAACTATAAATGAAATTTTAGAAAAAATGTTACCTATTGGACAATGTTTTAATGCAGTTATAACCTCAGGATAGAAAATCCACTAAAATTAAGTCTTCAAAAATAAAAAAACAAATCTTTTATCCTGAAATAGTCATTGTCTGAAATTATGTACTGTATAAAACCTAATTGTGGCTAGGGAGAATGAAATTGCAATAGTAAAAATTGGTAATTAGCTAGGTAGCTTTTGTCTTGAATATTCCCACAGTTCATAAAATAGCAAGGTCTATAATCAGGACCAATTTTTAACCTTCAGAAAAGAGAAGTGTTGTCATTAATCTTTGATGTTGTCCATAATCTTTATCATGAAATGTCATTGTTTTCATTTGCAACCTAAATTTGTTTGTTAAAGAACATGTTCTTGAAAACAAATGCTATGAATGCCGTTATGTCATATATTTAATTAGAAAATAAAAATATAAATGAATCAAATAAAATTTTGTTTAGTTATAGTGAAGCACATTTCTAATTAATTTTAGAAGTAATTTTACATTTTTTAACTGAAATAAAATTGACATATATTAAATTATACAGATTTTAAGTATTAAGTTTAGGAAATTTTTACAAATTTATATATATATTTAACACTGCTTTTAAAGTATAGCATATTTCCATTAGTCTAAACTTTCCCTTGTGCTCTGTTACAGCTATTTTAACCTTCTGTATTATCTTGTGGATTAATTTTTATTGATCCCAAATGTTATGTAAATGATATCATGTTATTATATTGGATTAACTTTGATGAACATACTGTTTTTGACATTTCAACTTGCTGTACCTATTTGTAGTTTATACTTAATATTTTTATAGCTGAGCCACCTTCTGTTTTCTGAATATATATTAATATGTTCATCCATTTTTCTTTTTAATGGACATTTTAGGTGTTTCTAGCCATTTTTATCATATATAATGTTGGTATAAACATATTATATGTATCTGTTGAGATCATACATTTTTATGTTTTTCTGGAAGTAAAAACTAGTGTACCATTAGCAAGTTTCATGTTTAAATTTATAAATAAATTCCAGTTTTCAAAAAGTGGCTGCATCATGTTTCACTAGCAGCAACACATGAGAATTTCTATTGCTCTAAATTCTCCTAAAAATTAAACCTCTTTAATTGTATCTAACCCAGTATTTCTAAAGGGGTGTCTTTAATTTGTGTTTCCCTGATGAGCACTTATGGCTTCTTAGTATTTCTCAATAAACATTTTTTCATAAACTTACTGACATTTTGCATATATTGCCCTATTAATTATACTGAAAATTGAGCCATTTAAATGGATCCTTAGAGTCTTTTTAATTGATTGTATATGTTCTTCATGTGTGAGGTGGGATACAAAAAACTACCAGAATTATTTTCTAGAAAGTGAGCCTTTTGTACGGCTTTCCCCTATAGGTTAGTATTCTAGGATCCTATCTAAATCAGCGTACCATCTGGCTTGTTGTGAGAGGTTGTGTTAGGCTTCAGTGAATTTTGTTTGAAGTCTCTTTCGGTGCATTTAACCATTTCATGTTCAGTGAGTTACCTGTGCACCTGCCCACACCGTGCTCAGTGTGCAGCAGTTTTTTATCAAAATGGCATGACCCTGGAGCCCCACCCTTCCTATTCATCCAATCTTGCCCTGAACAACTGTTATGTGTTTAAAAATAAGTCCTCAAAGGGAAATGCTTTCCTGATGTGGAAGAGGTGAAACAAAAAATGTCAGAAGCACTAAAAGATATCAAAATTGACAAGTTCAAAAACTATTTTGAGCAGTGGAAAAAAAAAATCTTGATAACTATATTGTACCAAATGGAGAATACTTTGAAGGTGACTAAAATTTAAACAAGTAAGAATAAATACACAACTTTTTTATAACTAAATTCTGGGCACTATTTTTTGGGGGGTCCCTCCTTGTATTCTTATCACACAGTCTTTGTCAAGTATTTTTCCCCAGAGTGAAGTTTAAATTTTTGTTTTTAAATGTTGAGTTTTGATGAGCAGCTCCTTTGTTTGATGAAGAGAAATTTATAAAATTTCAAAATATGGTTTAAATATTTTAAATTATTTAAATACATTTTTGCCTACCACAAGGTTATAAAATAGTCTTCTGTTATTTTTTTTTCCAGAAGTTCCATAGTCTCAATTTTCATATTAAGGATATATTTTATCTCAAATTAATGTATATGTATGGGAAAGGTAGGACTTTTTTCACATTTATTAAGTTGTTCCAGCATAATTTGTTGAAACAACGTTCCTTTCTTAGAATTTCATGATCATGGTCAAGGTCAACTGACCATTTATGTGTGGGTCTGTATTTTGACACCCTGTTTCATTGAACATTTTTGACAATCCTTATTTTAATACCACCCTATCTTGAATACTGATTGATTGTTCAAATTACATAGTATGAGTGCTCCATCTGCATTTTTTCCCCAACAATGTTTGAATAGTCTAGAGTTATGCATTTGAATAGTCTAGATTTATGCATTAAAATTTTTCATGATCAGTTTATCAACTTCTATTCATATTCTGAATAATGTACTTGGAATCAATAAATAACTGTGTAAGATATTAATTTAAAGCAATGAACATGACTATTTATTTATTTATTTTAAACTGAAGCTTTATAGTTCAGATGACTTACATGTTTTTTGTTGCTTTTATTTTTGGTATTTAAAGTTTTATTTTACAAGTTAATTTTAATTGTTTACAGTTAGCATTTAGAGATGAATTATTATTTTAATATTAACTTTCTAGCCTGCAATCTTTCTGAAGTCACTTATTAATTATCATAGTTTTTTTTATTGTGTTTTCTTTTTCTTTAAGGATTTTATTCATTATTCTCAGAGAGAAGGGTAGGGAGGGAGGAAGAAAGGGACAGAAGCATCAGTGTATGGTTGCCTTTCACTTGCCTCCAGCTATGGACCTGGCTGGAGACCTGACTTGCAACCTGGTTATGTGCCCTGACTGAGGAATTGAACCAGCAATCTTTGGGTTTGCAGGCCAGTGCCTATCCATTGAGCCACCAGTCAGGTACTATCATAGTTTTTAATTTAAGATTTATAATTATGTTGGCATATAATAATGCATTTTATTGACAAAGTGAATTTTGCATTTTCATTTCAAAACTACATGTAGGGGGACAGAGAGGAGCAAAAAGGGGATGGATGTAATACAACAACAATAAAATTAAAAAAAAAAAACAAACTACATGCAATTTATTTACTTTTCTTGCCTTAGTAATTTTGGGCCTCATGTTGTTCCTAATCATTTGGGCAAAGGGTTTGGTGTTTTACACTAAATAAGTTTTAATGGATTAATTTAAGAAGCTATAGTTAATTTCTTATTTTGCTAAGTATCATTATGAATAGGTATTGGATTATGGGTTAAGTGATTTTTTTAAACTTGAGGTTATAAGAGGTGTTCTTCTTAATCTTCTGTTAATGTGGCAATCACTTTCATTTTTTTCAATGATATTAGATCAAACTTGCCTCCCAGCAATAAAACTCACTTGGTCAAGATAAAATCTTTTAATTATTGCTGTACATGATATCGTACTATTTAATTAGATTTTTGTCTATTGCATTTATAAAAATATTTTGTCAAATTTTATCATGATCCTGCTGGACTTAATGCTTGTCAGTGATACCTCTTATAGTTTCTAAAAAGTTTTTATATTATTATCCATTCTTTAATTGTTAATATAATTTTCATAAAACTGCCTGAGCTTCAAGGTTTATTTTGAGTAAAATTATTTATTATTAAGTTAATAGAAATTAGCTATTTCTTCTAGTGTCCACTATTTTATATTATGGTTTTCAAAGTGGCATAAATTTTTTTCACACAGGATGGCAAAATAAGCATATAGATGTGAATCACACTGTGGCATTGAAACATCCTTTTGAGTTAACAAAGCTACTGTAATAATCCTAACATACTTGTCTTTTTCTATACAAACAACTATAAACCTACCTTCTCTTATCCTGTAATATTTTCTTAATTTTCTTGCAAATACAGCTCAAATCTTGAATATTATTTTTCTGATAGTGATTATTTGGTTTCATTATTTTTATTGTGCTACTTTTTAATATTACATTAATTTATGTTCTTGTCATTAGTATTTCATTCTTTGAGGGGTTAATCTGATTTTTTTATAATCTCAAGAAAGCACCTCAGACCATTGATCTTCAAATGTTTTTCCAATACACACATTTTGAAGTGTAAGTTTCTCTCTAAGCATCTCATTAGCAGCATTCCATGAATGTTATCAAGTTGCCAATGCTATATTCAGTTTGAAATAACATATTTGTCAAACACCTCTTTTATTTTTGTAAATGAATACCACAAATTTCCTTAATCTGACTACTGCTCCAACATGCAATAGACAAAGCCATATTGCCAAAAAAAAGCCTCTATATTCTTTTACCCCTCTATCTGGGACTATTAATTCTACTGATTCTCAGGCCACCTTTTATTCCCTTTTGACATTAGTATGTTGGTCTCTTTGTTACCCAACCAGTTTCTCTTTGATATTTCTGGTTAATCTAACTCACATCCCTGTTCATGAAGCTGCATTGAGAGCTTCAATGTTCCATTTTTGAGCCTGTTGAAAGAAAGAAGGTAAAGGGCTTCTGGGACAGTGTATGTGAAATTTACAACAGTGTACAGTAATGTCCAGGGCCCTCACACTCACTTATCACTCACTCAGTGACTTACCCAGAACAGAGTCCAGTCCTATTAGCTCCATTTAGCATATGTGACCCATACAGGTGTACAATTTTTAAATCACTTATACCATATTTTGAGTGTAACTCTTCTACATTTATACACAAATACTAATTATTATGTTACAGTTACTTACAGTATTTAGTATGTAACATGCTGTACAGGCTTGTAGTCTAGGAGCTATAGGCTATACCATATGGTCTAGGTGTGAAGTAAGCTGTACCATATAGATTTGTGTAAGTGCACTCTATAATATTCACACAATGACAAAATCACCTAATGATGCATTTCTCAGAACATATTCCATCATTAAGTAATACATGACAATAATTGTTCTATTTTATTAGTGGCTATTGTTAATCTCACTGTGCTTAATTTAAAAATTAAACGTTATTATAGGTATGTACATATAGGAAAAAACTATATATGTAGGGCTTGGTACCACCCACAGTTTTAGGCATCACTGGGGGCCTTGAAACATGTGCTCTGCATATAAGCAGGACTAAGCTGTAGTCTAATCTGCAACATAGACCCTCATCGAATTCTTGTGCAGATCCAGCGTACCCCCTTAGCCCAACTCTCTACTTCAGGTTTCTGCTCTGAAACTTTGCGCCACCTGCAACTACAACATCTTCCTCATGAGTTCAGACTAAATGCTGCTCTACTTGGCCTCCACTTTTCATTGCTGCTACAGGAATGCGCCCCTAGACAAAAACCTGGGGCATGTGGAGGCCTCAACTTTTATCCTTCCCTTCTCTCAAGATTACAATGGTAAGCAGTCTTGTAGTCAATGCATGAAAATGGGCATCCTATATATTTTTTTCAGTCGTTCATTTGTTTATGACTGCCTCTGCTGAGTGTAGAACCCATTCCCTTATCATAATCCAAAGAGGAAGTCTCATTTTTCCATTATTGCCATATCAAATAAATAACATTTGGCACATGTAAATTGGTAATTTTATAATTCAACTCAAGGAGGCATAAAGAATGGTTTTATTATAATAATTTATTCAATAACTCTTTCCCAAATTCTCCTGGTATTGCCTATAAACTCGATGGTCTCAAGAAAGTTACTTAACTTCAATTTCCTCATCAGGAGAATAATGATGAAAGAGTGGGTATCTATATCATAGAGCTATGATGAGAATTAAAATAGTACAAATAAAAATTATAAAATAGGGCCTTAGTTTAAGTTGTCCATAAAATTTAAGGACTATTATCACACAAAATTACAATTTCTCTCTTTTTTTTTATTTATTTATTTATTTTTTTTATGATTTTATTATTTCCAGAGAGAGCGGGAAGGGAGAGAGACAGAGAGGGAGAGAGACATCAACGCATGGCTGCCTTTCACCTGCCTCCAGCTACAGACCTGGCTTGCGACCTGGTCATGTTGCCCTGGCCGGGAATCAAACCAGCGACCCCCGGGTTCGCAGGCGGGCACCTTATCCACTGAGCCACCAGCCAGGGCTTAAAAATTAAGTATCTTTAAATTGGCATTTGCTCTACTCATTTCTATCTGGATTGCATTAAAAAAATATTTCAAAACTGCCACAAAGAACCCACTACATTTTCAATAATAAATAGTTAATAATCCAAAAATCTATCACTTTGCCCAAAGTTAAAAAAAAATACTGGGTAAAACAAAAATTTTATTGGTTAATTTCAGCCTTGTCTAGAACACAGGGTACTTGGTAGCACTGAATTTATGGCACAGATTCTAATCAACTACTTCTGTTTTCCTGAAAAATAAAATTGCTATTTTTTTCTCTCCCTACAAAAACTATTAGCCCTAAAGGGTTTTAACAAAGTAGCTGAGACTTTAATAGTTGATTGCAACTTGTAAGCAAAGGATGCTTTAAGGCTTAAAAAGCCCCTGGCCCTGACCAATGAATGGCACAGTGGATAAGGCACAGGCCCGCAAACCCAAAGGTCGCCGGTTCGACTCCCAGCCAGGGCACACAACCAGGTCGTCGCAAGCCAGGTCTCCAGCCAGATCCGTAGCTGGAGGCAGGTGAAAGGCAGCCACACATCGATGTCTCGCTGCCTCTCTCTCTATACTGGGCCGCAGCCGCCGCCGCCGCCGCCCCGCTGTGGGTGAATCCAAAGTAGTTGCCGGTCGCCATTTTGGCATCTTCCCCCAGCCGGCTGGGCACATAGGTGAAAGAAACTACAGGGCATATGGGAATCATGGGCTCGGGCTGCTGCTGCTGAACTCTGAACTCTCACCCGCTGCCTCCCTCCTCAGCCCTGCTCCTCCTCCCAATTTCTCTTTTTATTTCTAGCCCTTTGTTATCTCAGTTGTAATGTAAAAGGAGTGACTTAAATTTTATCTATGGCTTATTTCTATTGTAAATGTGTCTGTGACATTCAGACACGCCAAGAGTAGAGTCATCAAAACAAGTATTTCCATTATGTTGCTCTTGAAAATTGGAATTTTTTTCCCTTAAACACACATTGATTTGTCTAAGGCTATTATTTGTAACAATTGTTTTATAGAAAATTTATTTTTAATAAAAAATGAAAGGTGGTGAAAGCCTTGAATAGTACAGTGATAGTAAAATGCATGTGACACTAATTCAGCCTAAGGAATGTTTTATGCTCAGCCCTAAACAGAGATGCTAAACCAATATGGACAAACACTGACATGATTCTGTCATAAAAAAGACAAATAGGCCTCAACTTGTTGGACCAATATTTTCTTACTGCATTCAACATACATCTCTTAAATATCTATTACAAATTATTTGTCATAGTCAGTTTCTTCCATTAAGGACAGCACAGACTAGTGGGTGTGATAGAAATATTTACTTGTTATTTACTGAGAGAATATTTATTCAGTGACTATTATATGTTATATACTGTTTGAAAGCTAACTAGGCAACTGTCACAAAAACAGACAAAGTACTGGCCCTATGGAATTTATATTTTATGGAGAAAATATTTTAGAGAGAAAATAAAAGATAATATATAATGCCAGAGAGTGATAATTATACTGAAGTATCATAAGGGCAAATAAGGCATTAAATATTTTTGTTGATAATTAAAAAAATAATATCTAAAGTACTATCTTTCTTAGTCCTAGAAACATGAACTCTATCCAGAAGGTATCCTACCATATAATACGAAAAATAGAGGCATTTTTTAAAGAAAGTACATGATACAAGAAACATTGTACATAGGACCATGACATCTCAGTCCTCTTCAAAGTAGGCACCTTGGGACCTCCAACAGTTCTCCCATTGCCATTAGCTGCCCTGTTGTATTTTCCTGAATCAACAATCTGAAATCTTTTCCCTTTCAAAGGTGATTTTAGTTTTGGGAAATGCCAGAAGTCATAGGGTGCCAAATCTGAGTCACCTGGGTGATTTTTTCCCCCCAAAAAAACCTCTGTAAGAGACATGATGCATGAGTGGGTGCATTGTCATGAAATTGCCAATCACCAGTTGCCCATAGCTGCAGTCTTCTGAATCATCCAAATAGTTTCTGTAGTGGAAAGTTCAAGCTTAAGGAACATTTTCATAAAGATTTGATACCCTACTCAGTCATTTTGAATGTGACAGCTACACATTACACATGCTCACTCAATGGCACCTACTTCCCCCTCTGACCAGTACAGTGAAGTCATTATTGTTCATGCATGTACATTCCAGTCCACTCTCCTTGGCTGCCAGGTTGCATGGATGTCACACAAATTGTTCTCATTATATTACCAATAGCTGAAATTTTTCTGGACAGACCTTATATATTATTTAATTGACCCTTTATTAGGACATCTAAGAAATATGGCAAATTAAACATTTTGAAATCAGAAACTTTGATTCCTCCTTCCCCAAATCAATTGCAATCTCATTCATCCCAGTACAGTAAACCATCCTGCCATTCATCCAGATACAGCACATACTTCGGAGTTATTTTTTATTTTTCATTCCTTCCTTCTCTATTACATTGCTTCAGATTTAACTACAAAATGTTTTACAAATCTTTTACTTTGCTCTGTTTACTCAGTGGTGTTCTAGTCTAGTTCAAGAAATCAGCATTTCAAACCTGAGCTACAGCAGTGGCCAGTTAACTGGTCTCATTACCTTCACACTCAATCCTTTCCAATTGTTCTCTTTAGGCCAGCCACAATAATTTCCTTAAATCAAATCAGCTCAAGAACTTTTCTATCTAAAGCCCTCCAATTCTTTCTCATTGCATTTAGAATGGACATTTAAACTCCAGGCTATTAAGCCCTATATGATCAGCATTCCAACATTCTGAACTTGTTCTATAAAACACTGTTCCAGTCACTTTGACCTCCACTCAGGACCTTAGAAAACTGTTTAAATATCCAGATGGCTGTTGCTACAGTCATCTTTGCCCATGAAGCTTGTGTCTCACACAACTGGGTCACTGATATTTTTGTGTCAGGTTCATTCAGTCATGACTACCATGTCCTAAGTACCATTCTTACCCAAACTCAAATTGCCATGTTCATTTTAAACAAAAATTCTTATATTTGTTTTCTTTTCTGAGTTTTCACCACTCTCCATTGCCCCCTGGAATATAAGTTCCTTCACAGAAAGATCCCTGGTTCTCTTCTTCAAAGTTTGGATAATAATTGGCAAGTAAATATTTGTTTATTAAATATTACTGGGGCATATATGCCAGCATAGGTAGAAGAAAATTAGCATAATTTTAACCTGGAAAATTTTATGACTAAGTCCAATTTTGAAAACCCAATATGGCAGAACTTCTAAGGATTCATTGTAAAGATGTCGAAGAGCTCATAAGTCTTCTATGACTATACATATGATAAATGATGAATGGCTGGACTATGGTAAAAATGGTAGGGCTAGAGAAGAAGAAAAGGAATCTAATTTTTCTAAAATGACAAGTAAAGGAAACTCATAAGGGCTATGCTTTGAAATGCTATAGAGATAGAGATAGGACAACAGAAACAGTATATTAAACACACAGAAAACCTTAGCCGAATAATTATGTTTCATCATATACTCCCACAATTCCTCTATTGAAACCACGTACTAAAGTATCAGTGAAATTTTGTGATAAAAATGTTGAGATTGCTTGCACTACAAAGAACAGGAAATACAACATGAGTTTCATGACATCACAGAATCATAGGTCAGATTTCCTGCTGGTCCATCTTCAGTTGAGAAGCTATATCAGGAATGTAGCCTAAACAGACTGCAGAATGTTTATGTAAAGCAGGCTGCGGAATTCACTTCATAAATTAGTATTTTGAGATTTATATGATCTGGGACTATTCTGTTGGAAACTGCCATGATGACTTTTACAAATGTTATGAGATATTGTTGTTAAAAGATTTCAGTGACACTTTCTATTTCAAGTTGTTGAGGAAACTGGAATGTGAGCAGAGCAGCTGTGAGTTTTATCTATGTCAGGGGTACTATCCATGAAGGCGTAGTGAAACATGCCCACAGAGCAATCAACAGTCCTTCAAAGGGTTTCCATAGTAATGACAGGTGAGAAATGATGAGAATTGGAACTGAAAACTAATGAGAGCAGTCATATAGAGGAGAGAAAAGAGATGAGAAATATTTTTGAGGCAAAAGAAACTGAACTTGAAATATATTTTATCATGGAGAGCAGGCATATATAAAAAGAACAGATTTATTTACAAACACAAAGTTACAAAGGTGAGAAACATATGGCCACCACAAAACTCACGTTTATAGCATTTTACAATACTCCCAAATGGACTGACTAGCACTTCCCCATATAAAGACATGACAATAGAGCTACAGCATAAGAAAAAAAGTCAAAAGTATCATACCCTTTCTGTTCAGATATTTCTGGCAGCTACACTCCCCCTATCAACACACCAAACACTGAGAAACATCCTTGCCCATATGTGGTGTCTCTTTGTCATACAATGATTATAGAAGAAATTTGTTATAGGTGGAAAAATGCAATGGAAAATACTGTTTTTAAATTATACCTTAACTTTCACCAAAAACAACAACAAAGCATAACACATCAAAGAGAAATAAAATGAATCTGCTTTTTGACATTTTGAGGAAAGCCTTAGAATTAACAGAACAGTGTCTTAAAGTTTAAAAGTGATACCGCAGCTTTTTTGTAACATCTTTCCTATATCTTAGATCCTGACCAATGCTCATCTTCTGAAAATTATGCCAAATAAAAATCATTGAAATTATTTTTTGCATAGAATTTTAAAGAATAATAATTAACCTAAGTGAAAGGAGAAAAAAATAATAAGCAGAAAACTAAACTGTACTGGTGAGTGAGGTAGAGTCAATACGAAATACTCAATTGGTTCAACTGAATTACAAAGAAACAATAAGCGTCGATAAATAAGTAAGTTGCTTAGTGACATAAGATTGAGTGGAAAGCAGCTGAGTGTGATACAGAGATACACTAAATTGTTAGGTGATTGAAAGAGAAGATGGGTGATAAGAAGAAAATAATTTATATATATTTTTAAAACATATCAGTACTTTATTATATTTTAAATAACAATCTCTAAAAAAAATTAATGTACCACAAACAACAAATTCATTTCCATGAAAGAACGCAACAACTTTTTGTCCAAAATTAACACAATACTTTTTTTTTCCTTATACAAAATGTTTCAAAAGTCTATTGGCTAAAAAAGATGACCTTTAAATGATTTTGTCATAAAAAATAAGTAAACTTAGTTTTCTGTATCATAGCATTAATCATATTGCTTAAATTCACCATTTAAAATTATTTTATGCAATAAAAAGGGTAAATGAACTGTAATACAGAATAGATTTAATTTGTCCATTTGTTTTATATCTCAATGCAATTCTGAAACCTTTTTAATTAAGCACATGAAATGACTCATTGGCATTCAGCTTTAAAAATATGTGACTAATTCCAATATGTTGACAAAGGCAAGTTACTTTGTTTATTGCCACACATCTTTTCAAAAGGCAAAAAAATAAATGGGCTGAAGAAATTATGCTTCAAAAATCTTGGGAGATAAAACCTTTGTCTTTTGAAAAAGTGAACTCAAAACAATGTCATACCTAGGAGTTACAGCTACACACATCTTAGAAGTTAGAATTTTTCCCAACCCAAATTACATATTGGTTAGTGGTTATAAAGAGCCTAGTGGAGTAGAAACTCTAATTTTTATATAACGAATATTTCCAAAATGTCCAATCATTTCTATTTATTCATATAATAAATCATAAGTCAAGCTATTCAGTTCTAATTTTACAGCTGAAACAACTAATATAGAGAAGCTAATAGGTTATCTTAGGATTACGTGTAAGAACTTAATAATAGGTGCGGAAATATAATTGAAAATTAAATAGTAAGTGCAGAAATACAATTAAAAATATAAATGTACTTATTTATGTTAGATGTATGGGAAAAAATTAAATATATGGTTTCCAGAAATCTTTAGGTAGCTTAGACTAACTCAAAATTGTACTACTTTTGGAAAATAATTTATTACTGTTTTTATTGCAGTGTTTATTAGTTTTTCTTCTTGCAACAACCTACCTCTATCAAAATTCCTCTCCATACTCTTGTTAGAAATTCATTTATTGAATTTTGTCAAATATTCTCTTTTTTTTTTTCAGGAAAATCATGACAACTAATGGATAGCTTAAACTAAAAAAGCATAAGATAGAAACATGCAAGACTCTACCCAAAAGAACACTTTAAGTGTGGCTGTACATAAGGACAACAAAATCAAATGGGACTGAATTATTTGGTCCGGCTGATTTTTTATGATTCACAAAGATGGATTTGAAAGAATAGGTTCTTCTGGGTTTCACAGCATTCTTGGAGGCGCTATATACTTTCTGACTGACCAAATCTTTCTGAAAATCTTAAAACTCATAGATCTGGATAACTTAAATGTATACATTAACTAAGCATGTTGCGTGTGTGTTTAAAAAACACACAAATACAAAAATTAGTTGCATCATGGTCTCTCATACTTGCAAAAATTTTTAAATATTAGTTCAATATGTGGGATGCAAGGCAAAACTTGCATACTGTTACCATAGGCAGTTAACCGCCATATTTTTCACACTGTAAGATGTCAACAGCGATATTAAGACTGATCATCACTGTCATTAACAAATAAGGAGAGACTTTAAGGTTCAAATACTCTCCTAGTTTTCTGGGAACCCCAAGAACTCATCATTGCTGGTGTCAGAATTTATGAAGCTCAGTTGTTCACAATCACTGATATCGCTTTCTTCTCTATCTTCATATATGATATTATCTTCAGTTCCATCTAAGGCATTGCTAATGCTACATTTTTTGAATGACCATACAACGGTTTCATCCTTCACTGAGTGCCATGATGTTTTCACCCATTCACAAACTTGAGTGATAGTGGGCCTCTTCATTCATCCAATAGGTGTCAGATCATGATCATCAGCACCCGCCCATTTGTTCCACTCTTCTTGCATAAGGACTTTAAATGGTTTGTTGATAGAAACGTCAAGAGGTTGCAACTGGCTGGTAAGATCCCCAGGAATTACAGCTAAATGCATCTTCACTGCTTTAAAGCTCTTTTTTGTAGTTTTGCTAATATGTGCTCTAAACTGGTCAAGCACTAATACGCCTCATCCCTGTTACTATCCTCAGCAGATTAGACAGGTCAGCGGTTGTAGCTGGGACTGTCAGGCGGCTCTCTGTGCTCTCTCAGGTCCCAGGTAATGGGCAGAGGTGGATGGCAACTGACCAGACACCCTGAGATTCAGCAGTGAAGTGGGACATTTAAGCATCCCCAGGACTTTCACATGGGTCCACCGCTTCCTCTTCTAACAGCTGCCCCCACTGCTGACAGGTCAGGTAATTCACATCATGGTCTGTGATGCAATATTTGCTTCACAAGATGCACAGACATCCCCCCCACCCACTTTGGCGGGGTGGGGGGAGTGTATCTTATGTATCTTATGGAACGAAAGTATGGTAGTTACTGATAAGGAAGAGAGCAAAGTCAATTAGACATTGAGCTCAATAAAATGGGAAGCATAAGCCTGCTTGCTTAGCCAGGAATCTATAGCATTTACAGAATCATTCATACAATGCATGGGAACACCACTGAGGAGACTCAATCCTCAGAGCAAGTGATCTGATACCAGATCACTGAAGGGCACAGTGGGACGTGCTTGACTATAGAGGCCTGCAGGTCTAACTAGTCCAAAAAAGCTTGGAGAGTTGACTGGTTATTTTGGTAAAGCACCTGGTCCATCCCAAACTCAAATTAAATCCTGGGGGAAGAACAATTCTCTCTCTCTCTCTCTCTCTCTCTCTCTCTCTCTCTCTCTCTCTCTCTCTCTCTCTCTCTTTCTTTCTCTTTCTCTCTCACCCATACTCACCTGGGAGTAGGCAACCACAACCATGTAGCTCTAGCAGCTACCATGGCCCTCAGCAGACAGTGTGGGCTCCAAAGACCTAAGTTTTACAAGGACCCAGAAACTCTGGACACTGCCCTTTGTTTTGGCCTTGTTGAGAACAACATTGGACTTTTTCCATGGTGGGACAAAGGGAGAAATTAGAAACCAGGGACCAGCTTCTCCTTTCACCTAAATAAGCCTTGCCACATCATAATCTCCCATGGGTCCTTGGAATGCTTTCCTCATGATCCCATAGAAGAGCTTGGTTTCCAACAACAATACTCTTTCTGGTGGTAATATTGTTATAGCCTTTTTGGAAATAATGTAAGCAAACTATACCAAATAGAGATTCTTTTACTAAGCGAGAGCCTTTCTGGAGAGAAAAAACAAACAAAACTATTTGAAGTAGTCTTGACAGGACTTTTAGAGCAGCAGGGTGAGGATACTATAAATCTACTCCTCTAGAAAGGTAACAGAAACACTGGCAAACAAGTGTCAAAATCGATACTTTCAGGACCCTGGACATTAACCAGAGGCTTTCAATCTAAGGAATGTTTACTTTAGAAAAATGCTGAATTTGGAGCCTCCAGATCTGTGGCATGCAACTAGACCTACTTCCACTCCCATATCTACACCTCTGTGGTAGCCTTGAAACCACACAACCTTGCATATTCTGAAGGAGACAGACTGGGATGGAAACTTCAACAAATAATCCTACCCCAAGAGTATTATCACTATTTGAGTCTGGTCTTGAAATTCTCTGGAAAATCCCATTCCTTGAATGTTTTTATTACTTGATTTACCTAGAATTCACCTCCATTGGAGAAGCCATATCTTTAAATATTTGTCAAAAATAATCGGTTGCAATTGTTTTCCATCATTGCTGCCTGAGGCCATGACCTGGTTGGTTAAAACAAGAACCTGGCTAAAAACATCTGAAGAATGAGAGGAGATTTTGAAAACCTCCAATGTATTTCTGGGAATTGAGGAAGCAGAACATGTATTCAGAGGTGTGCACCTGGTCAAGAAAGACCTGAGAGAGCACCAGCCTCTAGGCACTGGCTGATCTGAGGTCCGGTCAAAGTAGGAAGTGAAGGTGTGACGCTGATCTGTAAACCACCTGAGCATTGCAGACATTGGCAACAAGTAAAAGACTTATTGTTTAAGGTATTTCAAGAAAACTCTGATCAGTTCTGTACCAGTAAGTTAATTGAACATAAGTGTCTGCACACTTCAGGATATACAGATTCAGTCCAGGAAAGTCAATAAGCAAAAATTAAAACAGGAAAAAACAATAGTACCACCACCAACAACAAAGCCTAAGTAGAAAAAATCTGATTTCCTGAACTGCCCATGATATTATCTAAAATAAATAGTTTAGGCAAAAACTTATAAGACATGCAAAGAACTATGCATATGTAGATAAGGGAAAAGCAAAGTTGATAGAAACTATCTCTGAGGAGACTCAGATGTTGGACTTCCTAAAAAAAATGATATTGAAATAGAGGTTTTAAAGGAAATACACAAAACTGTGTCTGAAGAATTAGAGGAATGAATGACAATGATGCAGAATCTCAAAAAGAAAAACATTATGCAGGGTGGGGAGGGGGGCTCAAATGGAATAAAGAAGTGTCATACTCAAATATTTAAATACAAAGATGCTGATTACAGTATTTCTTATAAGAAAAAGAACTTGGAAATAACTTTTAAAAACCAAATAGTTTTTAAACTTCAGGGCCTGAGTGAGAACTGAGTGAAATATTCTGAAGAAATTAATTATTTAATCAATTTACACTTGACATCCAGGTCTGATATAAGAGCTGTCTACACACATTTTGTGAAGAGTTGCACATGTGAATTTGAATTTTTAATGCATATATTTTGTTGGTCAAGAGTCCTAGTACCACCACACACCTGAATTTCATTAGGTTACCTCCTCCTAGTTCTCTGTGTTAAAGAGGAGAAAACAATAATAACTAAAATTACATAAAATTATTAAAATACCCTACAAAAGAAAATGAAAATCATAAAATTTTGGTTCAAAATAGAATGTGTCTTTGTATAATTTGGTTTTTCATTTGTTCTGGTAGATAGTTTATAGTTGAATCTTATTTCTTTTTAAAATATACTCTATTTCTGTTTATAATTCATGTATTCAAACCTTTCCCAGTCATGTGATTATTCATATAGTTGAATTAAAATCTCTTTTTAATAGTTTCTATTCATTGTACTTCTGTGTTGTTTCTTTGTTTTTTCTTTCCCTCTTATTTTGCTCTTTCTGATTTTAATTTTATACATAATTTATATTTTGATTAAAAAGATTTTAGCCCTGGCTGGTGTGGCTCAGTGGACTGAGTGCCAGCCTGTGAACCATAGCACCAGTTCAATTTCCAGTCAGGGCATATATCTAGGTGGCGGGCCAGGTTCCAAGTTTGTGGGGGGTGGGCATGAGAGGCAACCACACAATGATGTTTCTCTTCCTCTCTTTCTCCATCGCTTCCCCTCTCTCTAAAAATAAATTAAATATTAAAAAATAGTATAAAAATAGAAACATTATAATAGTTGCCTAGTGTTAGCAATATGCACGTATAATTAGTCTATGTGTACATGCAAGTAACACTACATATACTACTTCAGGGTAGTTCAGGTACCTTATAACAGAGTATTTCCAGTTTCTCCCTCTGGACTTTGTAAAATCTGTGACATTTCATTGCAATTATCCATCTGCTTTAACTGTATAATACATTACTTCTGTATTAATATGAATAAACATTTGTCTATTATATCAAATAAGAATAAGAAAATAATAGAGCTTATTATACCTTTGTTCCTTTTTTTAAATTGAAGGAGTCCTGACCTACATGATTTTTCCTTAATGTGAAAAGCTTTTCTTAAGAAATGTATTGAGGGGAAGGTATGCTGTTGATAAATTCTCTATGATTATGTTTTCTGAGAAAGTTATTTTCCATTTCACTTTGAAGGATGATTTTGGAGATATATATATATATATATATATATATATATATATATATATATATCCATACACACATTATATATATATATATATATATATACACACACACACATCTCCAAACTTATTGTTTTTTCTTTAATACTTCACTGTACTCTTTTTCTTTGTTTGGTTTTCTGACAAGATGTTAGCTCTCATTTTTATTATTTTCTTCTGCAGGTAAGTGTATCCTCCTTCACTCCCTTCCCCTCCTGCTTCTCTAAAGACTTTTCTCTTTGTTTTTTGTTTTTGTTTTGTGTTTTTTTGGGGGGGGATGAAGGGCAGTGTTTTTTCCCCCATTAAATCTATAACAATTTACTTTGCTAAAATAGAGGGGAAATGGAGAGATTTAAAAAGCCCACTCCCCTCCCTCAGGTAGCAGATAGAAACAAACGTGGCGCTGGCTGCCCGTCCAAGTTCACCCCGCTGCCCAGCGGGTGTCCTGCCTCTGCTCCTAGGTGGAGGGTGCCACGGAGAAGCGACTGATCCGCTAGTCAAACCCCAGTGGTGCATGGGCTTCGGTGTGAGACAGGATGGGAAGACCACACGCCAGCTCAGCTCCCTGGGGAGGAAGCTCAGCTGGACGCACTGAGTCAGGCCAGGGAGAATTCATGTCCGGCCGGGAAGGAACACAGCAGCTCTGGGGATGGTGCCCAGGGCTCTGGGTTCGGCTGCAGGGCCTCCCTCGCTCCATAGCATCCAGGTCTCAGCATCCATGCAGGAGAAACACCAGCAGCAACTCTGCAGGACCTGCCCTCCTGCTCACGGCCTCTGCGTCATGAACTTGACTCTGGTCTCTTCGTTGCCCCAGCCTCATGGTCCTCCTGAGCCACATGCTGAGGTCAGCTCCAAGCCTGCTTTCCCAAATAAACCCTCCCCACCTGTCACCTGCTCAGTCTCGAGGCGTGTCTCTACCCCTGGGGCAGCAGCCCTGGTGACAGAGGGCCCTGGGTTCTGGCAGGGTCCCCAGTGCCTGCAGGACCGCAGAGAAAGACCCTGTCCTCCTTCCCTGTGACAGATCCCGCAGCCCCAGCGGCACCTAGGAGGTCGGGGTGGCAGAACCATCGGGGCATCAGGGGACAGGCACGAGGAAGAGGAGGGCAGCAAGTTGAAGGCTGGGGCTTCGGACAGGAGAGTGGGGAGGAGGACAGTCTAACTGAATCCTTCCTGCAGCCAGTTCTTGGTCTTTGTTTATTCCCCCCCAGTTCCCGGCCTTCCATGGCCTGCTTGTTTGAGACTTCCCGGGCCTCAGCGGGACGCGGGTGCAGCCCCCCTCCGCACCGCCAGGCTGGGCACACTAGTCATGTCCGCGCAACACCTCAGTGTGACGTCGCTGAGGCTGCTGCGCTGCATAAAGGATTTGGGCGTGGATGCCGGGGACTCACGTGGCCCTTGATGCAGTTTTGTACTGTACTTGGTTTTTCAGTGAAGTTTAATGGCTGTTCTTTAAAATGAGACTTGAAGCTCTACTTTCTAGACGTTTTACAGTGTACAGTCTTTTCCTTACCTGAGCTGTATTAAAAACTTGTTCATTAAAAAAAAAAAAAAAAAAGTCCAGATGCAACTACTGGAGGTCATGTATGGCCCAGACAGATCTCGAATCCCATACATCACAAATGAGCAAAGCCATGCTTGAGCTGAAGGGTCTGGAATCCTCGAACCTCAGTGAGGTCGTGGTTTATGGCAATTACATGTTCAGGCTCCAAACCAAGTGGAGGCTCCAATCCATGGCTGAGGCACCACCTGTGGCAGGAGCAAGGAATACTCAAACTTGAGGAAGCCATGAATGCCCTGGAGCTGGAGGCTTCCGTGAGTCGAGGCCAGTTTGCGACTAGCGTCCCTGGGACCAGGATGTGAACAGCAGGCTGTGGCCAGAGCTGGTGTGGCCTGCCCAGGTTTAAACTGTGCTGCAGCTTGACAGGGGAAAACAGATTGGGTGGGTTTCTGCATTTGCCTCTAAGTCTTGATGTGACTTTTTCCCAAGGTTGTTAATTAAAGAATAGAGTTTTAAATGAAAAACAAACAAACTGTCAGGGAATGATTAGTGGGAAAGTTTGGATCCTCTGCCTTAAGCACCATGGACTATGTGTTCATTGCCATCCCTGGCAGAAGCAGCGGAGAACGACCTTCCAAGTTGTGAAGCTTCAACAGTACAGGCTCTTAAATAAAACAAACAGCAGCAGCAACCAAAAAAAGAAAAAAAGTTTTTGTCTTTTTTCAAAGATGTTTTCAAGTCTACTGGTTTCTTATGGGCAAAAGAACATTTTCATACAAGTCTATGAATAGTCCCCTCTCTACTTGAGGCTGTTAGTCAGGGTTCTATGAGTCAACACCTGTGTAGTTCCTAGAAGTCTTATTATACAGTAATGTTCCTGAGAAGGTCTACTAGACATATTCTTAAGATACTTTTAAGATACTTTTTGAACCATTTTATTTCACTGAGAGGATTTATGGACCACCACTTATGCCTTTCTGAGATCATAAAAACAGAGTATATATACTGTGACCATGAGACCATATTATACTGACAGTGTCCTCAATTTGGTCTTTGTCCTGAGGCCATTTTATTTGAGAATTCTTTTCTGCAAAACACTGTAAATGAAAAACAGTTTTATTTTGCAACAGAACAAGTCCTGGCTCCATTCTAATTTTTCTCTACTCTGTTTAAAAACTCAAAATTTCCTTTTTTAACCTCATCTTTTTCCTTCAATATTTAAGCACAGGCAGCTGAAAGAAAGTATTTGGCATTTTCACAATCTTCCTGGAAATCTAATTAGCAGGCCCATAAATTTATTAAATATCTTATTAGCCATGTTATTGAAAAGGATAATAATGATTCATTTCCAATATATAACTTGGACCCTTTTTTCCCCAACTCCTCTCACAGCACTTTGTCCTGCCTTTCCAACCTTCACTAAAAGTCCAGGCTTTTTCTAAATGCCTGATCCCAACATTAAGGCCACATGTTTGTTGTAACAGCACTCCATTTTTGCTAGCAATTTCTATTTCAGTTAATTTTTTCTCTGTAACAAGCCCAGCTCAAAATTATTAGATTATCAAAACAATGATCTATTTCTCAGCATCTTCAGTGTGCAGTACTGGGCTCAGCTGGTAGTTTTGTTTTGTTTTGTTTTGTTTTTTTGCATGCCTAGGTAGTGGTTGCGCAAGCAGCTACAGTTAGTTGGCAAGTTGTCACAGTGTTGGTTCCTCTGGGACATTGAGGCAGCTGGATTTCTCTCTCCAATTAGTTTTGTCTCAATATGGTCTTTCCACCTGATCTTCTCACTCCAGCAGAATAGCAAAACTTTGTACATGGAGAATCAAAGAAGCTGCTAGCCGCCTTCAGGCTTATGCCTAGTACTGGCACATTGTACAATTTGTCTCAAGCAATTGACTAAAGCAAACCACTGTCTCATCACAGATTCTGGATGAAGGAGAAAGGTCCTACACAAAGGCATGACCAATGTAATGGACTAATGCAATTGCATAATCATTATAACCAAGGATGTAACAAATAAAATAATTCCTACAACATTAATAAATAGCATAGTTTCGGTATTTTCCTTTTTGTTTATGATAGGATCTGGGAGACAAGCAGGAATAAGAATGAGATAAATAATCATCTACTACATTTTATTTACCCATTGAAATGTTATTGCTATTACTACATTTTAAATAACAGAAATTTCTAAAATGACCTCTATAAGTCATATTTAGAGCTTACTATCAATTCACACAACACAGCTACTTTAACTTAATGATTATTTCAATGATTCCTGTTGTTTTCCTGATTTACAGTTGTTAATTAAAAAGAGAATAAATTAATTAAAATTGTTATTTAGTAACTAGAAGTGAGACACTGTTTAAGTCAGCAATAAAATAACCAAATCATGTATTTGACCTCTAAATTATCAGTTGAAACAGTAAAATCAAAACAAACTTTGAATCCTATAAATTAATACAATAATGGCTTGCTTCTGAGTCAACAGGAATATTAAAGATGAATGGTAACACCTGATTATGTATTTCTAAAATACAAACAGCCATCTCTTGCTGTTGGCAATATGAAATAACTCCAATTTTCACATTTTCAAAAATATTTTCTTTAGAACAGTCATACTGTGTTTACAATGATTTCATAATTTTGTAGCTGAATTGCATGCTGTGTTTTAAGTATAAAATGTGGGCTAATAGAAAAAAATAAGGAAAAAAATGTCACCACATTATAACTGAAACCCAGGAATATATTGATGTTAAATTCTACATCATGTTCCTACTCACCTATTTTCTATTTTTGTGTAACAAAACATGTACCTCAAGTTTAGATGGATTGTCACATCTACCTATTTTGAAGATACTTTTTTTAATACCTATTTTGAAGTCTCAGTTTTTCTAAATTGAGACTCTTTTCAGAAATGAGAGCCCCAGGGTTTAGACAAATTAACTCCCAAGAATATGGCCATAATAAAAAATTATATATGGAACATGTCCTGAAATACATTTTATTTATAGGAATATTATATGAAGCCTTAATTTTATTATACTAGATAAGTCTGTCTGAAATCAAAACACATAACTCTAAATTACATGTTTCATGAAGGAAATAAGAAGAATATATTTATTTATTTTTAAGAAAATATTTTAAAATATTAGTAATATTTAAGAAAGGATACCAAGAATACCAAGAATTAAAATAAACGTCCCTTTTTGTAGGGGTGGGGAAGCTCCGACTGATAATTATATATGGCTGTTTCAGAATCTTTGTTTATAATGATGAATTTTAATAATATCTATATGTAGAGAATATTAAAATATTAACATAAATCAAGGCAATGATGGTTTAAAAGATCCACTATTGATAACTTCTTATGTGGACATCTTATTTGTCTCCTCATAAATATAATTTAGTTTATGAAATTTATGAGTTTTCTCATAAAGTAAATAGGCTCTAACTTTATCATCTTTAATCTTTTTCTACCAGCATATGGCCTGTCCAGAAAGTATCAAGCCATTATTAATATAATTAAAACATTGTATGACTTAATACTTTCCGGACAGACCTCATAGTCCACATGCCTAGTGTGCTTCCTGTTGTGTTCTCATTTGACAAACATACATGTTTATAGCAAACCAACACCACAATGTTAATGACTAGAAGGACCTAATGTTTAAAATTCCTAGATAACATGTCCTCTCATAATTTACTCTCATTATCTTGTGTTAGAATAAATAGTTTTAGACCTACTTAATATATTTTTGTTCTGAATGCACCACACTTCTCATGAGGTCTGTCTGGAAAATAAGTGTCCAGCCTATAAAATAATGTAAATTAATGTATTTTGGGATGTGAATTTTCCCTCAATATTTAATATATTCACCAGTGATAAACTTGGTTACATAATAATTTTATTTTCCATCTATATTCAAAAAGAGAATTGAGCCAAAGAGAAAGTTTTTATCTATGACTTAAATAGTGATTAGCTGAACACTCAGACTAAGTCTTTCTAGAGGATATCTCAAATGAGAAGAAAAGATTCGAGGAATACAGAAAAAATATAAAAGAAGAGAATAAGAGAGAACACTTGAATAATACATGGTTAGGATGTAGTCATAGCTCAATCTCAATTAATTCATCAACTTTTTAAAGTAATCAAGATGATCCTGAGATGATGCTTAGTAAGAAATCAACTCATGAGCACACCAATGCCATAGAGAAATGAACTATTAAAACTGAAAATCTACTCAGGGGACTTGTCATCCTGCCTCATACAAACATTCCTTTTTAAAATGGTTTTACTTCATTAGATATCTCTTATGAGCATCCACATAGTTAAGTGAGAATATTCATTTATTTAAAAATTATTTTTCAATATTCTCATTTTCAAAATAATGTTACTACTTACAAAATGTTACATTTACTTACTACTATAAGTTAAGTATTAGGATAAGTCCTATAGTCTACAAGATAAGATTGATATGCTTTCAGAGGATACAATCTAAAAACGGATAATGCAATATGTAATAAAGCAAAAAATAAATAACTTATTCATCACCTGCTATATGTTTCAGAATTACTTAAGTATTTTATATGTCATTTCATTTAGTTCTCAAGAGAATAGGAAAAAATTCCAACTCAGGTTCCATTCTAAAAGCATCTCCCTTCTTTTATATTACCATTTCTAAAACTATATTTAATATAAAATGGTATTCTGTTAATATATATTTAAGGAATAATTTGTTTTTAGAAAATTGAATATATATCCCCAAATGTCAGGAAGTTTCATTAGAGGTCATGTAGCATATGGTGCATAGTAAGATCATGCTGTTCCCCACACTTGTGAGTACCATTCATCATGCAGTGAAAACTTCTATTTTTATTAATGAAGTCTAATGATGAGGGCCACTATATGTTAATTTTATTATGTAATAACTACTGCATTTATTAGTGCCACCCAAAATATTTATCATATATAATACAGTTATAATACTAATGATAATATTACTTAATATGTGATATATGGTTATGATATCTAGGCATTATGCTACATAATTTTATATAAGTTATTTTATTTAATTCTCATAGCAATCCTAAGATATTAATATCATTATTTTTAATTTTCCAAATAGGATACACACATGCACATATATATATATCCAAATTATATATATATCATCAAAACTAAATATGTGTGATAACACATTTTAAGATTTTATCTATCACAAGAGTTAATTTCTTATGCATCAGAAAAAATTTTTAAAAATAAAATGTTTTTACACCCTGGCTGGTAGCTCAGGGACTGAGCAACAGCCTGTGAACCCAAAAGTTGCTGGTTCGATTCCCTAGTCAGGGCACATAACAAGGTTGCAAACCAGGTCTCCAGCCAATTCCTTAGCTGGAGGCAGGTGAAAGGCAACCATACATTGATGTTTCTCTCCCTTTTGTCCACCCTTCCTGCCCTTTTCTCTGAAAAATAATAAGTAAAATCTTAAAATTAATAAAAAATAAAAAATAAAAATAAAATGTTCTTAACTTATCCAAAGCAGACAAATTATAAATCTTCAAAGTGAAGGTGAAAAGCATAGTCTTCAGTTTCTATAAATTATGGAAGAGGCACATCTAAGATGAAATAATGATATTGGTGTTTCTTAATTTATGAATATATAAATAATTTTTAAAAGTGATTATTATTTAGTCTACTATAGTATATCCATGCAAATAAAACTTTCATATTATTTTCCAACAGAAAGAAAGTATAAGAATGGGCTACATGCCTCAGCAAATTGGCAGACTGTATTCAGTAACATTAAATTGTTATGTATTTTAAAATAACACTTTTAGACTAAAACCCAATTCTATCATGTTTTATTCAAACACTTAAAGGCAATGTCCTTTCATCAATTTGACATTTTTTAATGTTTAATTGTTTTTATTATATATGGCACACTGTAAGTAGGACTTTTAAATTACCTGCTATTGTAAAGGTTTCATTAACTGGAATCATGCAAGATAGCTAGATAAACTTCAGTAATCTTTAAAGAAACTCCAAAAGTAATTGTCATTGATTATATTCCTGTCTACTGTGAGATTACTATAGTGACAAATATCAATATTAAATGTATACTTATAAAGAAAAATGGCAGAGTCACAGGTTTGCTTACATTTAACATGTAAAATAATTCAGTGTAGTCACACTATACATCAGAGGTTAGCTAAAGCTGAAATGCAAACTTCTATGGTTAGTATTCAGAAAAGATCAGGAAAGCAGAGCAATCCATCCTGAGGCACAGGCCCATGTGATTTATTAATTGGAGAGCAGAGAGAAGAACTAAGAGTAAATTCACAGCAAGTCTGGTTCACACACTAAAATCAGGCAGCATGTGTTCGCTGTGGGTGGACACAGGAGAGTTGAGAGAGAACTGTTGTTAGACTCAGGTGCAATGTCAAAAAAGAGGACTACTAAGGGAAACTCCTTAGATGCTAAGACCTTGCAAAATGTACCTGCCATCAAACCTGTCTACTGCTAGAGAAGTGAAAGAGACCAGAGAAACATGCTGAGGTCTATTGAGGCCTGATTAATAATGGTAAAGAGAAATTAGTCAAAAATTCCAGTAACTCAGATCTTTAGCATTGCTAAAAATAATAATAATGAAAAAATAGAGTATTCCTGCCATCAATTTGAATCCAGTGGTAAATTGAATGTAAATAGAGTGCAACAATCCCAAAACCAGCCAATACAGACTTAATCGACCCAATTGCCCCAACCAAAAACCTGGCAGAAGAGGCATGCACTTTTTCCAGACTTAAATATTACCTACATTAAAATGTCATACACCATGGTTAATATCAATCAAAAATTACCAAGCATGTGAAAAAGAATACATGATTTATTGTTGAGAAAAAAATAAGTAATAGGACCAGACAAATAAATTACCCAGATGCTATAATCTTCAGGAAAGAACTGTAAAATAAATGTGATAAATGGGTTATCTAAATTATCTTTGGCTATAATAAATGTGCTCAGAGATCTATTGGAAAAGGTGAACAAAATATATGAAAAAGTGCAAAAGCAAAGCTAAGAAGTAAATGTGAATTATAGAAATAAAAACTGTGATATGGGAGACAAAGAATTTTTACATACTTAACAAGGGAACCTACACAACACAGGAAATTTACTTCCTTTGAAATCATACCAGGAGAAATTATAAAAACAGAAACAAAAAATACAATATAAAGAAGAAATTGAACCAGAGCATTCTATGATGAATGGGATAATATCAAGTGTTATAACACATGTGAGACAGTGGTTTAAGGAAGGAGGAAAAGATAAACATACAGTAGTGCAGAAATATTTGAAGAGGTTAATTGCCAAGAGTTCCCTATGTTAATAAAAATAAAAATATCTACCCACAAATCAAGGATCTCAGAATATTCCAAATAAAGTAAACAAAAAGAAAAGTTGGGAATAGTAAAATAAAACTACTGAAAAATCAGAAATAAGATGTTATCTTTTTAATGAATAGTACCAGTGAGAACACCAGGAGAGTTACTTTGTAAGTTATATCATTTTTAACTACTATGCAATACATCTGACACAAATAAAAAAATAAAAATAAAATAAAAATATCTTGAAAGCTGTCAGATAAAGACACTCATATCACACAGAAAGTACTATAATAGACTTCTGATCAAGATGGTGACATAGGCAGACATGTCTCACTTCCTCCCACAACCACATCAAAATTACAACTAAAATACAGAACAACCATCACTAGGAACCATCAAAAATCAAGTTGAAAGGGCACTTGACAACTAAGTATTAAAGAAACCACACCATCCAGACAGGTAGGATGGGTGCAGATACAGAATGGGCTGGTCACATATCCACGTGTGGTGGATAAAAATTTGGGAGGAATACCTCAGAAGCTAGCAGTCCCAGCACCACACCAGACCTTTCAGTCCAGGGTTCCAGTTCCAGGAAGATAAGTCTCCACAAGTTCTGGCTGAAGAAACTAGATAGGGTAGGTGGGAGAAACTTCTGGTGTACCAAACACCAGTTCCTCTTTAAGAATCCACACTCACAGATTCACCTAATCTGACTCATTCCCTCTGAGCTCCAGCACTAGGGTACCAGCTCAAAAGGCACCAGTGGTATACAGGGAGAAACTGAAGTGTCTGGCATCAAGGCCAGAAGAGGCCATTGTTCCTTTTCTAATCCCTCTCACAAAAGAGCCAGCAAGCTGTTGCCATATCTGAGACTCCATCAACCTGTCTAATACTGTTTGTCCCACCCCGGAGATCCCCAGAGACTCTACCCTACCCAACTTATGGACCCGCCCAAGCTGCTTTTCTATATGAATCATTGATCTTGGCTTCTGTATCACAACTCCCTAAATCCTCTCAAATACGCAACAACTGCCTCAGTGAGCCCCATGCCCAGTCCTGGCAGCAGCCAACCTAGATCACAGTTTGGCTTTGCCTGGGAATCTCCCAGTGCAGCACATGTAGTAGCCATTTCAGATTGCTTTATAGCTCAGGTAGGGTGGCCTAGGGCAAAGCAAAGATGGGGGCTGATTAAAGTCCTACATCACCCAGGAAACCCAGAGCCTGAGTACCCAGTAGGTAGCTATAGACCACACCAGAGCATCACCACCCTTCCCCTGCACAGCTGAGTCTTCATAAAGGGCAGAGGATGGTGGTGGTCAGTGGTCACAGCCAGTACTTGAAGCTAACTGGCCAAGGTAAACCCCTCCCATTGACCTGCTAATAGAAATCAAGGCTCAACTACCAGAGAAGAGTGTACTTAGCCAACAGCTTGGGAAATAGGGGAGGCTGTGCCACTGGACCCTACAGGACACCTACCACATTAGGCCACACTACTAGGACACAGCATTAAAACAGCTCTATCTAATACATAGAAATAAACATAGGCTTGCAGCCTGCCAAAACAAAGAAACAAAGAGCCATGGCCCAAATGAAAGAACAGGCCAAAACTTCACAGAAAGAGCTATAAAATGGAGATAAGCAATCTATCAGATGTAGAGTTCAAAACACTGGTTATAAGGATGCTCCTGGAACTTAGCAAGGACCTCATCATCATAAAAAGATCTAGTCAGAAATAAAGGATACACTAATTGGAATACAGAACAATTTACTTGGAAACAACAGTAGAGTAGACAAAGCAAAGAATCAAATCAATGATTTGGAACATAAGGAAGCAATAAAACAGCCAATCAGAATAGCAAGAGGAAAAAAAGACTTCACAAAAATGAGAATAGTGTAAGCAACCTCTGGGAAAACTTCAAGCATTCCAAAATTCTTATCATAGGGGTGGCCAGAAGGAGAAGAGAAAGAGCAAGAATCTGGAAATCTATTTGAAAAAGAAATGAAAGAAAACTTTCCTAATTTAGTAAAGGAAATAGACATGCAAGTCCAGGAGGCACAGGGAATCCCAAACAAGATGGATGCAAAGAGGCCCAGCCCAAGACACATCATAATTAAAATGCCAAACTTTAAAGATAGAGAGAGAATCTTCAAAGCAGCAAGAGAAAAACAGAGTCACTTACAAAGGTGTTCCCATAAGACTGTCAGGTGATTTTTCAAAAGAATATTTTTAGGGTAGAAGAGATTGGCAAGAAATATTCAAAGTAATGAAAACCAGGGATCTACAGCCAAGATTTCTCTATCCAGCAACGCAATTATTTAGGATCAAAAGGCAGATAAAGAGTTCTCAGACAAATAAAAGGAGTTCATCATCACCAAACCATTCTTTTCCGAAATGTTAAAGGGACTTACTTAAGAAAAATAAGATCAAAACCATGAACAATAAAATGACAATAAATACATATCTATTAACAATTGAATCTAAAAAACAAACTAAGCACTCATGAAGAATAGAGACATAATCATAGATATGGAGAGCATTTTGATGGTTGTCAGATGGGAAGCAGTGAGGAAGAATGAGTAAAGAGGTGAAGGGATTAGCAAGTACAAATAGGTAGTTACAGAATAGCCATGGGGATATGAAGTACAGTATAGGAAATGGAGTAGCCAAAGAACTTACATGAATGACTCATGAACATGAACAATGATGTGGGGATTGGCTGAAGGAGTTAGGGAGGCTGAGTGGAGGGAAGCAAAGGAGGAAAAAACAGAACTGTGATAGCATAATCAATAAAATATCATTTAAAAAATAATAATAATTAATAATAGATGTGTGGCTTTTCATGAGAAAATGATTACCAGAAGAAAATAAATGGCACCTTTACTGTACTGAAAGAGAATTATTGATTTAAATTTTTTTCTTTTTATTGATTTGCTAATTCTGAATGTTTCATTAAATGGAATCATATAATGTGTGAGGTTTTGTGTGTGACTTCATCCACTCAGCATAATATTTTCAAGATTTATCCATGTTATGTATCAGTTCTTCATCCTTTTTTTTTAAAGATTTTATTTATTATTTTTAGAGAAAGGGGAAGGGATAGAGGCAGAGAGGAAGAGAGACATCTATGTATGGTTGCCTTTCACCTTCCTCTAGCTACAGACCTAGCTAGAGACCTGGCTTACAGCCTGGTTATGTGCCCCAGCTGGGAATCGAACCAGCCACCTTTGGGTTCACAGGCTGGCACCTTATCCACTGTGCCACCAGCCAGGGCTTCTTCATCCTTCTTATAGCTGATAAAATCCAATCTTTTCATGTGCTTATTGGCCATTTGCATTTATTCTATAAAGAAATATCTACTCTAGTCTTTTGCCCATTTGTAAATTGGGTTGTCTTTTTGTTGTTGAGTTGTAAGAGATCTTTATACTATATTCTAGATACTAGACAATTTTCAGAACAAATGATTTGTCAATATTTTCTCCCATTCTACTATCTTTTCACTATATTACTTCTCTTTCTTCTTCTTCTCCTGCTCCTTCTTCTTCTTCTTCCTCTTCCTCTTCTTTTGCCTTTTTTGTTGTTCTTTTGCAGTTGTCCTAATTTTCTCCCTGTTGCTCTCCCCTGGCCTACTCACCTCCACTCCCAAAGTCAATCCCCACCCTGTTGTCCATGTTCATGGGTCATTTATACATGTTTCTTGACTAGACCCTTCCCCTTCTTTCTCCCTTCTTTCCCTCTCCCTGCTCTCTGATCACTGTCAATCTGTTTCTTATTTCCATGCCTGTGCTTCTATTTTGTTTGTTAATTTGTTTTGTTAATTAGTTCCTTTTACAGGTGAGATTATGTGGTATTTGGCTTTCACTGACTGGCTTATTTCACTTAGCATAATACTCTCCAGGTCCATCCATATTTTCACAAAAGATAGGGGTTCCTTCTTTCTTCCTGTTGTATAGTATTCTATTGTGTAAATGTATGCCTTTTGATCCACAAAATACAGACATATTTAACATTATAATGTTATCTACCACTGGAGAGGATTTGCTCTTATATTCTGTGACTCACTATAAATGGGAGAAACTGAGAGTCTGAAAGAAGATGAGACATTTTGGTTGTATCTCAGCATTATGACTGGGAAGTTCTGGTAAGCATTCTAACCTTAGAATTTGGTGCTTAAATAAAGGCAAGAAAAAAGACAAAAAATAATAATAAAATAAAATAAAATTCTATATCCACAAGGCTTTTAAAAAAGAAACTGTAATAAAAACTATCTCAGAAGTGTGAGTAGAGTAAGAATTTATTTTTGCTAGTCCACTATCAAAAAAGTTATTTAGGTTGCAGGAAAATTGATGGCGGATAAACCACTGATTCTGCAGGAATTTGGAAAATTCCAGAAAACTCCATAAAATGTGGTTGTCACCAAATATAAAGCACTTTTTTTTCTGCATTTACAATTAAAGGCATTTCAAGACTACTAATTGTTTAAGTTAATAAAGTGAAGTAAGGGGTCATTGTATATACAGAAGTAAAATATATAAGAAGAGCACAAAGATGGGATGTTGAATTTGAATTGGAAATACAGCTTTGTAAGGCTCACATTGAAACAACCACATTGTTTCATGAAGTTCTACCTACTGAAACACACACACAATTTTTAAGTTATGAGGCTTTTAGCAAACTCTAGAATAAGCTAAAGACATAGAATAAAAAACAAAAACAAAAAACCCAGCATTGTAACTAAACAGGAAAAAAAATCCATTGGTAAAGGCACATATTTCCAATTTAAGGCAGGCTATATTTGTTAACAAATAAAAATATGTAATAGGAGTGGTTTTGTTTTTGTGTTTTTATTTTTATTTTTTTTAGAAAGAACTTCTAAAAAAAGAACTAGGCTTTGTCGCTTCTATTTATTACATGTCCATATATATGTTCACACATTCACTTCTACCTGTACATAAATTATTATTTAGGAATTAGTTGTTAATTATATGTCTTATTCACTTTATGAGGTTTATAGGCATGCATTTTTATAAAAAAGAAAATTAAACAGAAAAAGTTAATGTACAGGTGCTACATATATAAAGGCTAATTCAACTAAGATAAAAGTGGTTTTTAATTATCCACAAACCATATTTTTAATTCCCCAATAGCATCTTGAATGAATGGGCATTATTCTTACTTAAAATAAGTTCCAATTGCAATATTAAATGCCTAGCACAGATACTGACTGGCACAAAGTGGATACTCAGTAAATATGTTTCTCTACCCTCAACTTTATTTCTGTGTCAGTATCAAGGAAAATTTTTAAATATTTAGTAGATGTTATAAAATTATAAAGAATCACTGACTTCAACATAATTAAATAAAAAGTGTAACAAATGCCTAAGCACGAATGAAAGCAAGGTAGAAATATTTTGTTTGTTTGCTTGTTCTAAGTTTTGCAAAAGTGAATCCAGATTGGCTGGAGATGAACTTTTTCATCAACCTGATAAAAATAATTGTATGTGCATTACAAAAATATAGTGTCTTTCTTATCATCATCATAATCTTTGAGCAATCATGAATATGTCTTTACAGAGAGTTTTTTCTTTTATATTAATGCTGACTAGATAAGGCAGATTATTGAAAGAATTTGAATTAATAAATATGAATGACACCAAAAAAGGAAACATTACAAACAATATATAAACTCCATTTTCTATATTTTAGTGAGCTTAGCCCTTTCTTACAAAACAGTTTCTGAATGTAAGACAATATAAAGTCAAAAGTTTTAGAGCTTGTGACTCTTTAAAGATGACTAATTTAGGTAGTTATCTAAACTCACTTAAGACAGCCCTGATTTAGAAGAAGAGGTTAACTTAAATGGCAATTTTCTTTTTCATCTATCAATGCCATGTATTGCAAGCATCCTAAATTACATTTATACCTGTCTCAGTCATCTAAACAATAAATTTTATGCATGCTTTGCTTAGTAACTATCACACTTATATAGAAATATAAGGCAACTCAATAACATATTAGGGTTTTAAAAATATCCAGTATTATCTCATATGTATTTATGTTCTTATTGTGATAGCATTTCATTCATCAGCATTATTTTTTAAATATTTACATGCCTAGAGATATTTATGGAGAATGCTAGAAAGATTATCATTTGACACTAATACTGATTTTTCAGGTTGGCACTAGGATACCAGATGGCTTTTTGTTTGTTTTTTAAAATTATAGAAGATAAATAATTTTACTTTCTCCCTTAGATGTATTTTTAGAGTAAAACCAAACAATGGTAAATTGATTGATGAAATTAATACATCATTTTTTTAACCAACCTAATTTTAAGTGATATAAATGATTGGTAAGTAATTTTTCACCTAATCAGTCCCCGGAGTTCATCTTTAGTATGTCTTCTGCAATGCTATGATAAAATAAGGCTGATGCCCACAGCACTTTTAGGTATAGAACCATTCTTCTTCTTGCATAGTTCTCAATAATGTAAGGAAAATATCAAAATCCAAACTTTCCATTTAGATCTTTAATTAGATACTACAGTTGTAAATATTTACTTTTTTAATCTTTATATATCTGTTTAAGAGATGTAGTTTAATTGTCATAGGCTTTCATTATTATCTTATTTTATCTTCATCACCATTTATCACCTCATACCATCTTCCACACACCACCCACTATTACCACACTGTTGTCCATGTCCATGATTTCTTTCTCTCTTTATTGTTGCATACATGTATAAGTGTTTTAAAGATATAAAATGGAGCTCTTTTCAATATTAACCATATTAACAGGGCAAATTACACAATAATTATAATACACAAGACATAGCAGAAAAGTATATCAATATTATAATCATATTATAATATGATTCTATTATATATGCTCTTTTGTTCCTACATTATATATATTTTATAATAAATAATCAGAGGATGGTAGTTTAACAAGCATGAAATACTAAAGTTTAGCAGTATAATGAAGCTTTTCAAAGGAAAAGATAAGGATGTATCTACTATTTATCTGCTGTAACATATATAATTTATTGTTTATTATTTATTATAAACCTTGGATAATGTGTAGACTGAAGGTATTGAGACATTTAGGGTTTTTAATCTTTAGGAGGAAAATGAGAAAAATTGTATGCTTATTGTGATAGGTAAGCAAAAAATGAACTTCTATCCTTATCAAGAAATCTTTAATATATTAAGGTTGGTTCTCATAGTTAAGCATAAGAGAACAAAAGAAATATGAAATTTTTCTTTGTTTCACATAGTGGATAGGCATTACCAAATATGAAAAACTTCATTATTACTTAATTAACTATAAGACTATCCCACAGTTTAAAGATTCCACCCAAACAAATGCTATAAAACAAAATTTGTTCTCCCACCGTAGACTACCTGTTGTGTTGATAGCTAGACATTATAGATGATGGATCTATAACTTTAAAAGTTGTGAGTCAGAGAGATAATTATGAAATTTCATGACACCCAGTTACATATAATTTATATTCGATCTATTTCACAGGAAAGGGGGACATGTAATCCCTGATGTATCAAATCTTGATAATTTTCCTTTATCTGATATCTTGAAATTTCACATTACCACAAAGAAGTCTGCTTCATAAATCGTAATGGTTTTTAAGGTACTACAAAGGGTCCTTTCATTAAATTAGATTCACAAGAATCCTGCCTTGTACATATAAAGCTTTATGAATAATTTTAGGAATGAAATGCATATCAAGGCATAGGTGGAGCAGGGGTAGTCAGGCCAGGGAAATCTCTCCCTATGCCTGGCTGGACCTTCCCGCTGGGTCGGCTGGGAAGACAGCCTTGAAACCAATCTTGTTCCCAGAGTCCTGGAACACAGAGCCCCCAAGAGTAACCAACTGAGCAGACAGGTGTCACTTTGGGGTATATATACAGCCTCTTTGCTCTAATGTGTATAGAGCCTGTCCCAATGTATATATAAAATGCCCTTACTGTAAGTGAGGTAAGCGCTATTGTTGTAAGAGGGAGAACAAACTGTGTATAGAACACTGACACCCTCAGTGTCAGGCTGTGTAAAAGCAGGAGAGTGGGTATAGGGATGCCCAGACCCTCTGCCGTCGTTAACCTAAGTGCAGCTGTGATAAGGGTGGGCCAGCTGTGCGTGAGGATGCTGACTCTCTAAACTGCCTGGCCATGTGGTCATTAGCCTGCCGCTTGCAATAAAGCATGCCAGATCTCATCAAGGGTCCATGTAAATCCCTGATTGTCACCAGACCAGAGGTCTCCCTGCTATCAGAACCTGCTGGTCCAGAATCTCTAGGACCCGACCAGGATTAATTCAGGACTGCCAAACTATTCCAGGGGTACTTTCTTACTACATTAGGATGCACTCTGGCCCAGATTTAACAGAAGATTTCATGAAGTGATACATACAATTAAATAATTTACGTTGATTAGAACTGTTTTAGTGGTAAAAAGTTCTACTTCATACTCTCATACAGTTCCCAGGAAACTTTGTCCCAAAAAGTCCATAAATTCCATTGTTGTCATTGTTATTAGCAATCTTAGGCATGCCAACTACATCTGGACAAAATTAAGTTATGATGATGGGTTCTCCAGCTGGAAGATGCCATCAGGTGAGCAATTAGCTGTATGAAGTAAGTTCCTCTTTTTTGTAGCTTGTAGCCTTGCCTATACATGTCATTCACAGAGCACAGGTGACCAGATGGTGATGATGGCAGTAAAAAAAATAATGTTTCTGGCCAGAAAAATAGGCAGAAAAATGTTTGCACACTGACAGTTTTATTTTAGCCAGACATCACAGGGGTGGAAATAAAATAGAAAATTGTGGTCCCTTCCCCTTCCGCTTCAGATAAACCTATGTGAGGAGCCTAGTCTTGCCAAAATGTAATGCTGTATACCTGTGACCTAACACTTTTTTGGGGGGAATATCAGAAAAGGCCAAGGAGTGAGCTGGGACTTTTGCCCCCACTGGCCATTATGAGACTCTATTTTCTAGTATTGCAACCGAACACAGATTTGGCTGCCTGCTGTTAAGAAAGCTAATACTCAAGGGGCAAGTGCTGAGGTAAAAGAAAGTGATTTAGATTCAGGTGCCAACAACTTGGAAAATGGGGCAATCATGTCACAAAGGCCACCTGGTGGAAAGATGGAGGACTCATATCTCAAATCCCATCTCTCTGGGAAGATGGGGAACTCATGTTTCAAAGCCCATCTTCTCCTCTCAGTGGAGGCAGAGGTATTTTATAAGAAGGGAAGAGCACACAGAACAGAGACCAAGGATGGAGGTTGAAAGATCTCTATGTGTAAACTAGCACAGTCCATTCTAATAAGGCAAGTGATGGTCCGGTGTGCCTCATCCTGGTTTAGTCATCCTGGCTTCATGTCATCCCAGCTTCACATCATCCAGGCTCCATGGATGAAAGTCAGCAACTCTCCCAGAGCTGGGATGCCTAAAGGTTGGAGTCTGTATCGTTTGAAGTTAGTGTCTAGGATTTTGATATAAACATACAGTTCATCTATAGGCCACATATTAGTCACAGTCAGCACTTACAGAAACAATATCAAAAGGATGGTGGGGTGGATTATAATTTCCCACCTTTATGACTTTCCACTGTCACAGTACGGTTTCAGTAAAGATAGGCATTGACCCTGGACTTCAACCACATCCCTACTGAAATAGTGTCGAAGGAGGAAATTCAGGACTTTCACCCATGGCCCAGTGGTAAGGAGGCCAGACCCATCTTGGTGTCAAGGGAGACACCTTGTGCCTAAACAGAATTGTCACCACCAGGTATAATGAGGAGCTTCCAGCTATGGCATCAATGGAAACCAAGTGAAGATACTGGGCTTGTATTTCCATCTAGTAGTAATGATGGAAGTCATTAATCCTGCCCAAGCAATGGCCAAAAATGTCAGTTGAAATAGAAGTTTTCCATAAAATCTAAAGACTGCACAATATGATATAAACAATGTGCAGGTTTCAATTGGAAATCATTTATAATTTATACTATTGTAAAACCAGGAACCTCTCAAGCTGAACATAAAAACACAATCAATAGCTATTAAATATAATAATTACAGTAAATTATATAAATAACAAAGAAACTCATTCAGATTGTTAGGAAATTGACTCTTACATCCTGACTAGAAATTTAAATGGCAGAAAGATTAGAAGGAAATTACACTCAAGAAAGCACCATGAACAAGACTGAACAATATGAATGACAGAAAAAGTATGGAGAATGAATAAGTTTTGCTGTGTTTATTTTTTATTTTCACCTGACTAGAGGAATAATAGTCTATTTTAGATAGATAATAGGCCTAAGTTATGAAATTTTAACTGGAAAAGAGGGTGAAACCAGTCGTGAATATATTGACAGTCATACTCAGGAACACCTGAGAAAAATAGTGAAGCAGCTAATTGTTTTAAACAGAAGAGGGGTTCGGTTTTCAAATGAATGTTTTAGAAAATTACTCCAACAAGAATATGGAACATGGATTAGAGGGGCAACATATTAGGGTCTAAGAGGCTTATATTTGGCTAATATAATGAAAATTAATAGAGGGGAAAGCCATGGAGTTGGTGTTGGGAATGGAAAACAGAAAACATTTTCAACTTTGTTTTAATTAAGCTGTTTGTTCATAGAACCTAAAATGCTGATCATACGGAAATTGTCATTTAGGAAGATATGTGCTTTGACACAGGCATAATGTCCTTCCAAGGAAAAAAATGTGTTTTTTTCCATGAACTCTTCAGTAGTTACCAGTGCATTGCACTATCCTTGACTATCCTTTCAAATCCCCACCACTTGGCCTAAGGTTGGAAAGGTCATTGTGAAGAGGATTCTTACATGCAGGGAATCAGTTGGCCTGTACCCGACACAAACATAAGATAAGAAGATGACCATCTCATTTCAAGTAATAGCTTCAACTGTACTGAGTTTTCCTGATAACTTTTATCTGTGATAATGTGTCTTTATTTAGTGTATACATTACACCTGTCCCTTGTCATAATCCACTTCTCATATGTTCTCTAGTGTTTGAAAAATAAACTGCAAAGGGTACCCTGTCTGTAAGGCTTTACCACTAGAAAACCTTCGCCCCCAGAAAGCAGCTGTAGCATTTTTTTTTTTTTTTTTTTTTTTTTTTTAACTTCACAGCTCAGGATTTATGTAAAATGGACTCGGCAGGATTTTGTGTAGGAGCAAAAAAATCAAACTTACCAGCGTGTGTGAAATTTTATGAACTGAAATCTCATCAGTCCCCTTGCTGACCGCATCCCCAGAAACAGGCAGCTGAGCTCCTGGGCAGTCATGTAACCAAGCGGAACTGAGCCAGCTGTCAGTTTGCTCCTGAAGGGGAACCTCCAGCGTGGAGCAGAGACCCCTTAGCAAAAGTAGAAATGCCTCAGCGTGCATATGTGGCCTTAATGATTCCTTAAAATGGCATCTCTTCTATTTTCTATTTAATTTTTAACATCGAAGGAAGGCATTCCAATGTGGAAAAAGAGACTGACAGCATTGGCTTAATTTTTATATATTTGGAATAATAATGGCTTCCTATAGCATCAAGGGATATTATATGTGTACATCATACACAAAAAGATTTGCTAATAACCATTATCCACTCAGACTGGCCCCAGAGAGACCAGTCTGAGCCTGTGCTACACTATGACAAATGATGGGCACAAATGACTGAGCGGAGAACTTGGATCCATGATACCTTGCAATATTGGTCAAATGCTTATGAAAAGATGACTGAAATTAGAGATTATTTGAATAGTTCGTCAACAATAAAAGAAGCATTTTAAAGATGGTTAAACTTAACCCCTAAAGTAACAATTTTCAATTACCATGGATTATTTGGAGGAAAGGCAATTATTCAATGTGAGTCATTATCTTTATTTCAGTAACACTTTTCCCCCCTGAATCTAATGAAGTCTCTTAAAAATTACAGCATAAAACACATAAAATTAGAAGAGGAATAAATTTCATGGAGTTTCACTACTGGTTTTTATGATAAGTAGTTTCCATATTATATTTAAATTGGTTTGCATTTCTTTAAGGAATCATTAACATGCTGAGATCCAAATCATGTGGTCATAAACAGTCACTGTGACTTTTACTAGTTGCTAATGCTGCAACCATTATAAAAATTTTCCAATCAACACTTGGAAGAAAAAGACATTATCATAAACTCACAACAAGCTGATTTAATAACTATTTTAGCATGAAATATAACAAAATATCATTTTATATAGCGCACTTTATGTGATGCCATGGTGTGTTGCCTCTTATTTAAAGATAACTGAAAGAAAATTAATAACCAGACTTCTTGTATTCACTTAAAGCTTCACAAAAATAATTTATGAAACACAGCAATCAAAAGTATACCTCAAAGATAAGATTCCAAATCCAATGTTAAAATTCTTATCCATTAAATTTTAAAATGAATTAGTATATAGTGTACCTATTATAGATTTGTTAATGTGAAATAATAGAAAGAGTTGGTTTTATCCAAATTTATATTTTAGCCAAATTTAAAGTATTATTTTGCACATTCAGAATATTCCTCTTTATTTTAGGACATCAATTGTTTGTCTGTGTATTAACACACACAAAACACATCATAAATATAGTGAAGAAACATGTTTGTTTTAGCAATCTACTATAAATAAAATTTTATTTATTTACTTATTTACTTACTCACTTATCTCTTTTTGTTCTATTGTAGTTGTCTCATTTTCCCCCATTGCTCTCCACTGCCCCACTCATCCCCATCCCAGAGTTAATCTCCACTCTGTTGTCCATGTCCATGGATCATTTATACATGTTCTTTGACTAAACCCTTTCCCTTCTTTCCCCCTTTCTTCCCCTCCTCACTTCTCTCTGGTCACGGTCAGTCTGTTCCTTCTTTCCATGCCTCTGGTTCTATTTTTGCTTATTTGTTTTGTTCATTAGTGGCCTGTATTAGGTGAGATCATATGGTGTTTGTCTTTCGCTGCCTGGCTAATTTCACTAAGCATGATACTCTCCAGTTCCATCTATGCTGTTATGAAATGGAGGTGTTTCTTCTTTCTTTCTGCTGTGTAGTATTCCATTGTATAAATATGTACCATAGTTGGATCCACTTATTCACTGAAGGGCACAAAGGCTGTTTCCAGCACTTGGCTATTGTAAATAGTGCTGCTGTGAACATAGGGGTGCATAGGTTCTTCTGAATGGGTATTTCAAGGTTCTTCAGGTATAATCCCAGCAGTGGAATTGCTGGATCAAAAGGCAGTTACACTTTCAGTTTTTGAGGAAATTCTATACTGTCTTCCATAGTGGCTGTACCAGTCTGCATTCCTACCAACAGTGCACAAGGATTACCTTTTCTCCACATCCTCACCAGCACTTGTTGTTTGTTGATTTGTTACTGATGGCCATTTTGACAGATGTGAGGCAGTATTTCATTGTGGCTTTAATTTCATCTCTCTAACATCTAGTGATGTTGAGCATCCTTTCATATGCCCTTTGTTGTCCACCTCAGAGAAGTGTCTGTTCAGGTCCTTTACCCATTTTTTAATTGGATTGTTTGTCTTCCTGATGTTAAGTTATATGAGTTCTTTATATATTTTGGAGATCAAACCCCTGTCTGAGGTATCATTGGCAAATTATTTTTTCTTACATGATTAATTCCCTTTTCATTTTGCTAATGTTTTCTTTATTTGAATAGAAGGTTTTTAGTTTGATGTAGTCCCATTTGTTTATTTTTTCCTTCATTTCATTTGCCTTAGGAAATATATCAGTGATTATATTGCTGGTTGGGATGTTTGAAATTTTACTGCCTGTTTTTGTCTCGGAGTTTTATGGTGTCATCGCTTACATTTAAGTCTTTATCAATCTTGAATTTATTCTGAAGTATATGTTGGTGATGCAGTTTCACTTTTTTTTTTTTTTGCATGTACCAGTCTAGTCCTCCCAATACCATTTGCTGAAGAGGCTATTTTTACTCCATTTTATGCTCCTTCTCCCTTTCTCAAATATTAATTGACCACAGAGACCTGTTTTCTTCTGGGCTCTCTATTCTGTCCCATTGATGTATCTGTCTATTCTTATGCCAGTACCTAACTATTGTGATTACGGTGGCTTTGTAATGCATATAGTTTGATATCAGGTATTGTGATCCCTCCCACTTTATTCTTCTTTATCACATACAAAAAAACCTACAGCCAGCATCATACTCAACAGTCAAAATGTAAAAGCTTTTCCCTTAAGATCAGGAATAAGACAACAATTTCACTTTCAGCACTTTTGTTCAAAGTAGTTTTGGATGTTGTGGCCACAGTGATCAGGCAAGAAAAAGAAATAAAATACATTCAAATTGAAAAGAAGAAAGTAAAACTGTCATTATTTGTGCATGTTACCAAATTACTTGGTTCCCTAATTACTTCATACACTTTTTTTCCAAAAAGAAAAAAAAAATTAAAAGCTAACATGTATTTGTCACTTATGTCATACCAAGCACTACTCATATTTTGAGTTATGTCTGTATATGTACTAATCACATTTAATGCTCACAAAAACCTTATGAAGTAGGTTCTGGTCTTTCTATTGTTTTAATTTTATAAAATTAAAAATGGATACAGAAAGATTGGATAACTTCCTAATCATTTCACAGTTACCGAATGGTAAGAGTTACACACCAAACCCAGTCAGTTTGACTACAGCCAATGCTCCTTCCTGTGAAGACTTTTTTCCATCCCCATAGTAATTTCTGGAACAGTAAGAATACATGGGAGAGTCAAATTTAGACTGCCCTCAGTGGTCTCCTTTTGTTCTTACAAGTAACCTTTTGAGCATAACCGAATTTCAAGTAATGGAAAGTATCTGATATTTGAAGCAATATTGTATTTTTCAATAAAATTCTAGTAAGCATCTCAATCTGGTTATTTTTTAAATTAATACATTAAAGCATGTTATATAATAAATATGTGGTAAACTTCAGAAAAAATAATCATATCAAATAGTTAAACTCATGGATACATATAGACTCTAGTTAATAGTTAAAAGTGCACCACAAATCTGGCTGACATTCTAAAGACAAAGTCAAACATACTCAGATACATTTTTCAGTCAATAGGATAAACAAAAATAAGAAATGCTCAGGAAAAAAGTTGATTTTTACTAGAATGAAACAATTCCTTGTTTCATAAAATTTCTTGACTTACAAGAAATTTTAAGGGACTTCTTCAAGTAGAAATGAAAACAAGCTCCCTGATAAACTTAAATACAGAGAAAATACAGAATAATGTATCACTATAACCATAGTGCATAAATTACTTTTACCCTGATATCAAAGTTAAAAGATAAAAATTTGTTAATGGATACACATTCATATAAAAGAATCAAACTCTGACTACAAGGATGCAAAGTGTGTGTTGGGATGGAGAGGTGCAGTAAAGTTCTTGTATGTGATTGTACTTAATTTGTTAACAACTTAAAATAGACAGTTATAACTACAAGATATTTTAAACAAGTCTCTAAGTAACGACAAAATAAAAACATATAACAGATAAGATAAAAGATAAAAGCCAAGTATCAAAACAAATCTCTACCAAAAATTCATTGAATAACAAAGAGCAACAGCAAGAAAGAGAGTATCAAAAAACTATAAAACAGATATTAACAAAATGGCAATAGTAAGTCTCCTCCTTATAAAAATTCTAAATATAACTGAGTTAAAGATCCCTAAACAAAAGGCATGGTGTGACTAAGTGGATAGAATAAACAAGAGATACACTTTAAATTTAAAAACCAAAAACACATAGACTGACAAAAAAAGATATTCCATGCAAATGGTCACTAAAAGAAAGCAGAGGTTGCTATATTTAATTATACTAAGAACACTGAGTAAAAGACTATCTTTAGAAACAAAGGTCATTATATAATAAAAGGTTCAATTCAATGGTAACATACAACAATTATAAATTTATATTCAGTCAACATCTGTGCACTCAAATAAATATAGCAAATATTGACAGATCTGAAAGGAAAAATAGACAGATACAATAATAAATAGTAGTCCATTTCGATATCCCACTTGTGATAATGGAAAATAAAATCCATATAGAAAATCTATAAAGAGGCAACAGGCTTTAGTAACATTTCAGAACTAAATATACATATACCAGAGAATGAAAATGACATTTCACATCATATACAAAAATCAACTCAAATGGGTTAAATGCTTAAACATAAGACTTGAAACAATAAAAATAACAAGAGAAAACATAGGAAAAAATCTTAACATTGTTCTGAAAAATGATTTTTTTTAAATATTATTCAAAAGGAACAAGGGCTAAAAGCAAAAATTTACAAGTAAGACTACATGAAACTAAAAAGTTTCTGAATAACAACAACAAAAAACACTGTAAAATCTAACCTATTGAATTGGAAAATGTATTTGCAAACTATGTATCTGATAAGGGACTAACATCCATAATATGTGATTCAATAGCAAAACAAACAAACAATAACCTGATTTCTAAAATGGGCAAAGGGCTAGAATACACATTTGTTTTCAAAAAAGACATGTAAATGACAACCAGTTCGTATACGAAAAAAAGTTCAACATCTCTAATTGGCAAGAGTTTAGCTAAGCTACTCTGAGGCATTGCTGCCTTGGTTTTCATTTTATTTGTCAAAGCAGCCCACAGTGACTTTAAACTGACAGTAACTCCCTCATGCAAGTGCATGTGCTACATAACAGCCCACAGAGTCACAAGCAAATGTAAATAATTGATGATATGACTTCCCTAATAGCCCCTGTGAACCACAATCTCCTATCTCCTCTGCCTCCCCTTACATAGAAGCCTGAGTGGCTTACCAAAACTTTACTTTTTGGGTTTAAATTGGCCGATTTGAATTTAGCTTGGGAATCTGAAAGTGACCTACTCACAGACCCTAATTAAAGGCATGTGTTCCAGGTCTTGCCTTCTTTGCACTCTTCTTCCACCATCCCATGATGTCCTTCAAGGATTTTTAACACTTTCTCCAGGACCTGTGAGTAATAAACTTCTCTATTTAAATTTCTCTGCCTTCTTCTATGGAACTGGGGCTCACCAATCAATACTCTGTGCTCCATTTAGTAAGTGTTAAGATTATAACCATTTTAAAATTTGCTAAAGGATTTCTCAGAAATTTTATTTTTTACTGGGTTTATAGGGGAGAAAATGGAAAGAAAGATGAGTTTTTAAAATTCAAATTCTAAAACATTGGTGATTTATAACAACTGTGCAGATTATTTTATCAAGGAAAATTATTAATGCTGAAATTTATGAAAACTTGGGTAGAACCTAAAATATCATCTACCGAGCTCTTATGGAATAAAATTTTGAAATAAACTTCAATCAAATTATGCTAATTCTACAATGTTTATTTTTAACAATATTGTTACAGCATGACAAAATTATGATTCCTTCACATTAATTATAATTTTATGTTAATAGTTGCATAGTTTGTAAGCGGTGTTTTAATGCTATTTTACTTCCTAGGAAGAAATTGTATTATATAGATGTATTTTAATCTAGATTAATAGGGCTGTTCATGTTTGATTTTGTGAAGTAATTATGTTACACAGAATTTAAATAAAATGTTACCTTCATCCTTCCCTGACATATACCCCACATAAACATATCTTACCTCTTTCTGGAGATGATTATCTAATGATTACAAAAGTTTGCTTTTAATGTGAATACTATTTTTGGAAAAATATACTGTATATCATATTGAATTGTAGTTCAAAGTCTGTTTAGTTAAATAATTCCTTAATACAGCATGAAATTGACCTTTTAATATTAATATCATCTGGAGTAACAACAAGAAAAAGATTTAGAGGGCCACCTTGTTTATTTTAGAAGATTTGTTATTATTGTCTGACAGGTTCCCCATTCCTCCCTGTGTATGGCTGGGCCTTCCATGGAGTCTGCCAACTAGCTAGCCTTGAAGCTAATCTTCTCCCAGAGCACAGGAACACTGAGGCCAGGGGCAACCGATTTAGCGGCCCTGAACTGGCAGGTGTTGCCTTGGGGTGTACAGCGTTTGTTCTAAGGTTCTCACAGCCTTTTTTGTTCTAATGGGTATATAAGCCTGCCTTTTGCTTTGGGGTGGGAAGAACCTAGGGTAGGCCCACTGCCACACCCTCAAGGGGCTGCCCAGCTTTTTGTTTGTTAGCCTGCTGATGTTTGCGATAAAGCATGTCAAATCTCCTGAAGGCTCTGCGCAAGTTTCTCTTCACCACAAGATCAAGGACGGCCTCCCTGCAATCAGAACCTGCAGGTCAGCTGGGTGGTGGCACAGTGGATAAGATGCTGGACTTCAAACCCAAAGGTCGCTGGTTTGATTCCCAGCCAGGGCACATAACCAAGTTGCAAGCCAGGTCTCCAGGCAGGTCTGTAGCTGGAGGCAGGTGAAAGGCAACCATACATTGATGTCTCTCCCTCTCTGCCCCTCTCCCTTCCCCTCTTTCTAAAAATAATAAGTAAAATCTTAAAAAAAAAAAAAAAAGAAAAGAAAAGAAAAGAAAGAAAGAAGGAAAGAAAAAGAAAAGAAAGAAAGAAAAAGAACCTGCTGGTTTAATCTCTAGACCCAGACCTAACATTGTCATCTTTGTGAGTTTACTTGAAAGCTATCTCTGATTGTCATTTTGTCCATGAATACTCATGTTACTTCTGGCTCATGGCCCTATCTAATTACTCCTGAAATTCACTGCTATAAGGTAATAAATGAAATGTAAAAATGGCCAAATCTCTGGACATTTCCCCTAGGCAATCTAACTGGTAAATACAGCATTGATTTAGCTCTTTAGCAGTTTCCTTAGGAAGTGAAAACGTTTGGTAAGGGTGTTTCAGTTGTTCACAGGAGTATGAGAATTAAGGAAGGAAAGAAGTAAATGGAAGTGCCTTATAAAAGGAGTCTGCAGTGAATTATTATGCGTTTTTTAAATAGGTTGGTGCAATTATATTTTGCATTAATATTTTTCTCTTCACACTTCTAGCACATAGGTCTAAAATTGGACTTAATTTTAAGAGTTTAAGAGAGCAAAAGCCACATTTTTTTCCATTTTTCTCTATTTGCTCTTGTCCAATCTCTAATGCAACTGGGCTGTTAATTATTGCTTTATGATCACAATTACATCTTTAAGGTTTCAGAGAAAGGTTTTAGTTGTAAAGTTCCAGTCACTTTGACACTCAGCATCATTTTTTTAGCAATTTAATTGAACATAAGAAGCAATGACAGTCTGCAGCTCTTGAAATTCAAATTATATTTCATCTAGAAACAACAAGACTCTAAACCTGAGTTTCCTCAATTAGTACTAATATGATATAATGACAAAATTAGTCCAAAAATGTTCAAAATTTAAGAAATAAATTATGCTAGAAAGTTTTGCACTTAAGAATACCAATTTATTCATCCACTGATGGGCACTTAGGCTGAATGAATTGGTATTCTTAAATGCAAAACTCCTAGCATAATTTATGGAATACTACACAGCAGAAAGAACTCCTACTTTTTGTGACAACATGGATAGAACTGGAGAGTATCATGCTTAGTGAAATAACCCAGGCAGCAAAAGACAAATACCATAATATCCCATCCAATATAGGAAACTAATGAACAAAACAAACACATGAGCAAAATAGAACCAGATGGAATGGAAACAATAGACAATGACCAGAGGGGATTGGGGAAGGAGAGAGAGGGGGAATGGAGGAGAAGGGTTTAGTTAAGGAACTAATATAAATGACTCATGGATATGGACAACAGGATGGAGATTGACTGTGGAAGCAGGGATGGGGTGGGTGGGGCAGGGAAGAGCAATGGGGGAAAATGGGAAAACCATAATAGAACAATCAATTATTAAAAAATAAAATAAAATACCAGTTTTCCTCTAAAAATATGAATACCAATTCAGCCCTTGCACACATTTCAGAAGCAAATACAAGGAAAATCTCTGAGTAAAATTATGCTCTCAGTAACCTCATGCTAACTCAGGTCAAATATATGAGTATGTTTCACAACATGAGATTATTTTTCTTCATGTTTAAACAACCAATCCCAAGATGTTCATAAAAATCAAGTGGAGAACCTAATGAAATATTTTGCTTTAAAATTAACAGTGGTGATAAACTACATGCAATCTAAGTATAGAAAAACTGAAAAAAGAAAAGTTAGGACATTGATAATTAAGAATCACTAATTCAATTGAATGACATGCATCATTGCCTTATGAGTTGATCAGATGTTTACATGTTATGCACTCTTTCATTTTCTATTTTTGGTTATATATTTTAATTTATTGTTTAAATTAATGAAATTATTTATCTTGTATAGTGACAAATTTATTGGAATACATTAATGCCAAACAAACTTTATAAAAGTCTTAACAAACACAATGTAATAATAGTAAAAAGTACAAATGTTATTTTTCCCACTAAATTGTATTATCACTTCCCCTTAAGGTGGTCTTCTTTACACTTGTGATACACCTATAGCTGACTGATGTAATTTTGTAAGTGACTTGAGGAAGTGACCCAGGGCATTTAACAGGAGGAATATCTACATGTCATGACTTTAAGTAATATAAAGAGCAAAACTTCACCAACTCTCCAGTTCCCAATCTGTTTATATTTATCAGCTTTATTCTGGCCTTATTTTCTTCACAACTGAGACATAATTACATGAGCAATCACATTATTTACTCTCCCTCCCTTACCTGAAGTGTATTTCCATCTTGTCTTTTCATCACACATGCTTTGCAAAACCACCACAACCATAAATAATCTAACCAGTATAAATTTCCAGCCTTTTTTTGTAAACTGCTGGGAATAAAATTAGAAATCTATGTATTGGGATCACTATAATTCCCTTGACTTTAAATGCTGCCTATAATTTTTTCTGCTTTCATATTAATGCTCCCGTTTTCCTCAATTTTTACTCCAAATTAATTTTTCTCTTCAAACTGCTTATTTACATCCTCTTCATTCTACAGAGAGAATTTATCTTGGACATTATTGAAATAAATAGTACCCATTTTATAAGAATGCACTCAACTTCCCCCTGCAATGTCTCTAAGTTATATCACAACCATTAAATTTATATGTGCCTTTTTGGGGGGTATTTTCTCAAAATCAGGGTACAACCTGTTAGGCTGCCTCTGTGTTTGGTGTGTGTTTGTTTACGCAGAAGGAGGATAAATGTTGTAGCTCTGTTTCAAAGTCAACTGAAGAAGTGCGTTTTCTACAGAGTATTCAAATATGAAATAAAATGTCTAAGCATCAAATATTTTAGCTTTTAAGTATTCAACTAAGGAACTATAATTCTAACAATACTACTTCAACCATGTGTTATAGTTTTACTGAGCTTCACTGTTTCCATAAGTTCAGAAGTGTCATAGACATATGTACCTATAAGTCAGCCTGCCAACTTCTGGGCTAGCTGCTCACAGAGCAACCTGACACCAAGGAACAGACAAGAATCACATAAGGCAAATATGCTATTCACTCAGCTTTCAGTGAATGCAGGTTCGCTTCAAGTAGAATATCAACCTATACTAATATCTTACACTCTAATAATCTAGGAGAAATATAACACACACAGAATAGTCAATGGGGGATAGCCAACCCGATTGTCAGAATCTCAGCCAAAAGGTCCTGTAAAGACCACAGTAGGCAAGAAAACCATCAGCCTCTCACAAAGAAGAATCAGTCTCATGGGCCAGAAAATCCGATGGCCAATGCCAAGGGAGATCAGCGTGTCATGAATCAGCACTCCGATGTGTGGAATTCAGCTTTCAGCAGTGGTCTGAAGTCTGCCTCAGTTAAACCTTGGAGAGTGGTACTCCACCCTTCTGGGTCTCTTGATAACTGTCTTGGCACCCATGATCGTGAGTGGGAAATATCCCCCAGAGCCTATCTGTGGGTGGTCCCACTCTACAGACACAGCTGTTCTGGTCATGTGTGTAGATATGTTAGATGTGCTTCTTTGCCAGATGTGTGTAGCATGACAGGTAGTTTTCCTCTTCAACCAGAGTGTCATGGCTAACTGGCAGCCACCTTGGTTGACGTAAGTGAAATCATTTTGTTTTATGTACTTTATGGTATCTTGGCTGGACCAATGCCTTTTATTGGCCCTGCTCTCCACAAGAAGGTGCAAATATAATAATGAAGATGGACTGAAGGGAGGTGAAGCTAGATAGATGTCAATGTGCTAGGCACACTCATCTATCTCTAACTCTGCAAATAGGGTTGCAAATTTGTTTATTTATTTTTATTACTCTATCAGCAAAGCTATACTTTTTAAGTATATTTTATTGATTATGCTGTTACAGTTGTCCCAATTTTTTTACTTTGTTCCCCTCTACCCGGTATCCACCTTCCCTATAGAAATCCCTCCCTGCTTAATTCATGCCCATAGGTCATGAATGTAAGTTCTTTGGCTTCACCTTTCCTATACTACTCTTAACACCCCACTATCTATTTTGTTCCCACCAATTATGCTTCTTGATCTCTGCACCATTTCCCTGTTTCTCCCCTTTTCCCCTTCCAGCTGATAACCCTCCAAATGAACTTCATACCTATGATTCTGTTCCTGTTTTTTTAGTTTGTTTTTACTTTTTTTTTTTTTTTTAGATTCTGTTGTTGATAGTTGTGAGTTTATCATTTTAATATTCATAGTTTTGATCCTCTTTTTCTTAAACAAGTCCCTTTGACATTTCATATAATAATGGCTTGGTGATGAAAAAGTCTTTTAGCTTTACCTTGTGTAGGAAGTACTTTATTTGCCCTTCCATTCTAAATAATTGCTTTGCTAGATAAGGTCATCTTGGTTGTAGGTCCTTACTTTTCATTGCTTTGAATACTTTTTTGCCAACCTCTTCTTGCCTACAAAGTTTCTTTTGAGAAATTTGTTGATAGTCTTATGATAGGCCTTCTTTTCTCTTGCTGTCTTTAAGATTCTCTTTTTATCTTTGACCTTTGTCATTTTAATTATGATGTGCCTTGGTGTGGTCCTCTTTGGGTCCAACTTTTGGGACTCTGGGCTTCCTGACTTGTATATCTATTTCTTTTGCCAAATTAGGGAAGTTTTGCTTCATTCTTTTTCAGTTTCTTGCTCTTCTTTTCCTTCTGGCACCCCTCTGATTTAGAGGTACATTTAAAGTTATCCAAGGTTCCTAAGTCTCTCCTCATTTTTGTCAATTCTTGTTTGTTTGTTTTTTTATCTGTTCCAGGTGAATGTTTATTTCTTCCTTTTTTCCAAATCAGTGATTTTAATCCTGGTTTTCTTCTCATTACTCTTGGTTCCCTGTGTATTTTTCTTTATTTCACATTATGTAGTCTTCAGTTCTTCCTTTAGTTTGTGGCAATACTCAATTATTTCTCTGAGCATCCTGATCACCAGTGTTATGAACTCTGCATCATATAGGTTGGCTATCTCCATTGTTTAGAATTTTTCTGGGGTTTTGTTCTATCCTTTCATTTGGGACATATTCTTTTGTCTCCTCAATTTGGCAGCTTCCTTGTGCTTCTTTCTGTGTAGTAGGTACAGCTTTGACTCCGTGTCCTGGTAGTATGACCTAATGCAGCAGGTGTTCTATAGGGTCCAGTAGTACAGCCTCTTCTATCACCCAAGGTGGACACTGAAGGTATACCCTTTGTGTGGATTGAGTATACTCTCTTGTAGTTGACTTGATTCGGTTGCTGTTAGCAGATCAACAGAAGGGATTTACCCAGATCAGTCAGCCTAAAGGACTAGCTGTGACACTGACCATCAACCTCCACCCTCAGGGGAGGATCAGCTGTGCAAGGTCAGAGTGGTGGTGCTCTGACATGGCCTGTAACTGTCCACTAGGTGGACCTGGGATTTCCTTGGTCGTGCAGGCCAAAGTCAGCTCCTACCTGTGTTTTGCCTGGGGCACCCTTCCTGAGCTGTAAGCAATCTGAGATGGGTGCTGCTTGTGTTGGGCATCGAGAAGTGAAGCTGTGATCCAGGCTGGCTGCTGCTAGTGCCGGGCCTAGGGATCACTGAGGCCAGCTGTTGTTTGAGAGAATTTCAGTTGTGAGGCATAAGCTAAGTCCAGATATTCATATGGAAAAGCAGCTTGGGTGAGCCCTTAAGTTGGGTGAGTTGGAGTGTCTGGGGATCTCAAAGGCAGATCATACAATGTTAGCCAGGTTGATAGAGTCTCAGATGTGGTACCCACTTGCTGGCTCTATGAGAGGATTTAGAAAAGAGACAACAGCCTCTGCTGGCCTTCATACCGGACACTTCAGCCTCTGCCTATGTGCCACTCGTGCTTTTCAAGCAGCTACCCGAGTGCTGGAGCTCAGAGGGAGTTAAGTCTGAGTAGGTAAGTGCATATGTGGGTTCTTTAAGAGGAACTGTTTGCGGCTCCAGCAGTTTCTTCCACTGACTCAGTCCCTGCAGGTTTTTGCTGCCTTAAGTTGTGGGGACTTATCTTTCTAAAACTGGAACCCTGGGCTGGGGGGCCCCAGTGTGGGGCTGGGACTCTGGCTCTTGGGATATCCCTTCTGAAATTTTATCCACCACATATGGGTAAAAGACCAACCCATTCTGCCTCTGGACCCCTCCTCCCCATCTTGATGGATATGGTTTCTTTAATTTCACACTTGTCAGATTTCCATCTTGATTTCTGATGGTTCTGGCTTATGGTTGTTCTATATTTTAGTTGAAATTTTTATGTGGCTGTGCAAAGAAATGAGCCACGTCTGCCTATGCTGTCATCTTGACTGTATCCTGGTGTTGCAAATTTTATAGTTGGAAATAATTAGTTTACATTTATGGAATATTACTTCATTTTCTGGAATCATGACTAAGTTATTTCAATCTATCTTACCACAAAAACCAAGTAAAAACTTTGAGTAAAATACTTTCACTTTTAAATTTTCAAGTTTATCAGATAACTGGACAAATAAGAAGGTCTACCAAGTACACTTAACAAAAGGCAGGACCCTCAGGCAGTAAGGTATATGATTACTGAAGCCACTTTTATCTGAAGGCCTATGTTGATCCAGGTCAATTTGTGTTCTAATTTTGAGGATTGCATGAGATAAAATTGTTTGTAATCAAGGTCCAGGATTCAGAGTGTGGAGTCAAGTGGCAGACCTTCCTAAAAACCTGGAGCAGCAAATACCTATATCCTCAGAATTATGGTAATTGGGATTTGCACAATAGCCATCCCTCTCAACCCTCAGACAAATACAACTAAATTTGCCTAAATCTTGAGCCAAAGAAGGCAGAAAAAGAAATGACTGAGAAGTTGTAACCACATGTTAGTTTTCTTACCAATCTATAGCACTGTGTATCAAAAATGTTAAACATTGAATTTAATTATTTTTCATAATTTAAATTTGTTTCCTCAAAGCTACATTTTATTTTGTACATAGACATTATTTATATATTAAATTAGGATTCTAAAATCCACTTGTTTTTGCATTTTATTACTTTTATTTTTATCACCAGTATTTTGAACGTGTTTTGCTCTAGCTTTTCGTATCGAGGTGAAAAGTCTGATGCCAAAATGACTCGGCACAGTGTGGTTTTTTTGTTTTTGTTGTTTTTTGTTTCCTATGAGAATTATGTGATTTTGCTTTATCTTTTGGTTTTCTGACACTTCATTAAATTGTGTCTATGTGCAGATCTAACTTTATATTCATTTTTGGACACTTGTGGACACTGTTACATAAAAGACTTAGTATTTTCTAATGTAATTCTCATTTATTATGCATTTGTTGATGTTATTCTCATTTTTCATTTTTTGTTTTATTTTGTTTTCTAAAATCGTTAAGTATATAAGGAAATTTCCTGACTGTGTTGTCTGTGATTATCTTTTCAACAATTTCAATTGAATATGTGCTTTAATTTTGGAGAGTTATTAGTATTTTCTTTGATCCTAACAATTTAAAGAACTGAATTTCTCATATTATTATAAGGTTCACCTTTTCTTTTTTTTTACCAGATTAAAAATATATATTTTATTTATTGTTATTTTTAAAGAGAAGGGAAGGGAGAGAGGCAGAGAGGGAGAGAAACATCAATGTACAGTTGCCTTTCACCTGCCTCCAGCTACAGACTTGGCTGGAGACCTGGCTTGCAACCTGGTTATATGCCCTGACTGGGAATTGAACCAGCAACCTTTGGGTTTGCAGGCCCATGCCTATCCACTGTGGCACCAGGCAGGGGCAGATTTCTTATTTTAATTTTTCCTACTGCCAGCTTTGGTCCCAGTATCCAATCCAGAATACCAAGTTATTTTTAGTCACCAATTCCTGATACTTTTCATGGCTGCATTTATTTTATTCTCTGAGGAAAAGAATCTATAGATTTGTTTCTATTTCCTTTTTATGCCAATAATGAAACTAAATTTTAGGGTTGTTAAGTAACTTGTCCCTATTCATACAATAATGGAAACTAATGGGAAAAATATATGTTATATCACAATGCCTTTGTTATTTCCACTAAAAGTCACTTCCTTTTGGTATACGGACTTTCAAGAACATTAATGGTTGACTTTTGATACTTCCTGTTTTTATTCCCTTAAAATTTCCTCATATGCCCAGCCATGAAACATGTTAAAAACATTAGACATGTTAAAAGTATTAAGCACAAATAAATGTAGTAATTACTAGTAACACAGATTATACTTAATATATAAAGAATCTACATTGTACTGCTATCTTTTATTTTATAATCAAAATTTAAAATAGAAATAAAATTGAATATTTCATTTTGTAAGTCTCAGTTTAAATATTTCTTCAGAAATCATAAAATGATATTTAAATAATAAGCAATTATTTGCCTTGTACCCTGTGGCATTCAAGCATGTATCAGTCATTTAATATTAAAGGGTCGTTATGAAAACATTTTGCTGATAAGTAAGTACATGATTGTAAAGAAACACTACCTGTAAATTGTATTTTACTGTTGTAAATTGTTTAGTAGCATTTTTATTGCAACTATAATTGTTCAATAATATAATTTATACTAGCCTTAAACATGGTGTTCAAGTTTTTCAGGCAACTATTTTCATACTTAATGACTTTAATTCATATCACATTTTACACAGAGAATAGAAGGAAGCAATATAGCATGCAATGTCTTATTCATCACAAGTTATTTAAATGTCTCGGCTCATAATTTGAAGATGGTAAATTATTGAGAATTACTCAACCAGTTCCTTCACATAATCCAAAAAACAAACAGAATATGTGGATTTTAAGAGAGATGAAAAGGAATAAGATAGTCAGAAAGAAAGAAAAGCGATAAGGCATAAAAACGTGGGAAAAAGAAAGATCACTTCCTATGTAACCTTTAATAACAGTATGGGGTAAAATTGAGAATGATGGCTTTCTCATTTCCTTCCAGTGTAATCTTACTATTTAAAGTTCACTCCGCTTCATCTGAATAATGTATGTGGTCTGACATTCCAGGATAGGAAGAAATAACATGAGCCATAGTTTAACGAGCTTAAATGAACAATACCTTTTCTTACTAAATCAGGGAAGGGGAAGTGGAGTTAACCAAATTGACTCACTGTAATTATTAAGCTTTTTAAAATATCAATGCTTACATTAAGTAGAGCCAGTATTTTTGCTATTTTATTTAAATATCAGAAAATATATAAAATATTATTCTTTAAATGTTTATTTTGTCTATTTTATATATTTTCAACGTGCTTTTATGTCTAGGTTTTTCACATACCACAAAAACTGCCCAACTTACAGAAATTCTGCACTCTGGGAAAACCGATGATTAATAACACCAAAAATAAATCACAAACCAAAAATAAATCACAATATCATTTCTAATATTAACAATCATTAGGAAAGCAGTGTTGTAACACCTCATATATCAAGCACTGTAAAGCAGTAGGAAAATAAACTTTCAAAACAACTGATGCTTCCAACTTAAGCAAAAATACACTTTCAACACACACTTTCATATGTTCTTGCATTTTTAAAAAAGATTTTATTTATTATTTTTAGAGAGAAGGGCAGGGAGGGAGAAAGAAAGGGAAAGAAGCATCAATGTATGGTTGCCTTTCACCTGCCTCCAGCTGGGGACCTGGCTGGAGACCTGGCTTGCAAATCTGGTTATGTGCCCTGATTGGGGAATCCAACCAGCGACCTTTGAGTTCGCAGGCTGGTGTCTGTCGATCCAGTGAGCCACACCAGCCAGGGCTAATATTTGTATTTTATATTAAGTTTTGCTATCTTAGGTTCCTGCACCTTGTACTTTATGAAGTTATTAGCTACTCTTAACAATTGAATTGCCATATATATTTCAAAGTCAGCTTTTCTGTTTCCATTTGAAACCTGCTATCATTTTTATTGTGATAGCGCTTAGTTTATATATAAATTTGGAGAAAATTGACATTTCATAGTATTAAGTTTTTTACTATATAAATGCATATAAATACATCTATTTACTTAGACTATTTATAACATCTTTACTATTTCACTGTTCATTTAGATGCCTTTTATATCTTAAATTTCATATAAAATAAATAAAAATAAGAATTTGTTTATCACCATCCCAAACTTATCATTTCAAAATGTCTTGCATTGATATTTCATGAAGCTTGCAGATGTATTTGTCTACCTACATTAAGTGCATACTGAACATGAAAAATGAGAACTTATCATAGTACCATCTCTTTATATCTCATACTAAAAGAGACTATTTTAATGGCTGCATAGTCCAGGAAACAGATGGACTATTTTTATAAGATCTAGATATTTAAAATAAAGTATTAGAATGAGGAAGCTTGAAAACAATATCAAGTGTTTGACTTAAACCTAGGTTTTTTACTATTTTGTACTGCTTTATTCTATCACTTTTTATTTCTCCATGATCAAGTGGGATTTATTCTGGGAATGCAAGGTTGGCACAACATTCACAAATCAATGAATGTGATGTACCATATAAACAAAATAAAGAATAAAAACCACATGATTACATTGATAGATGCAGAAAAAGCTTTTTATTAATTAAATCATTTTTATTGATATTATAGTATAGGCATCCCAATTTTCCCTTCTTTGCACTCCTTCACCCATCACACCCTCCAATCCCACAGTCAATTTCCTCACTGTATATCCATGTCCATGAGTCATTCATACATGTTTTTTGTCTAGTCCCTTCCCCTTCCTTCTACCATTATCCCTCTCCCCTCTAGTCACTTTCAATGTTTCATGTTCACTTTTAAAATTTCATTTCTGTCAGTAGACAACTGTTACTGTTTTATATTAAAATACTGGTAGTTTTATAACCTGTAGTACTTATTAATAATCCATTTTGTACTCTTTTTATTTCTAAAATGCCTCATCCTGTGTGACCACTGGGTGGAGCTACCTCTAATCCTTTCAGTGACTCTACCCATGTTCCTGGAGATTGTTTTTATTGCTGCTCAACATTAAGCTGATAACTGGGACCCTCTGCAGCTGCCAGGGTTCTTTTTGTACAGCTTTCTCCTTTCCAGTGCCCTGTCCTGTGAACCCTAGCCACTTTGTCTCTGGGTTCAAGGTGTCCACTGGGCTGCTAGTTTCCCACTTCCTGCAGCATATAAATGGAGCAAATTTAAGGCTTCAATCATTTGTGTCCCACTTCTCACAAATAAATGTCATTTATTTCTTGATGTCTGATGTGTTGAAAATTGTTGTTTAGTATATTTTACTTATTTTGGTTGGTTTCTTTCAGGTAAGAGAGTGACTTCCAGGCTGTTAATTTTGTCTTGAACCTGAGCAATTGATTTTTTTTTTAATAATTAAGCTACCCATACATTTCTAGAGATAATTAGAATGTCATATATTAGAAAAAGTCACATATTGGAACATTTTGTAACAAATATTTTATCAGAATACTTATATTGTCTATGCTCAAAAACTTTTATAACTGATACACAAATCATTGTTTCATTGAGTCAATAGGGTCCTGATTAGAATATGAAAATAATGGCAAAGTAATGAAGAGGTTTACAATGTGAACATCTTTACTACTTATAAATAATAGTATGATGGTACTCTGGAGTAGTGGAGAAATAAATACACACACAAACAAAAACAACCCTAATATTAACTGAATAACACAATGTAATTATTACCCTAATATTATCTATTACAAAAAAATTGACATCTTACTTTGTCCTTGACTAACCAAAACTGAGATGACATCTTTCTTACCACATTTGATTTACTTCATTAAAACATGACTTATATTTTTTTGTATTTAATGTTCAACAAATATATCTATATAAAGCATATATTCCTTACACACACCATCAATAAGAATCAGTTACTCCATATATTTGTTATATTTGTACTTATTTTCTCTGAATCAGATAAATGTCAATAACATATATTAAGGTTTTTATCTCATACAGAAAATAAATGTGTTTGATTTAATCTATAACATTATCCTATGCTTCTTTAGTGTATTTTTTTCTTTTTTAAATGTGTTTTCTTAATTGTTCTATTACAGTTGTCCCAGTTTTTCCCCAGTTGCTCTCTACTGCCCTTCACCTTCTCCCACAGTCAATCCTCACCCTGTCAACCATGTCCATGGGTCATTTATATTAGTTTCTTGACAAGACTGTTCCCCTTCTTTCTCCCCTTCTTCCTCTCCTGTTTTACCTCAGGACACTGTCAGTCTATTCCTTGTTTTCATGCCTCTGATTCTATTTTGCTGTTTGTTTGTTTTGTTCATTAGGTTCTTATAAATGAGATCATATGGTAGCCTTGCTTATTTCACTAAGCATAATACTCTCCAATTAGTGTATTATTATCAAAGAGATCATTTCTTCGCTGTGGCTCCCTGTACAGTTTATTATAAGAATGGCAGTTTTAATAGCAAAGGAATTCTAGAAGTCGTAGAATAACAGAATTAGATTTTCAAGATTAAAATATTTATATCAAGTTATTTTTAGTATATACAAATTAATAGCATGGAATAATATGATATATGATACAATTTTATAAACATATATAGCATGTTTTGAGAGGCATATTTGAAATGATAATATACTGCCACTTTTGAAATTGTTTATACAAATTTGATGAATATTGCTGAATATTATAAGTATTATAAGGTGAATATTATAAGTAGCAATACTCTATTGCCAGATTTATATATTTCATAAATTTATATTTTAATGTATTTTACATGTGACTTACTAAAGAAGTATATGGGTAATGCCAGTAATGTCATAAAATATGCATTATTAATTAATGGAACACTTAAACATAAAAGATAAATGCAAACCTGATGTTACAACCCACAATTTACTAAGTGATTATTCAGAGTACAGAAATTTTTATGGAAAACAACTTTCAGAAAAGAAATTTTAAAAAGCTGATTCAATATGAAATATTTTCTTTGTGAACACATTCAAATTTCTCATTATGACTTGAATTGATGTTAATAATATCAATTTAAAAATAAACTTGGAGGATAAATTGAAAGACAATAATAGAGGAATAATTTATGGTCTTGAACAAGTTAAATTCAATGTATGATTACTATGACCTAAAACAAAAAATTGCTAAGCAAGTAGTAGTTTGTTACTAAAATATATGAATTAAACATCAAGGCTTGCTGTTAACATTCTTAAGAATTTCTTTTTCTATAATATTGAGCATATGAGGATAAAAGGTGAATAAAATATGAAGGAATGCAAATATAAAAATCCACACACATTATTAGTTCAAATATAAAGCAATTTAAGTTTCTGCTCAAAAGAATAAATTCCATGAGAAACTAAACAGCATGCTTCAAGACAATATTAAATAGGAAAACCCTAATGGTGTGAGCATCCAGACATTCTGCCCATTTTTTTCACATACTGTATGATTATCTGAAAGAAAGAAACCCAGTAATAATTCAAACTGTCCAGGAAGAAGATCCTGGTCCACATCCACCATTCTTTCACAAATGAATGTTCTATATGGGTAAGATAAAATTTAAAGCATAAATAACATATATAGTAGATAATAACAATACTTAGTATTATTCCTTTCCCATGAAATTAAACAGAAAGATTTTGTATAAGAGTTTCAAGTCTTACAAAAGAGAAAAATAATTTTTTAAAATTTCTTTATTAAAAGAGCCCCAAATAATATTCTGAGACTGTGCTTTAGTTTCACTTCTTTTTTTTTTTTAAGATTTTATTATTAATTTTTTTTTTTTTTTTTTTTTAGAAAGATGGGAAGGAAGAGAGACAGAAAGGGAGAAAGACATCAGTGTATGGTTGCCTTTTCACCTGCCTCCAGCCATGGACCTCGCTGGAGACCTGGTTTGCAACCTGGTTATGTGCCCTGGTTAGGAATCAAACAAGTGACCCTTGGGTTTGCAGACCAGTGCCTTATCCACTGTGCTGCCAGCCAGGGTCACTTCTTAAGGTACCCTGTACTGATATGAGCAAGCCAAGTTATTACATGTCACCTCAGTTATAACCTCTTATTATCAATGGATTATATTCATTTATTATTATGCCTCCCTTTCCCATTAAATTTATATTATTTTGGGGAAATTTATATTGAATCCTCATTGTCTAGGATAGCATCTGATTGGTAAATACATGTTTATTGATAAATTGAATGTGTAAATGTATTAATTTATTGTGGAGTCTTCATTTTTTCAATTACCCAACATTTACTAAATAGCTATTACTTTAGAAGCCAACCTTGGTGCTTGGAGGTAAAGATGAAGTAAATGTAAATTAGAGAAGATGAATAAAACAAAAGAACTCAGTGAACTATGGAAATATATAGTAAACTAACCAAATCCAAAATACATAATAATAAAAGTACTCATTTAAATACATATTTATATAAACCCTTCAGTTTTTATGTGGCATTATATTTATGTAGCATTACATTATGTTATGTGGTATTATATTTATGAAGACCATAAATTATTCTTCAACTATTATGTCTTTCAATTGCTAACTTTAGAAAGGGTATTAATGTTTACTGTTGACACGAAAAACCTATCTTTAGGTTCTCTGCATTTAGTCCTTTATGATAAATGAACTCTATTTATATTTATATGAGCAAAGCAAAAATAGTTTGAAAAATTATTTCATACTTAATTGCACTATAGTTGATTTACAAGGGTAAGTGTTCTTCAACAATCCAGATTGATAACATTCTGTGTGTTGCTGTAATGAACAGGGATTTATATTTTTCTTATTAATAAAAAATTAGCCCTGATTGGTGTGGCTCAGGAAATTGAGCACTGGCCTGTGAACAAAGGGTCACTGGTTCGATTCCCAGTCAGGGAACATGCCTGGGTTGTGGACCAGGTCCCTAGTAGGGGAGTGTGAAAGGCAACCATACACTGATTTTTCTCTCCCTCTTATACTCCCTCACTCTCTCTGAAAATATAATTGTTCCTCCTTGGGCCCTGATTCCCCCAGGGTGATCAAAGAGGAACAATTACAGAGGAAAGATTTCAAGAGCAAAGAGATTTCTTATGAAGCTGATTTAAAAGGATTCCTGCTACAGTAGGCTGGGGTGACCTGATATCAAATGGGGAATGAGAAACTTGAACAGATATTGAGGGTGATCAGGTACCAATAATGAGGGGTTCTCTCAAAAATGTCTTGAAAAGGTTCTTGCTCAAATTGTAAAATACAGGCCCAACAAAGATGAACACTGAAGCCCAATGTCAAGGCCTGCTTCAAAAGAGGACCTAGAGGCGCCTAACAAAAGTTTATTCAAAGAAAGTACCATTTCCCAGGGTTGTTCTGCTTTGGGGAATGAAAGACAAGTTTTCACAGGGCCTCGTCAACAAATGTTCAGCTGGTTTCATGAACTGTTGGGCAAAAACAGTTCTCAAAAGAAAAGGGAATTTATTTTGTTATTGGAGTTTAGCAGTCATTGGTTGGGCAATTTTTATTTAACAAGAGGCCTGAGAGTTTGTCAGGGTCACAATGGAAAATGATTTTCAGGGCCTCTCATGTGGAACTTACACGAATGTAATAAAGTAAATAATCAGATATGTCTTTGTAAACTCTAAAGTGTTTTTAGGTTACAGTTACAATTATCAAAAGATTACATGATGAGTGAAAATTTGCAAAGTAAAAGAGGTTGCATATTTAACACAATAGAGGAAAGAGCTTATGGTGACAGTGTGTGGTAAAAGAAACAGAATTGTGTAGGAAGAGGAGATACTCATAAGCAGACAAGTAAATTCGCAATGAGTTTTATATCCTTGAGGAGGGTCTAGTGTAGAAGTCAGGTTAAGTTAGGCATTTGAAGGAAGAAATGGAAGTCCAAGCATCCCAAATAAATAACCTATACTATTTCATTTTTATAAATGTTAGTTTCAAAGTACATAATGTTCTGCACTTATATTGTTCATGAATGTTTTGTTTTAAATAGTTTTATTATTATTTCAAGTTGATGCCCATATTGATAAACACTATCCAAACTTTTAAATATGTGACATTGTGCAACTATTTATATTAAAACTAATCTGGCTTTTAAAAAACTTCAGTCTTCCCTTTGTGTATCATAGGGGAACATTATATCAACATCATAGCAATTATTTATAAATAGAAAAAATCATAACATTCTATTTTTTGGTCTTGTAAAGGTAAATAATTTAGCTATTTGACATTTAAAATCAATGTTCTATACTCTAAAAAACAAAGGCTAAACTATTTTACATTTAAATGGAAAGAAGCAACTCTTTTACATGACAATGATACAGCAGAAAAAGTCATTTAAAATAGACTTGTTAGAGATGAATAAAGGAAATGGAGAAGCCAACGAACTTATATGCATGACACACAGACATGAACTAAGGGGGGCATTGCTGGAGGAAACGGGGTACTGGGTGGAGGGGGGCAAAGAGGGGAAAATTGGGACAACTGTAATAGCAAAATAAATAAAATATATTTAAGAAAAAAATAGACTTGATATTAAAATTAAATGTTCTCAAATATAGTATTTAACTTGAACATGTATCTTAAAATTTAAAGGTGTATATGTAAAAAGTTTGGTACATATTAACTAACTTACAGTTCGTAAGGTGTTCAAAAGCCATGCTACCTTTTTCTGGGTGGGGGGAGCAGGAGTCCAATTTTGGTAATGGTTTATTTCAAATTATCTATTTGCAATCAGTAAGGGCTCAGAATGGAAGACCAACAATCATTTAAATATACTGATAAATTGATTAAAGCAAAACTAAATTATTTCAGGTTCATAATCTGAACGGGAGCTAAACAAAATGAGATGGCTTCTGTGATGCATGTCTGGGCAATGGCTGTGGACTAAACTTCAGCAGGGGAGAGCAGATTTGCTCTCTTGTAGGCTTTTCAGCAAAATTGGTGCCCAGGACCATAGGAGAAGGGTTATATGAGAAGACTTTGAATAATGTAATTAATTTTAATTAAAACATGTTTAAATATTAAAAATAATAAAATATGAATATATATAGCTTTATAATTATATATTGTAATATTTATAAATGTAAAATAAACCATAATGTCAATGACATTCAAATTCACAATATTATTTTAATGTGACAAATCCTACTGATTTGTTTAAGCATGCCCAGGCCACTCTGTGTCATGAGTGATTAAACTCTCCCAGCTTTCCTCTTTGTTTGGACTACTGTAAACTCTTATGCCTCAGGGTCCATCAATTAGCAGAATCCTCTTCATGAGTCTGCCTCTGACTTTTCCCATCCATCTGCACCAATTCATATCAGTGACTATGATGTTCTTAAAAAAATGTAAATTCAGGCCCTAAAGTAGCATGATTATATGTAATCTCAAGTTTTCTTCTGGATGGCCAATAATATACTAATATGTTCAGACTATAAATAAATAAAATTATACTCATAGAAAACTTGTGAAAGCCCAGTTTGGAGAACATTGATAGAGAACTAACACATTCTCCTATTGAAATCTTTACATAATAGGGGATATATCTTCTTAATTTTTTATTTGGCCTATAGAAAACATCATATATTTTATGTAAATTTCATAATGCAACTTGGGTTGTATTTATTTCCTGATGAATAGAATATTTTCCAGACCTCAAATATTAATTAAACATTTCCATAGAAAGTAATCTAATTATTAATTACAAAAGCATCTCTTAAATATGTATTGCCTATAACTTTTAGTGGTAACTCTATCATAATGCTTTCTAAACTTTATTACTATTGTCTCCTGGCTTAGTGAAATACCTAATACCAAAATGTGTACTCTCCTAGATCAGGCACTATTAATTTTAAAAGTATCTAGTTTAATATATGATATATACTAACACTAAGTAATATTTAAGAAATAGTTGTAAGCTATATGAAATAATACCCATTAAAATCCTAATTGTAAATGGGCGTACTATAAATTATTTTTTAAATAAACATCAAGTTTAAATCTGTCTGCATTATAATCTTTGCTCTATAGGTGGTAAACCCCAGTGTAATAATAAATCATCATTACTTATTCTATTTCTTAGTAGGTTTAACAAATTCCATTTTGAGACTTCTAAGCACTTCTTTTTTCCCATGAGCAGTATTCTGGGAAAGCACAAGTGTGTATTGAGCATAACTGTTAAATTTGTATCAACAGGGTATAGACAGGACTCTCCCAAGTGTTGTCTCTCTTTTTTAATGTCAATGTATTTTCTTCCCTCAGACCTTCTTTCCTTTATGAGTGTCCCCTTTAATGTCTATGAAGCAAAAAAAGAAGAAAAAAGGGAAAAAAAGAAATTACCTAATTTTCTTAAATATGAAACCTGATGAAAACTTATAAACATCTAATTCTTATTAGGCTCCTATAATTCCTTCTTATCTTTTAGATAAGCTGCTTTATGTTAAATAACTTTAAGTACGTATCTGAATTTTCCGTAATTCCAAAATAGTTTATTAGCCTATTCTTTTTAAAGTTATCTATAGGGGGAACTATGCAGAGGAGATGCCATAAATTTATATGGATTGCTTAATGAAGGTTTGCAGTTATCTTTATATGGTAAAAAAAATAATAATCTTGGGATGAAACACAGCTTTAAGTTATATCTTCTTTCTTTGGTATTTGAAAACATGGTTCACCTAAAGATTAAAAGTAATTCACGAGCACTTGTGATAGCTTACTCTATTCATCCTAAAGAATAAACACTTACACCTTGCTCTCTACATTCAAGAAAAACAGCCTCACAAAGAGAGTTGGCATCTCCTAAGTTAGCAGCTTATTAAAATTCAGTAGAAAAGGAGCAATTCCATTTTTAAGAAAAATAAGAAAAATATGAAGCAAACGTGTGCAACTCTGTAGTTTGCAGAGAATTTAAAATGAGAAATTCTGTGTTTAAATGCTGGTTAATCACACATATAACTAATCAGATTTACTTAGCTACCTATATCTAATTTGCACAATAACAAAAGGGTATTCAAATTTCCCTCTTCTTTTAATGATACCAGCCATAAATGGGTTAGAGCCCATGTTAATGACTTCAGTGTAACTTAATTTGTGAAGACTTTTTTCCAAATAAGATCAACTTCATAAGTACTAAGACTTATGGTTACAATGAATATTTTCTTGGGGGAAGAACACATTAAAACTGTAATAAAATGTTGAAGAGGACATGCATTCAATGTAAGTTATTCTCAGTCTACAAATCTAGTTTCCTATCTCTAAAGAAAGAAAAGAGAATTCCCTCTCAAAGCTACTATGTTTGAGGGAATTTATAAAGGATTCTGGATATGTAGGGGAAAAATCCCTTCATTTTGGGAAGTGATGCATGCTATATACATGGTAAATATATTTTTTAAAAGGCTTTTTAGTCACTAAGCTAACTAAGGTTTCTAGTTTTTGATACTTTTCCCCTTTCTTTTACTTTTTCTCCATGTGTTGTACAGCTCTTTGAAGAAAGAAAACTCAAATTTAACCTTCAACAGACAAATGACTTTTTAAAAATACTTTATATTTATCTATTTCTTTTTTTAATTTAATTTTGATTGTATTTTTTCCATTAACTTTTAGTCTCTTTATACCCCGTCCTCCCAGCAATCACCACACTGTTGTCCATGTCCATGAGTCCTTTTTCTTTTTTTTTTTTTTTGCTCAATTCCTCCACCCTCTAACCTCCACCTTTCCTTACTAGCTGTCATCTGCTCTCCATCTATGAGTCTGTCTCTGGTTTGCTTTTTAGTTCAGCTTGTTCTTTAGATTCCATATATGATTCCACCATATGGAATTTGTCTTTCTCTGACTGGCTTATTTCACTTAGCATAATGATCTCCAGATCCATTCATACTGTAGCAAAGATTTACCTATTTCTTTCACTATGGAATTTGTTCACATATATACAAAATTACGTGAAGTTAGTTTTTTATCCCAGTAATTGCTGATTTATATTAGCTATAGTAACATTAATTTGATTAAATAAAAAGTGATTATGCAATTTTCAATAAAAATTTAACATGGTTGGTTAAATAAATTGATCAATATTATTCTGATCTGTATCCGGAAGTAATAAGAGCTCGGTTAGTCTCTATCAGGCTGATGAATTTTATAGTTCCATCTATTTCAAAATTATCTAGATTCTTCCATGTCAGCTGTTTAAGTTTTACTCTAATATATTAATTATTATTTAATAAAGTTGTTTAGAATACAACAAAATACACTATAATAACTTTGTTAAGAAAAAAACTTAAAGAGAAGGGAGAAGGTATAGTTGGAAAAAATTCTTAAAAAATACAAAACAAATCAATCAAGATTAAATCAAAACAAACAAATCGCTAACAATACCAACTGTATTACAGACATGGAGTACCTAGAACATTTATGCATTTATACTTTTAAGCAGTATAATTATGGCATTTCTTTCAAAAGTATTCATTCTCCTTGTATATTAACCAATTTTTAAATTCTCAAGTATTTTCCCAATAGAAGTAAAACATGTTTATAGTAGCTTATTCATAGTTGTCAAAATATTGAAAATAACCCCAATAATCATCAACAAAAAACTACTAAGATTGTGGTATATTCATAAAATAAATTATTGAGCAGGTCAATAATAAATTTTCAGGGATGATGAATTTTTTTCTTTAACATGTTTGGTTATAAGATTTTCGGCAATTTTCAAAATTTAATGAATTAACCACTTCAGGTCACTATATTTTATTGTATGAAAATTATACCTCAATATTAAAAAACCTTATATACGATGCCAATTATATAAAGTTAACTATATAAATTTAACTAGATATAGAATTTTATACTAATTTCTTTTAATTTTTATTTTGAGCAGAAATTTTTCCATTATAGAAGGCATATCAATCCATTTAATTTGTGCCTCTTCCCTACCTCTTCTGTTCTTTAATATTCTTAGATTTAAAATATTTAAAAATACCAATGTCAGAGATGCTTCCATTATTTTTGTCATTGGAGAAATACTGCAATTATTCTCCATTTCTTACTAGGTCTTAGAAACCTCTGTGACGCTAAGACCTCCTCTCTAGATATGCCACACAGTATTTCTTCCCTCTGGACCTGCTACGTCTTTCAGGTTCTTATTGGGCATGTATCTTTTCTTGCCACAGATTAACAAATCTATTTGCCCACCACCTCTTTGGGACATGAATATGAAGCTGGCTTCATGTTTCCTCTCCTTGTGAGCCATCCATTGCTAATACAAAAACAAACCTATTTATGTTCCCTTTTACTTCTATGATGATTACCTTAGTCTTCGCCCATTTGGGTTGCTGTAACAAAATTCCTTGGATTGGTAGCTTATAAACAATTGAAATTGCCCTGGCTCGTGGCACAGTGGATAAGGCGTGGGCCTATCAACCCAAAGGTCACTGGTTCCCAGCCAGGACAACATAAACAGGTTGCAAGCCAGGTCTCCAGCCAGGTCTATAGCTGGAGGCAGGTGGAAGGCAACCATACAATGATGTCTCTCTCTTTCTCTGCCTCTCTCCCTTCCCTTCTCTCTAAGAATAATAAATAAAATCTTTTTTAAAAATCTAAATCACTATAAAAGTTAAACAAATAAATATTTTTAAAAATTAAAAAACAAAACCAAAAAACAATTGACATTTTTTCCATGTAGTTCTGGAGGAGGAAGAGTCCAAGATCAATGCACCGGCAATTTCAGTATCTGGTGAGGACCTGCTTTCTGGTTCATATTGGTCTTTTCACGGTGTCCTCATATGGTTGACAGGGCAAGTGAGCTCTGTAGAGTCTTATATGAACACTAAATCCATTTATAAAGGCTCAACCCTCATGATCTTACCACCTCCAAAAGCCTCTGTTTCCAAATACCATCACACAAGGGATTACCATGTCAACATACAAACTTTGATAGAACACAAATATTCAATCTATAGCAATGACTTTCTTTCATTTACAAAGATATAATAATTTCCATTGCTGTGACAGAGAGTTGGAAATTACCACTTATTTATATACTTTTCCTGAAACTTTTCTGTCTGCTATGAGCCCTTTGCATTTTCTAAAAATTACAGATTGTATCTAAAAATGTCAGCAAGTGACTCTGTTTTATCTTTGATTTAGCTGTCATCTCTCTCTATGAAATACTGAGCACTGGTTGCTCAGAAAAAAAAGTTAAAATCCCATTCCTCTTCCTGTGTCATATCTTATTGATTTCTGAAATCATTCCTGCATTCCAGAATGCATTCCTAAGAACCTACTCTCTACTTACCAGATCTGCACATAAATTTTTCAATGTTATCGAAGGAGTTATTTGGAATGTATTTATTTCAAATCACCCTATGTAAATCTCCCATTTTTTAACCTTATAGAAAATCTGTAACTGATTATGCATCACATTTATCCATTTCTCACATTGTTATTGTGAGGAAGTGAGTTATCTTATTTGAATCAAGATCTATCGCACTTCTCTCTTATTACCACCATAATAGCATCATTGTTGCATGATAATTATTTGTAATCAGCTTACTTTACAGTCATAAGTTTGTGGTTTTAAAGATTCCATAAACTGCATCACCTCTGAAACTTTACACATTCAGTTCCTTCTACCTAGAATGCTTGTTTCTTTTCTCATTGATTAGGCCCTACGAATTATTTGAGTCTCATCTTACTTAGGTGCCACTTTTACTGTGAAGTTTTCAAAGATACTCAAGAAGAGATTATATGCCCCGTCTGTGGGCTACCTTGTCTTCAAACTAAGGAGCATAAGAGCTAGTATTGCATTTTATTATTTTTATTTTTTAAGATTTTTACTTACATAGATTTTAAAAAGAGGGGAAAGGAGAAAGAGAGGAAGAGAAACATTGATGTGCAAGAGAAACTCATCAGTTACCTCTCACATGTCTCCAACCAACTTGGCCTGCATCCCAGGCCTGTGCCCTGACCAGGAATCAGAAGGTGAACTTTGTGGTTTGCAGGATGACACCCGATCCACTAAACCACACCAGTCAGGGTTATTATTGTATTTTAATGGCATATTTTCTGTTTCTCCCACTAGGAGTTTGAGAGCAGATAAATCTCATTTATTTTAGCATTCCCAATATTTAAGAATAACCTTCATAATTAATTGAAGTAATTAATAAATAAAATCAAATTACAGAAATTCAAATAAGTTATAATATAGTTGTTTTTTTATTTTTAAATATATTTTTAAAAGATTTTATTCATTATTTTTAAATATATTTTTTTAAGATTTTATTCATTAATTTTAGAGAGAGGGGAGGGAGGGAAGCAGAAAGAGAGAGAAACATCAATGTATGGCTGCCTTTCACCTGCCTACAGCTACAATTCTGGCTGGAGACCTGGCTTGCAACCTGGTTATGTGCTCTGACTGGGAATCAAACCAGCCACCCTTGAGTTTGCAGGCCAGTGCTCAATCCACTGAGCCACACCAGCCAGATATAATATAAAGTTATTTACATCATTTATAATTTAGACTTCAATAAGTGTAACACCAAATATTAAGATAAAACATGAAAGTATATATTTTCTGATTATATTGCAATACAAATTATTTGCTTGATATCTATGTACTTTTAGTTATCTGATCATGTAGGTAGAGTGCAGAGGTTTTATTTGTTAATGTAACATGCAGTTACATGTTTCAAGTTCTAGATTTTTCTCTAAAGACTAATGGTTATAAAAGCAATATTGAGATGTTCTTTGTTACAAGAAGTGACCAGGTAGATTGCTAGGTTGATTTAAGTTACCATTTAGAGTACACTTCCTTACCTACACTTAAAAAAAGTATACATATAATCTAACATTATCTTACATTACATAGTTATCCATAAGTATAAATATTGTCCTTATTATATAGATTCAACTGATTGAATTATTTTAATATCTGCTCAATTATTGTCACTGTAAAACAAGATTTGACATAGCTGTTTTAAATTTGTCATTCAGATTTTAGTTGGATTATTTTATAAAGACAACAAAGTATTTTCAGTACAAATTTAGCCAAAAGAAAAGTACACTTTTTTTTTTAACTGTCATTACTAAATTTTGTCTTTTGTAACCTAAGGCAGCTCCTTCATTTTACATATTCACCATAAAGTTGATGGGTGAACAGGTGGATTGAGTACAGGACTGTGTGTCCTCTCAGCTGTCTACAATTCTCTGAATCACCACTGGGTGATCAAGTGATATGAGTAAACAAACATGTTTCATGAAAATGGAAGTGCTGGAGCTTTTCACAACCAAGTCAAACAATGCCTTACTCTATATCTTTAAAGTTAAATTCAGAAAGTCCTATTGCAAATTCTAATATTTAGTATGTTTGTAAGTATATAATTTAACTTCTTTTGTATCTTATAAGGTATAGAGCAAAGCATTTCCGAAAAACCCAAATGTCATGCGGATGCATGCCAGCTATTTATTCAAATAGTTTTAAATGTCTGCATAGAGAGTTGACATTGAATGACTTAATTATCTTAATTATTGATTACAATCTTTAAAATATAGCAATCAGCAATATGAAACTGAGACTACTTATTGCTCTTAATCTATTCTCCTGTTATTAAGAAGTTGATTAGACAAAATAGATCATCAACAGAACTAAGTTTAACTTTTGTTATACCCAGAACTAATAGTCCTATGACTCCCTCTGTCATTAATCATGTATCATTAATGTCAAGGCTAGTTTTCTCTTCCTGAATTAAAATTGCTGAAATGCCATTTTCAGAGATTATACTCTCAATATAGAACACACAAAAATTACTTTTATATATTATATAACTAGAAACCTTAGTCTCAATTGTAGATGTTTCCATAGGTTCTTCCAAATGTGTTTCTTACATATCATTTCATTGTCCATATTAAATGCATACTTATGGGAAGTATATTAGTAAATATATCATTTGATTACTTTTATATATAATTATGTATAGGTCACATACCAAACATGTTTGAGCAGCAATCATAGACTTTCAAATGAAGGTTAGAAAGTTACAGAGTGAGTAACTGAGCCCAAATAGACCCAAATTCCATGTTGGTTCTGCTGCTTTATAATGTATGGCCTTAAGCAAGTTTCTTGACACCTATACACTGCTTTGTCCTTATCAATACACACTATCTTTTTCTCTGTGTTATTGAGAAATTTTAAAGGAATTATTAATGTAAAGTGCAATTCAGACAGTCAATAGGCTACATTTTTCTTTATTTAAAAAAAAAGAGAAAGGTTACTGAGGTTTACAGTTGAGTCCTCTATTAATATAATGTGAGGAAATATAATATTGTCTTTTGAATGTTGAATTATAAAATCAATATGTTTTGTTGAAGCAGGGATAGTGAGGTTACCAGAAAGGAAAAAAAAAAATGCCTCTTTAAAATTGAATGTATTATCTTAATCAAAAAAAGAATGATGAAGCAAAGATGGGGGTAGATACTTAAGAAGTAAGCATCAGCAACGTCTAAGCTGTTTCCAAGAAGAGAAGGAGACTTCACATATAAGCCAAGTCTAGGTAGATGTGTCACATGCCCTTAGTCATTTGGTCTGCCTCTATGTTCATGCTCACTCATTTTACTTGATGGCTGTAATTTGACTTGTCATTTAAGTGTTTTGCAGAATGAATGAACATGTTTTCCATATAGCTTTTAAGAAATGTTGTTATTATTTTATGACATTTTAAACAATTTTCTCTGTCACTGAATACCTTTAATCATTTTTTATTGCTATTCTATTATGGTTGTCTCAATTTTTCCCCCTTTTCACTCATTTCCCCATTCCATCCCCGCTTACACAGTCAATTGCGACAGTTGTCCATGTCTGTGGGTCATTCATATATGTTCTTTGTCTAGTCCTTTCCCCTTCTTTCTACCATTATCACTTAATATATTGATAGAAAAATATTTTAAAGATAGGAAATGGTAACTTTGCCTGTCTTGAGAGTTGTCTCAAGTCTATAAAATGTTTTTACTTAAATTTTATGTTTCTATATAAATACATAATATATAAAAGTATATGTATATATCAATGTACATAAAGCTGTAGCTATATGTGTGAACATAATATCAATTTTGAGGTAGAGATGTAAATATAGATATGCCAATACAATCTTCTTTGTGGACTTAGGTTGTACTTATTTTTATTTGGGATTTATAGTTTTTGTAGCTCTGACCGCCACAGGTGTGTCACACAAATTTGCCTGGATATCATGGTTTCCTACCTGTCTCAACTACATCCTGCATTCACATATTGAACTGAATAATTAAAACACTCTTAACTATTACATTTTTAAAACACAAATAATTGATCTAAACAAGTAGATCTCTTTCTCTGTTTTGTAAATTTCACTTCACCAGGACTAAAAGTAGTTACATTCATTTCTTGATTATTCCAATTAGTTAATTTTGCAGTGAAGATATGGAAGTGCCGATTTCATACTAAGAAGTAGCCATGCTGTGTTCTCCATCATGCAGTCCTTTCAGGAAAAACCTTCAACAGCACTCATTCTTCTAAAACATGGAGATTTAATTTTTCACATAACCTATGAAGTAATCTTGCATGCATTTAGTGTTCTGCTCTTGTTATCTAGAAGCAATGTTGATGTAAAAAGACGGTTTCTATCATCCTCATGGGAGGACTTTGTCATTACTGTTTCTACTTTCTAGTTTAGTCTGAAAATATCCCTTTGGTGACTGTTTTCGCAAGGCTAGCAATAGGTGATCAGTGAAGGGATAGTGTAGCTAGTCCCTGAGATGCATATGAGCATTCAGAGTCTCAAATATATGTGCATCGTATATGTGTGTCTGTGTGTGTGTGTCTGAGTGAAAGAGAAACAGGGAGAGGGGGGAGAATTATTGGGCAACTTCTAAACAAATAAATTAGAAAATTATCTAAAATATCTCTGGGAAATGTGAAGGTTAGCTTGTAACAGGGAAAGAAGGATGAACGAAAAAGTTTGATATTTATCATGGAATCAGAGATAAGTCAGAGAAGTACTTTAGTATAGGCTTGATTAGATTAATGTCTTATCAGGTTAACTCTGATATCAGAATGGACAATTGATTAGTAACAGGATGGGAGTGGGAAGGCTATGGTGGTGCTATTAAATATTAAATATTAAATAAAAGGTTTTAGAGCATGGGTGGCAAACACAAGGCCCTAGGCTGAATCCAGCTGTCCACCTTGTTTTATCCTGCCCTGCACCTGGTTTCTACCTGGCTCACTTAGCTGTTAAAAAGTAGTTACATTCATACTGTCCTAAAATTACATTCAGCCCTTTGAAGGCAACAGTGAGGCTGATGTGGCCCCTGGTGAAAATAAGTTTGACACCCCTGTTTTAAAATAACACTTGGGCACTGGCTGGTGGCACAATGGATAAGGCACCAGCCTGCAAACCCAGAGGTCACTGGTCCAATTCCCAGCCAGGGCAACATAATCAGGTTGCAAGCCAGGTCTCCAGCCAGGTCCTTAGCTGGAGGCAGGTGAAAGGCAACCATACATTGATGTTTCTCTCCCTCTCTGCCTTTCTCCCCACCCCTCTCAATGAAAAATAATAAATAAACTCTTTTAAAAATAAATATAAATAAATAAATAAATAAAATAACACGTGGGTAGTAGTAAGACCAATGAAAAGAACATAAAGTTGAGAGCAATATTCTTTCACTTCAAATTGATTGTGTTTCTTACAATAATGAGACTAAGGAGCAGTACCCAATATACACACTGAGCAATAGTCAAGAAGAATCATCCTGTGTCCCAGTGTTTCTAACTCTGGGAAATGCAGCCTTTTGATGCTTTTTTATGTAGTAAAATATTATAGTCTTCATTCTTTAACTATACAGTATATTTATGCAACAATTCCTTTCTTGCATTTAGTTTGCAGTTTCAATTTTAGGTGGACAAGGCTGTCTTCTTGATCATGTATTCTGGCTGGCTTACCCCATCATCTGCATCGTAAATAATGAGTTAGTGCTGATTCTTTCTGACTCATGCATACCCAGATCAATAATACTTACTACCTCTTAACTCAGCTATGGCCTATGTATGCAATTATTAACTAATGTTTTATAGTTCTTACTGACCCTCCAGCCTTTTTATGCTTTTTAAATTTTATCTCTTTTTTAATTTATTCATAATCCCCTCAGCTGAACTGCTTTCTACATTTCATGAATCTATTGAGTATTGTGTGTGTGCATGCATGTATATGTGTGTGTGCACACGAGTACATGTACACCTTAGTTGGAACAGTATGGAGAGCTGCACTCAAAGACTGGAAGGTCAAAAACAGTTTTATATTATTAATATATTTCTTTCTTGATTCATTTTTATTTTCTCATGAATGTAACTGGATCTTTCCTTTTTAATTTAATCTTTATTGTATGTATTTTCCATACACTGGAGTTTTCCACAGACAAATGGCATATTTACAATTACCTGAGTGAGGCCAGATTTTTTCTAAGAATTATATCACATCAGAGTGATTACAGAGGTGAACATGAAAATTCACCTCTCTTCTAATAAGCTAAACACTATAGGGAGTTTCAAAACTGTAGAGCAAAGTATCTTTTCTCTTACATTTTCTTTTTTTTCCAATGTACGGTTGCATTTCACCTGCGTCCAGCCACAGAGCTGGCTGGAGACCTGGTTTGCAACCTGATTATGTGCCCTGGCTGGGGAATCGAACCTGCGACCTTTGGGTTCGCAGGCTGGTGCCTTACCCACTGTGCTACCAGCCAGGGCTACATTTTTAAAAATATGATTTTACATGAAATATTTTTGAAAATTTATAGTAGATTTTCAAAATAATGTTTATTATTCTTAGTTTTAATTCCTAAAATAGTATTAATAAATATAAGATGATCTAACTCTCTCTAGTTTCCTCAATAATTTTCTAATAGTATAAAAGAGCCCATTATCCTAAATTTTGAGAACACTGTCCTAGAAGACACTTAGAACTCTAAGAAGGAGTTAATATCCTTGCTATCGACACTTGTATCTATCTACAAAATATATAATGGGACATCCTAGAAATAAACTATTGTAAAATATGACACAGCCCAAAATTTCTTCCATCAACTGCCATTGTATTACCATGCAACATATCTTTTCTATAGGCTATGAATACTAATCACATCAGAAAGTATCATAGAAATAGGCAAAAAAGTGAGCCTGTAATGTACAATTCTCATCATTTACAGAGCACCATCTAGCTAGACTTTTAACTGAGAAATCCTTAAATATTACTTTATATCACCAGCCAAAGTCAAGTAAATATTTCATGCTCAGTTGGTGCATCCCCAATTATAAAGATAGATATGGTTAAGAACAAATAGCAAGCAAACACTTAAGATAAAGATATCAAGATAATATCAAAACCATAAATCAGAAGTGACTACATCCTTTTCATGTAAAACTATTCAAAGTATATTTTTAAATCTCCATAAAACACATGAGTCTTTTTCTTTATACCTTGACTCCTATAATTATTTTTCATGATTTCAAAATCCATGTAAAATGTCAACTCAACACCTTGCTCTCGGTTCTTGACCTTCCTAGCTTTGGATGTCTCATGCTTCACTTGAAGCACTCTCATGCACACGTGCCAGGCTCATGTTATTACCTTTCTCATACTACTTCCAAAACATAATTTCAACTACCCTAATAAGAGAATAAAGTTTATGTTAGGAGATTCATTATAAGGGTAGCTGAATGATTATCCTAAATCCCCTTACTATTTTCAACACCTTCTTAGACATGTTAACATAATACCTTCTAATTATGTTCAGCCAATCAGCATACTTATGTAGTAAGTCATTTTAAAAGGTCATATTATCTGTTCATACTCCTATTCCTGAACCTTGTCCTGGGCCAGTACTCAACTGAGCATCATATATTCTTAAAACCTGTCACTGTCTCTAAGGGATGTGGCCTTTTCTCAGCCTCTTTCCCAGCTCATAAGAAAACTCCTGATTCCTTAGCAGCTGAAAGTCATACTTTCCCACCTTCAGTCCTTTCTCATCCACTCCTTTGTTTTTGTTTCTCAGATCTGAGCAAGTTTTTATGCAAATATGTTTTGATTGTGCTTACCCATCTCACTACAGTTATATCTTTTTTCTTTTTAAAATGTGTTACTTTCAATGACCACAAGCATTCTTCATTTCTTGCATCTGTTTATGACCTTATGCTTTGTTTTTGTTCCTCATAGATCTGAGCATGTTCCTGTGCAAACATTATATCTTCCTTGTGTTTACCCTTCTCACTACCATTATGAACCTTTCTGGGTTTTTTTCTTTTTAAAACAATTTAAATTTTTAAACTTTAATCACATGCGAAAGACTCTTTTGCTGTGTAACATATTTAGTTTCCTGGGATTCAAAAGTGGATATCGTGGATGGTAAGATGGAGGCCAGGATTCTATCCAGACTTGAAATCAGCAGATGCAGGCCTCAGAAATGTCAGCAAACATCATGACAAAAGTAAGGCAAGAAAACCCTCTGAACTTTTTCTTTCTCCTTTGGTCAAATAAGAAAAATAGGAGGTACTCTCTGCTTCATTCACCACGCCAGGCAGCAGTCTGAGGCTGTTGCATTATAGGAAACATTACAGGAAATCCTGGGATGAGGCTGTGTCCTGGGAAGAAACTGCACAGGAAGCCCGATGCATGTCAGGGCACATCATGGACAACCTGCTTCAGTGAAATAGCTACCAGGTTGATATGCTGTTCTGAGTTTGACATGGTTGAGCAAGGTTGTAGAGTGAACCTATCTGCATTTCAGGAGACTTGGACTTTAGTGTGGTGACAGTAAGAGAATGATGTTGGGGGAGGAGAAGAAAAAGATACTTGAAACCCATGAATTCCTGAATTCAAGCTATATGTAATTTAGTGACAGCATTGCCACATGAATAACTCCAGTTCATGGCAGGATGAAATAAGGTTGCAACTTTGGGAGGAACATGCTACCAGGCTCCTGCCTCTAATTCATCCAGGACAATTTGTGTCTCTGATGGAGACACAAAGAAACAGTTTGGGGGACAGCTCAGACAAATTGAGGACATCCCTTAATAAACGGTCTTGTTTTTAGAATGGGTTACTTTCAGTGACCACCAACATTTTTCATTTCTCACATCTGTTTTTGCCCTTACGTTTCAGTGCTCCATTTAATCTTGCTGAGAGTGAGTATCCGTGTATTCCTATTTTCTTAGCTTGCTGCATTCATTGGCTTAGCATTCACAAGTACAATCTTGTTTGCCCTTCCTGTTTTCTCCGCTCTTTTCTCTTATTTTTGTGCCTTTAATAATAGGAAAATCCACCTGTCTATATACATTTGTCTTTCTATGTCAATATCTATATCACCTATATCTATATTCATATCTATTACCTATTTTTAGAGAGCCTGAATTTCCTATCTCAATTATTGACCTTGCCAATAGCTTCTTAAAGTTTCCTTTTTTCTCATCTCAGTATTTTTCAAGCTCTCTATTTCACTATTTCTTTCTTGGATCTCATTGGGCTATTTAAGCTTCTGTTTCAGAGAGAAGAAGGAGTTAGTGACAGCAAGTAATTGAAACCTTGCTTTACTCTATTTTCAAACTTTTCCTTTCAACTCTTTTTCTTACTCTACGTTCATACCTTTTCCAAAATATGAGGAAGTCTTTCTTCTTATTTATCATATATATAAAACATATTTATTTGATATATATATCAAACATACTTATTAGAAGCCTATAAAAAGAGACATACAAAAAGTAAAATGAATAGGCATCTCTACCCACCTAGAAATAACTGGCATTTACATTTGTATCTGTGTTTTCCTCAGGGTTTACTGAAATAATTGTTTTAATAGTAAATTTAATTATACATTTTATACATGCTTTTGTCTCCTGTTATTGTCATTTAAATTGTTTTATGCTCTAGAGCCCATTCATTCTGACCAGACTTGCTCCAAGCATATATGCATTTATTAATTACATCATTTAATCTTCACAAAACCCTACAGATCAGCATCTTGAGACTCAAAAAAGGAAATAATTTGTCCATGACAACAGAATTACCAAGTAGCTGAGCTAACATTCAAATCCTGCACCTCACTACCAGCTTAGTCAATAGTCTTTCCAATATCATACACAACAAGATATAAGGGGAAGGTAAAGAAAGAAACAAGAGAACCATAATCCAGGAGCGCACTAGGAAGTGAATGGTCATCGATGAGCTCAAGAATCAATGTATAATATCAATGACACAGTGTATGACATTGAAAACAGAGAATGGACCATCAACAATTTTATACACCACAACTAATGGAAAGAAATAAATTATATTTTTATAGTACCTTACAGGTTTTGTGTGTGTGTGTGTGTGTGTGTGCATGTATATTGCATCACATGGCAACAGCCAACTGCCAGTCTGCCAGTGAGTCAATAATCAGAAATTCACAGTGATAGATCAAGTGACTATATAAAAAGACAAGTAACAAGAAATTCTGACAAAGAAACAACTTCATTCATCAACCTCTTCAGGCAAATATAATTACCTCCTTGTAATCAGCCTCTCTCTCTTTTTATTTTCATTATCATCAACTTTATAATATAAATTTAAGCTTTAAGATTCCATAACTGACTCTTTCAAATTCTAGTATTGTTAAATCTAAAGCATTCAGGCAAAAATTAGAGCTTTTATTTTCTAAATCAAGTGTCCAGGGTTTCAGGTACTGCAGAGCTACAAAACTGGAGCAGATGGTACTTTGCAATTAATATAAATTTAGAAAATAGGATGCTGATTGTATAATAGCATTTACCTTGCTTATTATTAGATATTAAATTTTACTCATGTACTGTTTTAGAAAAATTACTTTACACTCTACCACCTTTGACCTTTCAGGAGATTAGGAAATTAGAAGTTATTGAGTGAGGAGCTCCAACAAAAATTACAATTACAGAAACCTCTGAATGCTGCATGTAATTGAATTTATCCACAAGCCAAAAATCAATGCAGCCATCCAGAAACACACCAAATGTGACATTCAGCTTTTTCTGCTTTATAAAGCCTAATTGATATTGGAGGGAGTAAATGAGAAAAATAGGCAGTCTTATAGTAGGAGTCTCTAAGGAGATATCAAATAGCCATTCATGAGAGTTAAGGGTAATTCATATTTCTGAGTGCCTATTGATGGCAGCGATTGAGACTAATTCCTTTCTGATCCAGTTCTTAAAATTTCTCCTTGCATTCCTATGGGAAATGTAAAAAATAAAATAAAAAATAAAACATCTATTTAATGGTTGGATATTGGCATATGATTGTTTCTGATATATATCTACTTTGGAAATAAAATTTTAAAATGTGATGGCTAATGGATTAAAATAAGAGTTTTTATATGATTTTAATATAATTAGGTAAATAGTGACATTTATGTTACAGCAAAATGACACTATATTTTTAACAATATAAGGATAACATCAGAAGAAGCCACAAAATCTCCTAAGTGGTCTTGATACTTTTGCTATTATTTTCCACCCAAATAGACTATCCCTGTTTATACCTATATCCACACATGTACAGATATGCACACATTTCTATATCACGTCAATACTAAAAGGTCCAGTTACCTTCATTGTACCAGATGGGTGTGGAGCTCTCCCACCCACCAAGAATTTTAGCAATTATTTCTACATAGGACTTAGTTTTTATTCACATGATCAATAATAATGTTACACAAAGTGTGTTCTGCAAACTGGTGATGGTCTACAAATTTGCCTAGAAGAGTGGAATTCTATAATGTTATTTATTTTTATTTCTGATAAAAAATTATAAGAACATCCATTTTCAATAATATTTTTCTTAATATCCTAAAGTCACATGAGTGTAAGACTCATGGACAAGACAACAGTGTGGTGATTGCTGGGGGGATGGAGGGAGGGAAGGATAAGGGGACTAATTAGTAATGAAAAACATATAATAAAGATTAAATTAAAAAATATTAGACTCAGAACTATATTGCTGCTTTATAGGTATTTGATTGCCACCCAGGATCCTATATTTGTACAAGTTCCTTAAAGAAAAACAACTATATTTTCTTTACTGTTGTGTCCTCTGCATCCAACTTAACATGGTTCTCATTATAGTCTGAGTCAATATCTATTTAAATAATTACTCATCAATCAAAAGTTACATAACTCCATTGTCATTACTAATAATTTAGGTCTGGAAGAAATGGCTCACTACCTGAGATGTGCTTTATTTTTTATTCTTATTACATTAAACTTTATATATCTACATTTTGAACTATAACAATTAAAACTGTACTTTTTGAAACTCTGCAATGGTATATTTAATTATTGCAATGTGAAAATTTAAGAATGCCAAAATAGTATCAAATAATTATAGGCTTAATATGGTTTCTTAGAATTATATCTACATATTTTTATAAACTTGAATTTTAGAAATTACCCAAACTTTAATTTCAAGGTGGCAAGCTGCCTTCTATCATGCAAGAATGGAAAACTGAGTTTATTGTTAGTGTACATAGTTCCTTTGGGTCATGCATTAATTTGAATGAATCATATATTTGCACAAATATAAAACAAGTTCCAATATATCATTCTTAAAGTCACTTACGCGTGAGTATGCTTTCAGGTTTGGTTACATAAATTGTGGGGCTATTCGAGTGTAGACACCCCACTACAGGTTTTAGACTTTGTCTGGTATAAAAGTTCCAGACAAAATATCTCCATATTGCTATGATTATATCATGTACATGTGATGATTCCCACATAGTTATTTCTACCCTGACAAATACCATCAACTCCAAACTTTTCCATCCTGCTTCCTATTTGGTGTTGCCTATTGTTTCTTTAATGATAGGCTAAACTTAAAATTGATGAAGTGTGACTAACTGATATTACAGCAAAACTATTGTACTGTCAGTCTTCCTCATCCCTGTAAGTACAACTAAAAGATACCTAGATAATTAGGACCAAAAACCTAAGGCAGATCTTGATTTTCTCTTTTCCTTTTCTTTACTACCTGATATTAAATACTATGACAATTCAGTCTCCAAAATATAAGACTGAAATCCACCGCTTACATTCATTATCACTCTAGACTAATCAAAATTACCTCTAACCTGAGTCACTGCTATTGACTTCCTGATTTCCTTCTTGCAACCCATTCTCTACTCAAGTACAGATTATTTATATGTATAAATTATATCTTTTCAATGCTTTAATAAAAATACTTTAATGGGTACCATTTAAATATAATCATGCTATCCAAAATATTTTCCATGACCTATTATAAATAACTGCAATAGTGGGTCTTGAATAATATTCTAACCATTTTCCTTCATGTTTCCTACTTACTTACTATGCTTCAGCCTTATCTCAGGGTTAACTCTGTAATTCACATTACTTCACTTCAGAAAAATCAGTTCTTAAGTTAACATCTGTTGAGGACATTTCTAAGATGGCTCTCAGTGATGTTCATTTCCTGCTATTCAAGCCCTTGTTCAATCCCCTCCTTGAATGTAGGGTAGACCTAGTGCCTATATGTATACATAGGATATGGCAAAAGTATGATTTCACCTTAAAATTAGATTACAAAGATATTAAGGTTTCTAACTTGCCTACTTTCTCTTACTCTCTCAATTGCCTCCTTTGAAAGAAATTAGTTGTCATGTTGCACACTGCCCTTTAGAGAGGTCCCCATGACAAGAAATTAGTGCTTCATTGGGACATCCAGCAGAGACCTGGCATTACTTCAGATAGCTACATCTCAGGATTATAGCAATCCCTCTTTCCTTTACCTTTAGGGCAGCTGGTAGTGATGATTCTCACTGTTGTTGGTCCCAGGGGTCCTTCTCTATTTCTTTTAGTTCCTATAACCCCTGTCACACATTTAAAGGGAGTTCTTTATTAAATTTTCTCTAATTATCCAGTTTATGCAATGTGTTTTCTCATAGGACATAGAAGCACAAGGAGTTATAAGAGCAGACTCCCATCAAGAAGAAATTGGCAATGTTGTTAGACAGCCAACTTATATGAAGAAATATGGCCAAAAGAGAAAAAAATAAAAATAAAAAAACAAGATGAGTTTTTTTGAGTCCCTCAAAATGAGGGACTTAATGGAGCACTATGTTATACAGTCTTTCCTGCAACCTCCTGGCCTTTTCACTCAACCAACAACAGATGCTATCACAACCAGTGATATAAAGTCAGTGGTCAGCAGTGCTACTAATTATGGATCTTATTTTTCACCAGAGGTGAGTGCTCACACACATACACACACACACACACACACACACATATGCACAAATAGTATTGTAGAACTTAGGAATGATTCCAGATTCAATTAAAAGAAAATAGTAGCTTAAACTAAGAATATTATTAATTTCATGAGAAAAGTGCAGAGGTGGGTGATCTTAGAGTTTATTTTTCAGCAACTTAATGATATCAGTAAAGCCTCAGGATTTTCCTAGCTTTAAGAACAACTATTCCTCAAATACCCATTGCCTCATAGTTATGAGATACTTGTGGAAGCTCCAGATACCACAGTTATGTTCAAAAACAAAAAGCAAGGAAGGGAATTGAGGGAGTCCATAATTTATGAGTTATCTATTTTATTAACAGATCTTTATCAGGAGTTATATTCTGACCTGTTCTTTCCCTTGTTAGAATGTGTCATAAGCTCATCATGGACTTCAAGAGAGACTGGAAAGATGGATCACTAGCAAAAGATAGTAGGAGTATTATAGTTATGAGTTGTCCCTAGAACTGGAGGAAAAGTCCATCAGAGATTCCCAGAGCTAAGTAACTCTCCCTATAACAACGATACAAGTATTGGTAATATTAAAGAGAATGAAAAAGATAAAAGCTGTGAATAACCAACTAATAACCTGTGCAGCAAGCACTTGTCATAACATACTGTGATTACCTATCTATAGTCCTTTAATTCTACTAGATAAATTATGTGTTTCTAGTCCCAATCTTAGTATCATTCAAATTTTAGTTACTTCATAAATGTGTTTTGAGTTAAAGAATAAATAAACTCTGGCAGGCACTGTGACAAATGGCATTTATCGGTAATTCATACTAATATATAATGAGTAGGTCCAGTAATTGTAGTTTTAGGTGCCTACAATAAAGAAGGACTGAAAGAATCTAGTTAAACATCCCATTCATTTACTTTCAGGGAATGATGATTCAGTATCTGCTTAAAAATATATAATTGGAATGATACCGAATTCCATTGTGAAAAAAATGCCATTCTTAGAAAATTTCTGTATTTGCATTTGCTGGAACCACATACTTCCTCTTTCATCCCTGCCTTAAAAATTAGTCTTCCTTGTATTCAAATTATTCATTTTTCAATGTGTTATTATTTCAGTTGAATTTCATCATTTCCAAGTTGAAATGATGTATTAAGAATTCTGCACACTATTTCAGATATGTGTTTGACCAATGATTAACATTGCAAGTTAATATTAAAAATTAATTTATTGGGAGAGAACCAAGATGGCAGAGGAGTAAGTGGAGCTACACCAATTTCTTCCCAACACCAAACTGGAATTATAACTTAACTGGGGAGGAATCATCCGGAATAACCAACAGAGCACCAACTGGAGAGAAGCCTTATTACCACGGACAGAACAGAAGAGCCAATTCATCACAATGTGACTGGTGGGAAATGCGGAGATGCAAGAGGGCTGGCTGGTGGGGCTCCCACAGGTGGCAGCTGAAGGGACTGAGAAACATCTCAGCAGCTGGGGGCTCCACCTGAGAAGGGTGGGATCTAAACCCCCAACTGGGCTTCCCAACCTACAGCAACTCAGCTGAGAGTAAAACAGTACCCAGCTGTGAAAAGCAAAAAGCCACCAGGTTTAGCTGGCTTGCAGAGACCAAGTTCTTAAAGGGACCTTGCATGAAAATACAGAGGTACCCACTTACCCTGGGCTCCAGCAGAGAAAGGGGACAGTGGACTAGAGACACTTGGGGAAAGTTTTGCTCAGTGGTTTTAGGGGGAGAGTTTAGGGAGTAGCCCATGAGTCTAGGGAAGACCCATCCCCCATATAGCTTGCAGACCACTCTTCTCCAAAGGGTGGGAGCCTGAGGGGAAGCCACAGCCCAACCCATAGGAATTAATCCGCCCCACCCAGCAGTGCCTAAACCTGACCTCAGATCACCGGTGGATTGGATTAACAACCAAAGGAGACAAATACTATGGCTCTCTGGTAATCTCCAACTGACTGACTAGGCCCAGACTGGGACAGGAGCTGAGATCACCAAACACGGATCCAGGAAGTAAAAAAAGTGCACCTCTACACCACAGAAGGTCACACCCCTAAGACAGTAAGTCAAAGAAGGCCAATCCAAGAAGCAGAAACAAACAAGAATCACCTTAAATGAGGAGACAAAGAAATAAACCCTCTGTGAAAGGAAAGGAGGAATCCCTAGAAAGAGTGCAAAATGAAATAGAGGCAAGCACACTATTAGACACGGATTTCAAAATAATGATAGAGAAGCTCAATGAACTCAGAAGGTTCAAAGAAAACTACAACTCCAGGGGAACTATGAAGAACTCCAGGGGAAGTTCCTGGAACTTAATGATAACTACACCAGCATTAAAAAGGACATAAAAACCATCAATAAGAGCCAGGAAGAAATGAAGAATACCATTTCTGAATTGAAGAACACAGTAGAAGGAATCAAAAGCAGGCTAGAGAAAGCAGAGGATCAAATCATCGAGCTGGAGGTCAATGTAGAAAAAAATTCCCAGGCAGTGAAACAAAATGAAAAAAGACTGAAAAAGAATGAAGAGGTTTTAAGAGAGCTGCAGGACAATATGAAACATAATAACATCCGTATCATAGGAATACCAGAAGGAGAAGAGGAAGAGCAAGACATAGAAATCCTCTTTGAAAAAGTAATGATAGAAAACTTCCCTAACTTGAGGAGAGAAAATGTCATGCAAGCTCAGGAAGCACAGAGGGCCCCAAGGAAGATGAACCCAAACAGGCCCACTCCAAGACACATCATTAGAATGGCAAATTTCAAAGATAGGAAGAGAATCCTAAAAGTAGCAAGAGAGAAACAGCTAATAACATACAAGGGGGCTCCCATAAGGTTATCAGCTGATTTGTCAACAGAAACACAAAAAGCCAGAAGGGAATGGCAAAAAATATTTCAAGCAATGAAAAACAAAGGCCTGCAACCAAGAATACTCTACCCAGCAAGGCTCTCATTCAAAACGGAAGATGAAGTAGGGAGTTTCCCAGAAAAAAGAAGGCTAAAACAATACATCTCCACCAAAACAGCATTGCAAGAGATGCTAAAGGGTCTGTTTTAATAAGATGAAGAAACAGAGACATACAGGAACACAGATTCTAAGGTAAATGGATTAAATGCACCAATCAAAAGACAGGGTAGCTGAATGGATAAAAACCAACTTTAACTTAAGAATGCTTTAAAATGATCTTATTTAAATAGATTTTACTAAGGTATAATTTTGTATATTACTTGTATCTTTATTACTGCAGGTTAAGTTTTCTTAGATTGGAATCATTTCACAATATGGGAAATTCATGTTACTTGCAATAACTCAGAAAATTGAATGCAGTTAAGGAAGAAGAAAAAAGTAGGAAAATATGGATGTATGTTACATAGAATACATACTATCTTTCCTATTGACTGTTACAAAATATGTGCTTATTTGTGGGTGTGTAATATATAGATTTTGTTAGCAATTTATGGTTTAAATAGCAACCAACTGGTCATTGGTGTGTTGTGAATTCAGTCAATCTTTAGGTTAGAAAAGATGCTGAGAATGAAGACCAATCTGGGTAGAAGTTGCAAACTACTAAACTTTATGATTCATGCATATAGGCAACATATATTCTCATGTTAGCGTGTAAATTAGATGAGATTCTTTTCAAATAGATCATGGAAATATACATTTGCATTTATGAAGGCACCCAAGCTGGGGATGCTTGGGAAAAGGAATTAATGCTATAAGAAACTTTATTATTGAAATGTGAACATACCTAATCTCTACCTCAACGTTATTTTAGGACCACATAGGAAGTCACCCACAAGTTAAAAAAATAGCTAGAGTACTATTCTACAAAATTATTTAAATCCTTGGGTTTTTTACTTTTTATCTCAACTTAGTAGACATCATAATTTCTACTCGGGACCAGCTGAGTACTGAAAGTGCCATTATTTCTGAAGGCTTCAATTTGTGAAATACCTGTAGAGTTAAAACAGAGGATATTGAAAGAAGTAAGTCCTGTGCACAGCAAAACAAAACAAAACAAAAAAACAAAAAACAAAACAGAAAAAGAAAAATAAACAAACAAACAAAAAAATCAATCTCCTATTTAAGATGGAAAACTCCAAAAAGAATAAGTTGTAGTTCCAGTAGCTGAAAATAAAGTTGAGTTGTATTATTGGAATGGGGAGGTTCTGACTCAAAAACCAAATTCATTTTTTACTATGGTTTGGCACTGTCTCTAGGACAACTTGCACAAAAGTGAATTCTGCAATACACCATTTCTGTGATATATTTCACAAAAATAGCATTCCAGAGTAAAATAAGTATTAAAGAAGAAAAAACCTGCTTAACTTGCTATAATATATCTAAAGTACTATCATTTAACATGTAATAATTACATACACTATTGGCATATTTAAAATTTTTTGTATTAACTCTTCAAAATGCAGTATGTACTTTAAAGAGATGTAAAAAAACGTATGTGTGTAAATGTATTTTTGCATGTGTTTGGTAATATTGCAATTCATGTTACTTAAAGGAGTAATTCTTTAAACAAATGAACTAATTAGGCATTTTGAAATAATGAAAAGAAAACTTTGTATTAATATGATTTGAAAAGCTGAAAAAAATCTTATATATAAAAGAAAGCTTAGTCCTGGCTGGTAGCATAATGGATAAGGTGCTGGCCTGTGAACCCAAATCGCTGGTTTGATTCCCAGCCAGGGCCACAAATAACTAGGTTGCAAGCCAGGTCTCCAGCCAGGTCTGGGGCTGGAGGCAGGTGAAAGGCAACCATACATTGATGTCTCTCTCCCTTTCTGCCTCTCTCTCTTCCCCTCTCTGTAAAAATAATAAATAATTTTTTTTTTTTTTAAAGAAAGCTTAGATAGATAAGATGATAGATAGGTTGATATGTAGATAGTTAGATAAGATAATACAGATATCCGGTGGTAACAAGGATTAGATAATAACAAAACTAAACTGTGGTGTTCCCATTAGTTAACTGAGAATAACCAATCATTCTAAAATTTAGTGATTGCAAACACTATGAATTATATAAAATTTAGAGGATAAACTTTTAAATCACATAATTGGAATTGGGAGTCTAGCTTATCCTCATATTTAAATAAAATTTTATTGCCAAGAAGAAAATTTAAAAAATGTTTATTATACCTAAACCTACTTTAATAAAAAATCTACTCACTGGTTCTAATTCTGCCCTGTAGAAAGACTTCATAGGAGGTACACAAACATGTATGCATACAAAAGCACACACATATCTGCACCCATTTTTGTATTCTTTCTCTTATATTGACTGTTGGTAGGAAGCAGGTGCAAGGGATAACTTTCCATGTCTAGGTTCTTCAACTGAAACTAATTTATCATACTCAAGAAGAGTAGAAAATCTATCTTTCTCCCTACATAAATAAGCTGCATTTCAAACTCAATTTTCTAGGAAGTAAAGGAATTCAACCAGAAATAATACTTGAAAGATAAAAATTTGTATTACTTTGTTTTTTCTCCTTATATTTTAATCATTTTGTTTTTAATAGAATACATTAGTATTATTTCAAATCAATGTAAAAGGAAGACATACCAAATAAAATCCCAATGCCCAGTTTGTAAGAAAGGCACAGTACCATGCATCACATGTGTGTGCACACACACACATAACATGCTATTCTATAGCTACATTTGGCCTGCTTTTATTTACCTGTTTTTAATTTTTAATGTTATTTTTTGAAGGAGTCAAGGAAATTCTAATCCAAGAAAGTAATATACCTTATTTACAAACTAAAGCAACAAAAACACAAGAAAATTTTACAGAGAGCCATATAAAGAAAAAAATGAAGTATTACCTACACTTTGAAAAAGACATCTAGAAGGTAATGGAGGGAAACACAACAAAAGCAGAAATTACAGAAAGAAATTAACACAGGAAACAACAAAACCTGATGTTTGAAATAAAGTCAGCAATTAATAAATAATAATTACCTTTCAGATACAATATAATAAGAAATAAATTTGAAGTGTTATCCAAGAAAATATAATGATATGTGAAGGAATTTAAGGGATTATTTTTGTAGTTCATACTAACTGAATAATTGCACTTAAAAAGATAGTAGTTTATTTTTCAGATGAAGTGTTCTGGAAAGCATTTCTTCAGTCTTTCAGAGTATATATGTAAGGGATATAATTAGGTCTCCTTATAAACATTGCTTTTTTTTTTATATATCAGTTTTGGCTTTTATTTCAAAAGTTCCTAGAAATTTTAATAAAATGTAAGATCAGCCATACATATTTATCAACAGAAGTAGATTGAAAGAATTCTTGAGGCAAAAATCTGCAGTATTGTTGTTTATAAATTTCAGAATGCATTTGAATGAAGAGACTGGAAAATTACTAACTCCAGGGTTAAAATCCTTTTCATATTGATGATATCTATTGCTGTCAAAACTCCAAAGATTTTTAGTTGAAAGAAACAAAATGCTCAGAAGTTGATTCTCTAGGAATTTGGAATATGAAGTTGTAATGTAGGGAAGTGTGTTTTTCTTTTTTAAAAGATTTTATGTATTATTTTTAGAGAGAGGGGAAAGCAAAGAGGCAGAGAGGAAGAGACATCGACGTATCAATGTATAGTTGCCTTTCTCCTGCCTCCAGACCCGGCTGGAGACCTGGCTGGAGACCTGGCTTGCAACCTGGTTACGTGCCCTGAATGGGAATTGAACCAGCAACTTTTGGGTTCGCAGGCCAGCGCCTTATCCACTGAGCCACCAGCCAGGGCCCTAGAACCTATAGATATTGAAATGTAGTTCCTAAGAGTCATGTTTTTAGCTTCCATAGATTAGTTAGGCCTTAGGAACTTTGCCTACCAAAGTTACACTTAAAGTTTCAGATTTAAGTATATCTTTTGGGAGACAATTCAATCCACTAAAACATGTAAATGCCAGGCATTCTCATTGTCAAGTAATGGAAACCACCAGGCATGCCTTTTACATGTAACTGCACATTGGTTTATTTTTTAAAGATAGTATTGAACAAAAACATAAATATTATCTTTATAGACAGTGTTTGCTTATTTGTGAGTAAATGGTTTCATGGTTAAGATAAGCTGATTAAAAAACAAACACATTGGTATCCAGAGTATAATTCCGTATCTGTTAATATCTTAAAAAAAAAAAAAAGACTTTACTTTTTAGACTAATTTTAGGTTCATAGCAAAATGAGCTGAAAGTACAGAGACTTCCCACATCCCCACTGGCTCCCTGAACTCTCTGTTATGATTAATGATTAATGATTAATTTGTCTATTCTTTCACTAATACCGCAATGTATTGATTACTTCAGCTCTAAAGTCTAGAAACCAGAAATTGTTGGATTTCCAGCTTAGTTTTCCTTCAACATTTTATTAACTATTCTGGGTCTGTCTTCTCACAATATAAACTTAAGTATCAGTTTCTCATGTTGGCAAGATATATAGCTGGGATTTTTATTTATCCGCACTGTGTCCATAGATCATGTTGAAAAAATCCACATCTTGACAGTGTGGACCCTTTCTATCCATAAATGTGAAATACTCTCCATTTATTTAATTCTTCAATTTTGTTCATCCAAGTTCCATGCATTATATCAGATAATTCTTATACATATATTTTGTTAAGATATGCTTAAGTATTTTATTTATTTGGGTGCTAACATGAAGGGTATTGTGATTCTAATTTCAAATTCCACTTATTCACTGCTGGTATATAGAGAATTGACTTTTGTATATTAATTGTAATTGAACCATAAATACAATGTTAATGATCAATGATATATTTTAAAGAAATCTTACTACTTTCCAAAAATTTGTTCTGTGTTGTAGATTGCACATGCACTACAAGATTTTATTAATCTCTTACTCATTTTATTTTTATGCAAAGTGTATATTACTCTTGTCATTTATATTTTTAGAATTTTAATTTTTTGAACTATTGTGTTAATCTAGGTCCTGCTAAGGAGACATTTTATTCAGATTATTTAATTAAAGTAGCTTAAATAGAGAAATATTTATGAAAATGTAGGCATCTTTAAAAAATGAAGGCACGTCAGACATTCAGGTACCAAAATGTCGGCATGAAGTACAGGTTCATGGAGGGAGCTGAGAGCGTGGATATTGTGTTAGTGGGGACATGTGAGAGCAGAAAAGTTTCCTTATGCCTGGATCTGGGTAATTAAGAAGCCCATATTCTATAAGGAAAACAGGAAGAAATACACTGATTTCTTTCTCTCTTCGTATTCTTCAATCTCTATGTGCTGCCTTCCACTGGTGAAACCCAACCAGCATTCTCACAGAACACGGTGGCTCTGGTGATATGTAGCTTTCATACATTGATGTTTCTCTCTCTTTCCTTCTCCATCCCTTCCCCTTTATAAATAAATAAAATTTTTATTAAAAAAAAAAAACAAACAAACAGTGGCCCTGGCTGGTGGCTCAGTGAACTGGCCCCACCTGTGAATCCAAAGGTCACTGGTTTGATTCCCAGTCAGGGCACATAACCAGGCTGCAAGCCAGGTCTCCAGCCAGGTCCCCAGCTAGAGGCAGGTGAAAGGCAACCATACATTAATGTTTCTCTCTCTGTCTTCCTCCCTCCCTGCCCTCTAAAAATAATGAAGAAAATCTTTAAATAAATAAACAGAAAGAAATCACAATTTGATATAAAATTGTAAAACCATTGTGAATTTACTGGCAATCGTTATGCTGATAGAAGAAATGTGTTGTATAAACATTTTCATATGAAAAATATTGTGTATCACTGGTCCATAAAGCATTATAGCAGTTATTATCTCATGTATTGACATGTTTCTCTGTACAGTAAAGTATTTGTTTATTTAAAAGATTTTATTTATTGTTTTTAGAGACAGGGGAAGGGAAAAAGGCAGAAAGGAAGAGAGACATCAATGTATGGTTGCCTTTCACCTGCCTCCAGTTACAGACCTGGCTGGAGACTTGGCTTACAGCCTGGTTATGTGCCCTGGCTGGAATTGAACCAGAAATCTTTGGGTTCACAGGCCAGCGCCTTGTCCACTGTGCCACCAGCCAGGGCTAAAGAAAGTATTTAATATGCTGAATCAAATTGTTGCTCATTGCATATACTATATACATTTATGTGGAAGAATAGCAAGGCTAATTTTTATCTTGCACAAAAATTTATGTAACAGAAGAGTAGACATTTGTTTGCTTATGTCCTAATTATGTATAGATCCTAATATAGAATTCAAAATGCACTGGTATCAGTCCTACTGATGCTTTGTCTCTGCATATGCAATAATGGAAGTCATTGTGTATGAGAAAAAACAGCTTTATCTAAATTCTGATAATACCTAGCCTTGTTCTGAAAGAAAAACAAATGGTTGTTATTGATGTGCTTCTTCTTTATATATCAGTCTTGAATAAAACAGTAAATGTTGTAAATGGATTCAATTCTTGGTCATTGAGGATACACTTCTACAGTATTCTGAGTAAAAATGTAATCAATGTGCATACTTCTCTGTTACTATTCCATTAAATTTTCTTAGAAATTCAATGGTAAATTGTAAATTGAGAAATGAGATAAAAAGATCTCTTCATAACATGAGTATAGCCATTAAAAACCATTTCTGTGAGTTCAAGTGTAGCTCAAGTGGCAAATCTCAATGATACTTTCTTTATCCATACTTTCTAGAACCCTTAGGACTAAAATATCATGATTTCTTAATGTTGATAAGACAGGAAGATAGCATCTTCAAAAGATTGAAGTGGGGTCTAAACAGATTGATAGCCAACAGTTTTATTCTTTCTCAACATGTCTTCTCTTATTGGTGAAAGAAACTGATGAAGTATTAAGAATATTTGAAAATCAGTCCTAATGCTATAGCAGATTATGATGAGATTCTTTTCAGAATTCAGAGCAAAAGGAGTGGATTGGAAACATTCTGTCTCCCAAGTTAAAATATTAAGTTAGAACTTTTGAATGAAATCCATCATTTTATCCATCTGTTAATTACAGAAAGTAGGATTCGAAAAGAAGACACAGTACAAGTTGTGGTTTTTTTTGTTTGTTTGTTTGTTTTGTTTTAAGATTTTATTTATTATATTTAGAGAGAGGCAGAGAGAGAAAAACATCAATGTATGGTTGCCTTTTAACTGCTTCCAGCTATGGACCTGGCTAGAGATATGGCTTGCAACCTGGTTATGTGCTCTGGCTGGGAATCAAACCAGCAACCTTTGGGTTTGCAGGCCAGCGCCTTATCCACTGTGCCACCAGCCAGGGCTTCTAATTTTTTTTTTAATAAATCTAAATATCTGACACATTTATTCCAATTCTGGATGCCATTTTCAATGTCACTTGCAGTGACAATTAATAGAGACACACATTAGGAGAAGAAACTGACAGTGGAATCTGACCACACCTCATTGTCTTTATGAATCAACCTGAATAGGTAAGTTCATTAAACTTTACAAATATCAATTATTTTATTAGGTGATACAGTAATCATAAATTAAAATATTAATTTAATATTATTAGATAAATTGGTGATAATATTTTTAATGTAGTTATTGGTAAAAGTAATTTAAAAATAACACATTTGAAAAATATTACTATAAATAACAGAAGTTTTTAATACCATAAAGTATAAAGGTATTAAGTAGGTGGAAATTTGAGGAAACTATTATCAGCTGGATTATTTTGATTACTTGATCCATAAAGCATGTAAGTGGATAAAATTTACATAAGCCTGTTCCAGAATGCCTCCCAGGTAACTCCAGACATCAGTTTAAGTATGTTTGCATCATCTAATGCCCAAATGAAGGACTGAAGTACATAGAAAAAGACATGACAAATTCTTCAGTTAACTGTTATACAGTAATTTCATTTAACCAAGATTATTCAAAATACATATGATGTTTTCATTACATGTAATATTTCTTTGTTTAGCAGAATTGATGTTTGGTGGAATGTAATTTATGAAAAATGAACTAGAATGATAATTACCTAATAATGGAATTAAAAGCAAATATTATACAATGTAGTCTCACAGATAATATCATTATTATTTCATTAAATAATAGCTTTTATTAATATGCCAGTATATGCATTGTTATAATTAATTCCATCCAATAAATTAGTTGGCATAATAAAACTAAACTACTAATTAAAACATAAGTTAAGCATATTTATTTTATTAAAAAATTGAAATATAGTTCTTTACCTTCCTTGTCATTGCTTCTTTTTAAATTTTATTTATTTTTTATTTAGTGAAAGGAGGATGGAGGGAGAGAGGGGAGAAACATCAGTGTGTGGTTGCCTTTCACATAGCCTCCAACTGGGAACCTGGCCTGCAACCCAGGCATGTGCCCTAACAGGGAATTGAACTGGCAAAGCTTTGGGTTGCAGGTTGGTGCTTAATCCGCTGAGCCACACCAGCCAGGGCTTCTTGTCATTGCTTCTTAAAGTGCAATCACATTCCATCTTTTTGGATTTCTGGAAAATCTTGCACAAGGCCAGAAAAATATCCTTATTAAAAATATAATATGCAAGTTAAAATGAAAATTTATTTCACCTTAATCATTTTCCCTCCTATAATTAGCAGCATCAAATCTTATCCACACATAGCTGCAGGCACAGAACCAGTAAATGCTTGACTGTTGGAATGATTGGGGAACTTTACTTTCTGATAATTACAAGATATAATTACTTTAGAGCTTTCAAAGACCTTTTAGTGATTAGAGAAGCTTTTCTAATTCAGTCATAACATTTGTATTACTAATAAACTAAGAAGTCTTATACTTTAACAGCTAACAAATTTGAAAGAAACACCAATTCTAAAAATGGTATTGCAAGCTTCAGGGGAAATCATTTAAGTATTTAAAAGCACTGTATTTTTTAGAACTAGAGTCCAACTTCATCACTTATCCTTTATAAATGTATAATCAACTAAAACATATAAAGCCAATGTTACAAATACCTTTTGGGACACTGTGCCTATAATTACTAGAAAACATTTTAATAATTAAAAGAAAATGTTTTCACTTCCAGCAACACCAAAGATCCTGAACCAACCAAAAGAGAGGAGTGTTAAGAAACTGATTTCCAGGGTAATTCACATGATAATCTGTCACTAAGGATGTGAATGCCTTAAGAATGTAGGAGCAATTTCAATTTTTCCATATGACAGTGAATATGACAGGAAAATTGTTGCTGAATTGTACTCTCAATATAGGAAAACTAGAAGTAGAAAAGTCATACTTAAAGTTGGGAAAAAGTTAAGTAACTTGTTGAAATTTTAATTCAGGTCTACTTTTCTTTATGCTGAAAGCAGGTTTTGTTTTGTTTAAAGTTTCCGCTGTCACTGTGTCTCATTTGTGCATAACAATGACAGTAAGATAGGATACACTATGGTAAAGGGAGAGTTAGAGAAGAATAATTCACTTTGCAAAGCTGGAGTACATACTATATTAGCCTTACTTCCTGAAGAAGCATAAAATAAATAGTCATACATGAGTTATTACCACTCCACAAACATGTATAACTGAAAAATGTTTATATACACAAAAACCTCAGATAAATTGTACTGAAGAATTCTCTTGGAGAGCACCTATATACTTGATATTAAAAAAGCAGTAGGACTTACAAAGATGTTAGAGTTCACATGATAGTTTCAGATAAGTTCTTTTACTACATTGCTAGTTATGGTATGTATGTACATTCTCTGATTAGTCTTGTATTTTGATTAATTCAAGCATATTTATCTAAATCTAAAACAATGGTTATTCTAAGGGAAGGTATTAGTTTTAGATTTAAGTATCTTCAAAACATTTATGAGCAAGATCTTTGAGCTTAAATCCTAAATCTCTGAGTTTTAGTGTCCTTTCACTTACTTAGGAGTTATGTTAGGACCTTGTTATCAACATATACCTTCCATGTCAGGTATTGTTCTAAGAAAGATACACTATCTGTACTCTTCATAAGAATTGTCAATATAGATGTCACCCTAATTTTAAAGATAGTCAATGTTCAAGAAGTTGGCCAACGTGACAAAGCTAGTCAGTGGCAGAAGCAGGACTCAGACACAACATTTAACAAATATTAAAGGTTGAATCAATCTGTGAACTTCAGATTTATTAAATTATTTAAATTATGCTGATTACATTTCTTTATTAACTTTTTTAATCCCTCTGATTTCTAAAATTAAGTTTCTTAACCCCTCTTAGTTTACATTTCTTTATGTACAGAGGGAGGTAAGCCATTTCCTGTAAGCCTGGTTCAGTTGTTGAGTTAATTAAAAAGAATACAAGAAGGAGAATATATTTTATAAATCAAAGTGTTAAATAAATATCTCATTTTTTGCTTGTAATTTAGGTCATTTTAAATAGAAGTAATACTTGGATTTTATCAGTTTCTTTAAAACAATAATATTGGAAGTATGTAAGACTAGATGTATTATCTTTAAAAAAACCTCCATAAAATACTATATTATAAATTGGATCAGAAATAAATGCTATTTACTATTCAACTATAAAATACAAGATGGTATCCTTAAATATGACTAGTTTTTAATTTAATTACATACAAAAATGTCTAAAAATTAAATGCTAGTTGACAAATCTGTACTACACTGAAAATGTTAATTCCTGATAAAGCCATTTTAAGAGAAATACTTGGATATATTAAAAAAAAATGTCAAAATTCCATATTCTCTTATCAGTAGACCTAGTCAAGCCCCTATCCTCAATACAAATAACTGAAGCAGGAACTAATGCTTTAATATTGTAAACTTGATATTTTACTAAAGCTTTAATTATTAAAATATCTAAAATTATATACAAATAGAATATAGAAGCTATAGGGACAATTTCTGAAATTTCTTTTTGAAGCAAAAATTGAAATAGGAATATTGTTCAGCAGGACTTCAGAACAATGAGCCATTCTTAGCACTTTGAAGTATGAGCTATGATGTCTGATCACTTAAATATAGAGAAAAAGCTTAAGTTTGGCAGTGATGTATATGGTTTCAATCTTTTTTGTCACTTGTTAACTGGGAGGCCTGATTTCTGAGTGAATTTAGTATTTACCTCCTAGGTTTGCTGTGAAGGAAATGCATTTAATCATAAGGAGCATTTAGCAGTTTCAGAAAAATATTAAGTACTAATAATGTATAAAAAGTTCAAGTCACAAAGCATTTTAAATACAATTTATACTAAAGAAAATAATGTTCTAAATTGTAAGTTGTGTCATACTGTGTGAATGTGAGCTTGTTTTATATTTTATGATTCTGAAAAATCTATAAAATTTAAGTATTGATGGCAAATATTCTTGTTTTTATATAAAATGAACAGATATATCACTAAAAAGTGGTAAATACCTGGACAATTTTGTTTTTTGTTTTTGTTTTTGTTTCTATTTTTTGTTTTGTTTTGTTTTGTCACTTCTGGCCACATTATGCAGGCCAACCCTGGTTTTATTTCATTAAAATTTTTTTAAAGTATTTTTTATTGATTATGGTATTATAGTTGTCCTTATTTCTCTTTGGTCCCCTCTGCCTAGTAACCCTCTTCTCTCCAGCAGTCCTGCCTTAGTTCATGACCATGGGTTGGCATATAAATTCTTTGGCTTCACCCTTTCCTATATTAATCTTAACATCCTCCTGTCTATTTTATACCCACCAATTATCCTTCTTAAAACCTGCACCATTTCCCCATTTCTCCTCCTTTCCCCTCCCAGCTAATAACCCTCCCAATGATCCCCGTACCTATGATTCTGTTCTTATTCTTGTTGTTTGCTTAGCTTTATTTTTATTTTTTAGGTTCTATTGTTGATAGTTGTGAGTTTGTTGTCATTTTAACATTCATAGTTTTTATCTCTTTTTCTTAAATAAGTCCCTTTAACATTTCATATAATAATGGCTTGGTGATGATGAACTCCTTTAGCATTATCTTGCCTGGGAAGCACTTACCTGCCCTTCCATTCTAAATGATAGCTTTGCTGGATAGGGCAATCTTGGCTGTAGGTCCTTACTTTTCATCACTTTAAACACTTCTTGCCAGCAAAGTTTCTTTTGAGAAATCAGCTGATAGTCTTAAAGGAATGCCTTTATGGGTAACTCTCTTCTTTTCTCTCACTGCATTTAGGATTCTCTCCTAATCTTTAACTTTGGCATTTTAATTAAGATGTGCCTTTGCATGGTCCACTTTGGGTCCAACTTGTTTGGGACTCTCTTTGCTTCCTGGGCTTGTATGTCTATTTCCTTTGCCAAATTAGGGAAGTTTTCCTTGATTATTTTTTCACATAAATTTTCAATTTCTTGCTCTTACTCTTCTCCTTCTGGCACCCCAATGATTTGGATGTTGGCGTGTTTAAAGTTGTCCCAGAGGTTCTTAAGCCTCTCCTCATTTTTTTCAATTCTTATGTCTTCATTTTACACTGGTTGACTGTTTCTTCCTTATGTTCCAAATAATTGATTTGAACCCCAGTTTCCTTCTCTTAACAATTGGTTTTGAGTGGACTTTTTGTTTCATTTAGCATAGTTTTCACTTCTTCCCTTCTGCATGTGCCATACTCAAGCATATTTGTCAAGTCTGTGGGCATCTGTATTATCAATGTTTTGAACTCTGCATATGTTAGGTTAGCTATCTTTTTGTTGCTTAGTTCTCCCGCTAGAACCTTGATCTGTTCCCTCTTTTGGGCCATATTTCTCTGTCTCCTCAACTTGATAGACTCCTGTGTTTGCTTCTATGTCTTAGATAGAGCTATCTCACCTGTTACTTTGTAAAGGAAAGAGCCTTAGTTATTTGTCAACACAGGACAACCTATTTTACCACACTGAGCTATTGTATGCGGGGGAGGGGTCTGAGAGGAAACAATAATGCTTGCTCAGAACTCACCTCTTTTCCAGGCATGTCTCACAGTTCCCATATGGGACTGACATCTCTCTAGCTATTGCTCTGGCTATGGTTTCCAGAGTGGGTGGGTCTGTGGCATTCTAGGACTATGGGATGCCTTTAAACAAACAGATTCTGTTGAAAGGTAAGCAGTTTTTCCACCCTCCAACCCCCACTGGTTTTCAGTCAGAAGCAATGTAGCTTTATTTTCCCCCATGACATGGAACTGTGAACTGCGTAATCTGGTTTGGTTCTGGAAGTGCTCCCCAGGTGTCTCTCCCCACTTTTTTAATGTGTGACTGCACTTTCCAGAGGCTGGCCACAGCCACTGTCACCACCACCACCACTGCATCCACACCAAGTCCTCTCAGTCTTGGATCCACCCCTCCTACCTGGCTGGATGAATATTTCTTCTTTATATTTTTTGTTTGTTGGACTTCCATGCAGCTAAATTTTCTGGAACTTCTGGTTGTCTCTAGTTTTAAAGTAGTTGTATTCCTTCTTAGTTGTAGAGAGAGATGCAGTATGCCTACCTATGCCTTCATTTTGGCCAGAAACCCTGGATGTGGTTTTAACGTAGCTTTTTAAATGTTCTATAAGCCAATCCTAAAAAGAATTTGGGTAGATGGACTTAGATACCTTAGTGCATTTTCCTCATCAGACACAAATTATTCCACACATTTTTAGGACATTTCTGAATCACCTGTTAAATTCACACATCTATTTTAGAAAATGTACAAGATATGTCCAGAAAAGATACAGCCATTGTTAATATAATGAGAATGGTTTGCATGATATTGAAGTAACCTGGCAACTGACAGTGGACTGTAATGCACATGTGTGAACAATGACAACTTCACTGTACTAGTCAGTATGGGTGGTAGACACTGTTGAAGGAGAATGTGTACTGTGTGGCCATCACATTAAAATGGCTGACTGAGGAGAGCAACAAAGCTGCATCAAATTTTGCATTAAGCTTGAACATTCCTTCACAGAAGCTATTGAGATGATCCAGAAGGCTGCAACTTTGGGTGACTGGTGATTGGCAGCTTCATCATTGCAATGGACTTGCTCTTGCATTATGATGTGTGATGTCCCATGGTTCCTACTTTGAAGGGGACAGAGGCACTATCATCCTTTGTACAGTGTTCCTTGTATCTTGTATCATATTCAATAAATGTGCCTATTTTTCATATTACATGACTGGATATGTTCTGGACAGAATTCATATAAATTGGTTCAAAAGCAAATATTAGGGAAGATGATTTCTTCAAAGAAGGTGATTTTGATTTTAATTTTAAGTAGATCAGGAAGCCATTGGACACCTTTAAGCAAGAATACTGGTAGGATAGCTCTAACCTGGCTGCCACATGGGGAAGGGGCTGTAGGTCAAAGTGGAAGCAAGAGGAATGGTTCAGAGGCAATTGCAGTCATAGAGGCAAGAAATGAAAATAGTGTATAGTATCATAGGCTGTTATAGCTAGGATCTAGTAGTATAGGTAATGAATGGAATTTAGTAGTATAGGTTGTTATCAGTGGGCAGATTTAGTGAAAGATGTACAACAATAAAGTACAGTTGAATGTTCCCTAAAGCAAGCATTCCCTTCATCCATTAATTCAGAACAACAGGAAGAAAGTGCAAGACTGACATGCAACTATCCTTGCATTGAATAAAACTTTTCAATGCAGTGAATAACAGTAACTCCTTAGAATGTTGACACTATGTTAGAATAGTAACACTATGGTGCTTCAGCTAGAACCTTTGGGAATGAAGGATTTGTTTAGGTGTTCAGAGAAATTCCAGAAGGTAATCCTCAACTATCAGTTCTCTGCTAAGGAAAATGATGACACCCAAGGTCACAAGTCTTTCCAGAGTATCTCACATCCAGTGACTGATCATTTTGGGAGACAGATGTAAAGGCATAGTCCTCCTCCCTAATTCATGGCAATTTTATAAGGCTATTTCACTAGATCTCCCTGTGAAGTTGGCTGAGGCCTTCACTGAGATCATATTGAAGTTTGATCACCATATCTGGCTTCTTTCTTTTCACTTCCACAAATGCTAATCCCAGGAGCACTTTTTAAAGTCAATGTTCTGCAAGTTAAATACTTCAGTTTAGCTTTACACCCTCCTTCACATCCTGCCAGAGTCAACTTGCCCTCTCAGCACTCCTTGTGCTTCCTGTCTTTGCGTGTCCTCATACGCTTCGATGTAGACCGCATTTACCACCACCATTCCATCCAGCCCTGTCTACTCACATTTTAAGCTGATTCAAACTGTTCACTTCCAGGAGAGTTTGCTCAAACCTTACACCCTGAATCAAAGTCTTTGCTTTGAACTTCCTTGGGACTACAGGGTTTGGCAAAAGTAGGTTTACAGTTGTGAGTACACAAAACACATCTATTCTTGTATTTTATTCATTAATTATTGCATTTCTCCATAGAAACAACTGTAAACTTACTTTGCCCATCCTGTACTTAGTATTTAATGACTATTATTATATATCTCATACAGGCATTATTATCTTTATTTATCTTTCACTAAGAATAAAATGTTTAAGGTAAAGGAGTCCCAATTTGCTTCCAGTTCCTCCAATGCCTAGTACACTGACTGACACAAAATTGGGTTTTTATAAATACTTGCTAATTGAATAAAGTGAGGAAGAAGCTTATAAATGCATGAAATAATAAATGAAGCTTAGAAAAAGTGATTCAAAGCCACTGGAACTATATTACAGGTATATTCTATCATTTCATGCAGTTTACAAATGTTAGTTCTAATAACAATTATAATGGAAATAATAAATTGTAACAATAAAAATGTTATTAACACCTAGTATTAATAAATCCCTGTTGGAAGATATACTAAGTAATTTAAATAAGTTGGGGCATTTTTTCCTATAGAATTGGTTTTTGTTATTACTAACATACTCAACCTTACTTTGAAGGTAAAGCAGAGAAATTAAGTAATTTATCCTGTGTTTTAAAAGAAAATATGGGGAAGTTAAGTTTATTCATATTTCATTGCATGCCAGCTCAAGTAAGGCATTTTTATTATGCTATTTTTTAATGCATTTATTGAAAACTAAGGCAATAGATTAGAGAAAAAATAAGGGAATAAGATTTTAGAATAACCAGCTGAGTGCCTGGATAAAATATAAGAACATCTTTCCAATATCTATAAAAATTCAAAATATGTATTTGATAGATGGTGTCTCAATTAAATGAGACAAATCATGATTATACGGTAAATAGTCATTTTCTCTCTCCCTCTCCTCCATAATGACTTTTATATTTTTTGTAAGGTATTAATTTGGTAGTATGTTTTGATTGTAACATTAAACAATATAGGTGACTAGTTGTTTCCTTTGATATAAATCACCGGGCTCTAACCCTATTAAATGTTAATTAAAATTTAAAAGTAAGAATAAAGAATAAACTTAAACTTTATTTAAACTTTTCTTTTAAGATAAATTACTTTTTATCTCTTTGTAAATGATTCAAAAGTGAGCACATCATTACTAAAAATCTAGTATAAAAAGACATTAAGATTCAGAGATGGGGGTGTTGGGGGAGAGAAATTGGAGTGTCTTTTAGCACAGATTATTCTATGTAATGATCTAGATGATCAAAGCATCCTCTATCTTTTTCTTTACTGGCAAATGCAAAGAAATTTCACAGGAAAAGTTCAGTTGAAATTGTTCAGGTCATGGGTTACAATTAACTTGTGCAAAAAGTTTCATATTGACCTATTAAAAGAGAAACATCAAGGAGTCCATTAAAACATTCTAAAAGTTGCTCTGGGACATATCTTCAAATGATACATTAAAAATTGCCTAAAATGTCCTCATTGATGAATAGCTTTTATGATAGATGGACTTCTTAGATCATATCATAACCCCCAACCGCTTTAAAATCCACAATTAAGAATTTTAGACAGGTGGCTATTCTATTAGCCAACAATATTTTAAGAATAAATTCGATGATGTTCACCATTATTGATATCGATCTGATACTCAGTATGTCTGATCATTCAGAGAGTGATCAAACACTGATTCATGGTTACTATATATTCCAAATTAAAATGCCATATCATATCACTGGGATATTAAGAAAATAAAGAAATTATGTTAAGATTAGTTCAGCAAAAATAGAAACATGTAGTATAATATATACTTATAAAATGAAGGACAATAATAAAATTCCACAACCATAATAACAGACTAAGTGATTATTATAGCTAAAGTTTATGAAAAGTGGTATTATTCTAAAGATTGGATAAATAACATAATCAGCAGGACCTTTAGTTAAGAAAAGCCTGTAGACAATATTGACAGATATTAATTTAGTTTATGCTTGTCTATATGCAGTATTGTTAATTATAGGCAAAATATGAGACAGAAAATCCCTAAAATTTATTTCCCTTGTATAACTGTAACTTTATACCCCTTAAAACATTCCCATTCTGACTTTCTCCAAGTCACTAGTGACCACCATTCTACTCTCTTGCCATTTGACTATTTTAAATACCATAAATACATGAGATCATGAAATATTTGTCTTTCTGATTTGGTTTATGTTAATTAGAGTAATGTCCTCTAGGTTCTCCATGTTGTTGCATATGGCAAGATGCAAAATTTCTTCTGGGGAGGGTAAACAATATTCAATTGTATATACACACACATATATATAACATTTAACTATCATACATATACATATATAACATCATATATAACATATATAACATCATATATATGTATATGTATGATAGTTAAATGTTATGTGTGTGTGTGTGTATATATATATATATATATATATGTATTAATATGTTGATATATGTGCTTTCTTTCCATCTCTTGATCCCTGTAAATAATGCTTCAATGAACTGGGAAGCACATATTTCTCCTTGAGATCCTGATTTCAAATTTTTGGACAAATATCCAGAAGTGAGAGGCTTTATCACATGGTAATTCTATTTTTAATTTTTGTCAAACTTCTGTACTTTTCTAACAGTGGCTACACCACTTAGTCCCACCAACAGTGAACCAGGATTTCAAATTATTCTCTTCAATATATGCACACACACATACACACATATTTCCTGCCCTTTGCCCAATTTTGTATTGGTTGGATATTGCTATTGAATTGTATGAGTTTCTGATTTATTTTGAACATTAACCTTTTATCAAATATATGATTTGTAAACATTTTCTCCCAGTTTATGGGTTACCTTTTCACTCTGTTGATTGTTTCCTTTACTGGGCAGAAGTGTTTTAGTTTAATGAAGTTCCATTGTCTATTTTTATTTCTGTTGCTTGTATTTTACTATCATATCCAAAAATCACTGATAAGACCAATGCCATGAAGCATTTCCTCTATGTTCACTTCTAGGAGTTTTACAGTTTTAGAGTATTTTAAAACAAAAACTATTATAATTCAAATATGCTAATATAATAAATGAACTCTACATTAAAAAAAATAATGTACTGCTTTTTTAAAAATCCAAACGTACATTTTAAATAAAATCTGTACAAAATTTAATACATAACAACTCAATATACATAACTTGAATTATGAAATATTTTAAACTGTACATGAACTGAAACTTAATTGTCCATATATATACAATTACTGTGTTTGATGAATATAAATTAGTAAAATAATACTTTAGGATAGAAAAAGTTTTTCATATACCCTAATACTTTTATAACTGGAGATAATATATTACATGTAACATATTACATGTAAGATAATATATTACAAGAGAAGCACTTTTTATTATAAGTTCTTGGAAGCACTGGGAATAGAATTTGGGAGGACCAAGGAAGAAATACCAACAAAAACATATAAACACTGTGTCAAATATAATGATACTAATTGTGTATATCTGCATAAGGCATTTGCCGTATAATAAATGCAGTTGAATAAAATAATATTTATTTTGTTGTCTTTAATTCTCTGCTTCATCTCAGCTCCACATGAAGTGCATCGGTTATAGTAAGTATTCTTTACCTATTTTCCTTCCCATTTAGAATTGCTTTTCTTGGCAGACATTTCAGTAAGTTTTATGTATGAGAAAATCAAGTGTGTTTGAAACTGATAATGGTTATGAAGAGCTATATATTAGCTAAACAGAATATCTGTAAATATATTTTAAGGCAAATCTTATCAAGCAAATGTCAGAATCACTCCACTGTTATTTATACTACTGCGACATGCTCACTAAAAACGAGCAAGCTGTTCACTGGAGATTCAAGCATTAAGTAGAGGCAAGAGGATTTATTTTTCCTATGTATTTGCTGATAAACAAAGTAACTTCCTTGGGTATTTGCTGTTTAAATAAAGGCGGATGGCACATATTTGATAACAATACTGTTAGAATAAGAAAAGGAAATGCCTACACTACGGTTGTTTTTCAAAGAAACACATGTTCCTTGAAAATTTTCATAAATGAATTTTCTTCTTGCCTATTTTTAGATGCCTTTATTTTCTTTTGTGGCACAGGTTTATGATGCAATATCCCAGAGACCATTTGTATTTTCTGAAAGTAGGAGGGGTGAAGTATTTAGGTGTCCAATGTCAACCATAATCAAAATCATAGTATTCTGATGTGGATCTAACTCAGATATATAACAAAAACAGTTGCTCAGTTATTTCCTTAGTGGGCTTTGTTTTAATATATGTTGGAATACATGTTGATGAATTATATCTAAGTACCTAGATATTTAATTTTTTTTCAGCAAAGAGTGAATGGTAAAAATTTTATTACTTTTTCATCTTATTTTATATAAGTAATCACACAAAGAAGACCTAATTAGGAGTTAGGATTTTTGGTTTTGTCATTTTAATATCTGGTGATTATAGTGAAGGGGCTTTAAGTGAAATTCTGAAATGCAATTCAAATCAGAAGAAAACTATTATAGTTTTATGAAGCACTTGTATTACTAGGACAAACTTTAAATCATTACAAGTGCATGTAATAATTTTAATTTGTTCTTTAAGTTCAATGTAACATGGTCATTATGATAATTATGAAAGAGAGAACAGTCCAGGCAAATGAATTAAAATAAAAGAAAACTCATATTTTATGTTTTTTTTTGTTATACATCATGTGTTTTTTTTTTTTAATCTACAAAATATGCTTACACTTGTTTACTAGGAATTGTTTTCCATATCACTTTTTTCAAATCATTAGGGAAGTTTTTGTGACATAGTAGGTAAAATGCTAATGCATGAAATAACTTACACACAATTTTAAGATAGTTTAAATTATATGAATTTAGATATTTTTAACAGTATGATCTATGTAAATAATGATGTATATAGATACAATTAGTAAACATTACTTTGGGTTGAAAAAAGTTTGTTAGAAAATATATACTTTTATTAGAAATGGGTCTATTTTTTACTTTTAGTTTTACTTTCTCATTATAGATCTTAAAGTGTTTGTGTTATATATTTATTCTCAGTCATTTTCAAAAGTTAGGTTACTCCAACTAAATTAAATTTTTTTAATTAAAATTGAAGATAGTACAATGTGTTTTAGAGTTTATTTTATATTAGCTATAACCTAGTCACCAGATTTTAAAGAAATTAGACATGCCAATAGACATAATCAGAGTCTATAATTAATGTCAAAACACAGAAGGTAAATATTTTGTCCTGGTACGATTTCAAAGAGCATTACAGGTCTAAAAAAAAGAAAAGAAATTGCATAAAGTCAACAGTATTTCTATATAATTCATATTTTAAACACTTTGAAAAGATAATTGCAAATACTTTAAATTACTAAATTTGTTTACTAGACAAAAAAAGAGTCTCCATTGCATTTTATATCTTTTATCCTATAGCAAATGATAAAATAATAGTTTCATAAGATCATTTTCAAAATTAAAAAACATTTGAAGTTAAGGCTGTCAGGCCAGAGGAATTTCTCAGTCTATGCTTCCCCTCTGGGTCAGCCAGAGAGATAGCCTTGAAGCTACTCTTGTTCCCAGAGCCCTGGAACATTGAGCCCCAAGAATAGCCAACATAGCAACCCTGAGCAGACAGGTGTCACCTTTGGGTACACAGTCTCTTTGTTCTAATGTGTATAGAGCCTCCTTTGTTCTAATGTGTATATAAGATGCCCTTGCTGTAAACTAGGCACACACCACTGTGTGGGAGAGCGGAGAAACCATGCATGTTCTCGCCAACACTCTCAGCACCTGGCACACAGAAGCAGGAGAGTGGATGCAGGGATGCCCAGGCTCTGCGGTCATTAACCTAAGTGCGGCTGTGATAAGGGTGGGCCAATCATGCATAAAGATGCTGATACTCTAAGCTGCCTGGCTGTGTGGTCATTAGCCTGCCGCTTGCAATAAACCATGCCAAATCTCCTCAAAGCTCAGCATAAGTTCGTGTTTGTCAGTAGACCAGAGGCCTCCCTGCTATCAGAACCTGTTGGTCCAGAACCTCTAGGACCTAACAAAGCCAGATCTTTCACATTAGGTTAATAGGTTATTAAAATGAAATTATTAGTTTTGCTATAACTTCTCTAAAAATGAGATACACCATTAAACTTAACAGTTAAGTTAAAAATAAAATAACTGTGGATTGCAGTAGGCCTATATTCCATGTACTAAAATCTGAATTTGGAGTCCATTTTAATGATACATGTAAGAAAACCTAAAATAATATATTATCCTGTGCATTCACATTATAAAAATTATGTTCATAATTGATGATAAATTATCTTTCAATATAGCATTTCATGTTATTTCATGAAAGGTGTAAGTAAGTTAGAACAGAGCTGGCATCTATATTAAATTATCATTTAAGTATTTTATATTCAGCAGTATCACTAAATATAACTATCATTTTTAAAATAACTTTTAGAATTTTATTTGTTTTAGTCAATGTATTATATTTTAAAATTTCTAAATATGTTTTACTTATTAAGAGTCTCTACTTCGATCATTGCTTAAGCAAGTTATATATTCCCTATTATATAGCCACAGCTATTTATTTGTAGATAATATTATAAATTTTGGACTCACAGAATAAACATAATCATATTTCTAAAGTCACTATTTGAAGAATATCACCCTAAACAAGAAAACAATGACCGATATACAATAAGAATCGATGACTAATTTAGGATAACTATACTCACTTTTATGTTAATGAGGCACTAAATTGTATTTTCCCAGCTTTTGTTTTAATGAACAATATACTAAAGTAAGAACAAAAATTATATAATTTCATCAATTCAAGGAAAAGACAATAAAGCTTGAAAGAGTATTATAAGAAATATGTCTGGTATCTTCTAAAATAAATCAAGTATTTGACCTTTATTTTAAGAAATACATTGAAAACCAATGAACCCAACCCTATAATATTATTAAGGAGTAAACTGAGATTCCTCAAAACTAAGTGATTTATCAAAAATCAAATAGGAAGGGAAACTTGGACAATGACTTAAATGATCGTTCACAGAATGTGAGACAAATTCAATTATTTATTCATATATTTATTTCAATAGATATTTATCAAATTCATTCTTTATATAAAAGCTCTCTACCAGATACTGACAGTGTGGAAGAACACTGAAATGTTCCTATAAACATGTAACTTACTTCTTACATCTTTCTCATTCAAATGATGACTTTCAGTAAAAACAAATAAGTTAGATTAGATCATACTGATTTGCACATTGAAACTTACTATTAATAATAACAGAGTCACATACTTAACTCCTCAACAATTCTCTTGGATTTTCATAGAATTTATGTATTGAAGTTGGTAGTTTTTGACAGATATAAATATTGTAAAGTTAAAACAAGAACATTAAGTTATTATCAAGTTTGATGAATGATACTTCACACTTACATTGTTTAGGTGCTAATTGTGATGACCCAACAGAAGATGCAGATGCACTTCATTTGCCAAAGTTTTGAGGGTGTGAAAAATGATAAATGTCTGTAATGATGTTCTATTTCTGCCCAAATGAATTTGGAAGAAATGAATCCTACTTCTTCTCTGACATTATATCATAGCATTGGGCAAAATATTTCAAAGATTAATAGCTTGTCAGGGAAAGCTCAAACTGATAAGAATTTTCTGTAAAATTATATATCCCCATGTTTAAAATTATTTCATGCAAAAATGTGAAGAACTGCAGAGGGTGCATATAATATTTTAAATAAATATGGAAAGTGTCAATATTTCACTTAAATCTTTCACGAAAAATAATGGTGAAAAGTTAAAATAGTACTCTACACTGAAGTAATATTTTAAAGATTTCAAGCCAAGTGTAGCAGCTTGGAATCACCAGCTGACAAACTGGCAGGAGGAATCAGAGGAGATCTTATGGAAAGTATGACAACCTTACAGAGAGGTTAAATTAAAATCTATCAACTTGTAAAAATGAAGATTTTTCTTGACTCTAATGGAGAGAGCTTGCTGGTGAATTTAGGAAATTAAAAATGTTAATACAAGCAGAAAAGTCTCAGAAACTGACCCAGATTTCCTGAGATCTGAGAAATTTACCCAGGCACTAGAATATTTCATAAAAATGCAGAATATAACACTAATATTATCTTTATTCACTTTAACTTTACAGAAGCTGAGACAGACTTTCTGAATATTTTTCTTGGCTCATTATTATAATCTTTTAGGAGAAGTAAAAAATTGATGCATCTGGAAGCAATAGAAATGAAAGTATAATAGGTACTTGATTAAGGAATACATTCAACATTCTCTAAATTTACAAGTTGTAAAAGAAGTGTATGAAATAACCCAAAGTCACAGAGAACAATCTTCTTACTTAATCATCTTCCAAAATGTCTTCATAAATACATTATTTTTCTCTTCACTTTTTCAACATCATGATTACTGCAAGCCTAAAGTTGATATACAGGAAGTTACAATTCAAAATGCAATACTAACATGCCTTAGTTCAGGATGCTATAAGAAAAATAATAAAATTGGGTGTCTCAAACAACAGAAGTGATTTCTCATAGTTCTGGAGACTACAAAGTCCAAGATCAATATACCAATAATTTGGTGTCTGATAAGGGCACTCTTCACAGTTTTTATCTTCCCATTGTATTCTCACATAGGGATGATATCAAAAAAAGCAAAAACTGAAGACAGAAAGGAATTGGAAGAAGGTGCCCAAGATCCTGGAGAAACAGAAACCGGTGTAGAGAAGCCGGATGTCAGAGAAGAGAACAGCAAAGTGCCCAGCCTGCCCCTGGGGACCGATCGGAGCTTTTGAGGATACTTCATTTGCTTCCCTATCTAATCACATCAGTGAAAACACTCTAAAGGCAATAAAAGAAATGGGCTTTACAAACATGACTGAAATTCAACATAAAAGTATCAGACCACTTCTGGAAAGTAGGGATCTTCTTGCAGCTGCAAAAACAGGTAGTGGCAGAACCCTGGCCTTTCTCATCCCTGCAGTGAAACTCACTGTTAAGTTCAAATTTATGCCAAGGAATGGAACAGGAGTTATTCTCTCACCTACCAGGGAACTGGCCATGCAGACTTTGGTGTTCTTAAAGAGCTAATGGCACACCATTCACACATATGGATCAATAATGGGTGGTAGTAACAGATCCGCTGAAGCACAGAAACTTGCTAATGGGATCAACATCATTGTGGCTATACCAGGCCATCTCCTGGACCATATGCAGAATACTCTAGGGTTTATGTATAAAAATCTACAGTGTCTGGTTATTGATGAGGCTGATCGTATCTTGGATGTTGTGTTTGTAGAGGAATAAAAGCAGATTATTAAACTCCTGCCAATTTGTAGACAGACCATGCTCTTTCCTGCCACACAAACTTGAAAAGTTGAAGACTTGGTGAGAATGTCTCTGAAAAAGGAGTCGCTGTATGTTAGTGTTGATGATGATAAAGCTAATGCAACTGGATGGCCTTGAGCAGAGATATATTGTTTGTCCTTCTGAAAAGAGATTCCTCCTGCTCCTTACGTTCCTTAAGAAGAACTGGAAGAAGAAACTAATGGTCCTTTTATCTTGTATGTCTGTGAAATACCATTACAAATTGCTGAACTACATTGATTTGCCTGTCTTGGCCATTCATGGAAGACAGAGCAAAATAAGCGTACAACTACATTCTTCCAGTTTTGCAATTGCAGGTATGGGGATATTGTTGTGCATGGACATGGCAGCTAGAGGGTTGGATATTCCTGAAGTTGACTGGATTGTTCAGTATGACCCTCCAGATGATCCCAAGGAATACATTAATTGTGTGGGAAGAACAGCCAGAGGCCTAAATGGAAGGGGGTATGCCTTGCTCATTTTGCGCCCTGAAGAATTGGGTTTCCTTCATTACTTGAAACAGTCCAAGGTTCCATTAAGTATTTGAGTTTTCCTGGTCCAAAATTCCTCACATTCAGTCTCAGCTTGAAAAGTTGATTGAAAAGAACTACTTCCTTCATAAGTCAGTCCAGGCAATATATAAATCATACATTCGAGCATATGATTCTCATTCTCTGAAACAGATCTTTAATGTTAATAACTTAAATTTGCCTCAAGTTCCTCTGTCATTTAGTTTCAAGGTGCCTCCTTTTGTTGCTCTGAATGTGAACAGTAATAAAGGCAAGCTTAAAAAGAGAGGAGGTGGTGGTGGATTTGGCTACCAAAAAGCCAAGAAAGTTGAGAAGTCCAAAATCTTCAAACACATCAGCAAGAAATCTTCCGACAGCAGGCAGTTCTCCCACTAAAGACAATCTCATCTTCAAGAGCTTGTCCTGAAATGAAATGGACTCTCTTGTTCTAACAAAGGAATTTTTTACTTTGGGATTTGGACTGATCTAACTAGTATAAATTGACTTGGGTTGCGAGCACTGGGCATTGATTTTCCAACAAGTGTCTTTTACTTGGGGTTATAAAACAGTTCGATTTTTCTTTCATTTCCCAAGGACAAGGCAAGAGATCTTTTTGGTCTTTGTTATGATTATAGTTTTTTCTCTCATTTGTCATTGTTTTTATTCTTTTTGTACCGCTTTCTTTTCTTTCTATTTTTTTAAGTACCTTTTCTTCCTGAAGATTTTGGGGGCAATGGATTGCTATAGTAACCTGCTATAAAAGGCAGATGACTGAGTACACTGGACAGGAGGTGAGGGTGGTGGTGACAATGCAGGAAATTGTCTTGGTTTATTGTTTTTGGTTTTTGTTATTTCTTAGACCTTAATTGCAGTTCTTGACCCCTCCTGAAAATGCTGCAGGGTACAAGGGCAAGGAGCTTTTGGAAATACCTAAGAAGCACCTCCAATTAAAGGTGGCATTGACTTACATATACCAGATTTTAAAACACTGAGCCTTTCCCAATTTTATTGTTTTAAGAACAAAAAATATGAGTTGTTATGATTTGAATAAAATGCCCCTAGCAGTTCTATTTGGAATGGGAGGGGAGTGCCTGAAATTTTGGAGCCTTATTTATATCTATATAGTCACCTATTCTCCATGTAACAATCCAGCAAAGACCTTTAAAAAGAATAGGGTCCTCCTTCAGAGTTGTTTTTTAGGTGATTTGGATTTTTGTGAACCTTTTCAACTCTGAAGAGCACTTAGAAGGCAAAGAAAGCATCTTTTAGGGGTGGTGGAATTTTGCCTCTTCCCAATCCATGAAACAAAAAATTTACAGTAAAATTGAAAATAAGCACAATTCAGAAAGAGCAGGGGTTTAGTCAGATGTAGTTTTTGTTTTTTTTTAATCATAGGAGGTCTTAATTTATACATGTTTTATGTTTTAGTTTCAGTGTGTTTCATACCTACAAAATGGTTATTCTATAACAATTTAAAACCAAAGTTGCTAGCATCGTTTTGCTATTGTGCCAATTAATGTTTATAGATTCTTGTTAACTATAAATGTAGTGAGAACATCAAATGTATAGAAAACGGTCTGATAAATTTCATTCTATAAGGGAAAGAAAGGAATGATATTCTGTAGCTGCGTTCAATCACTGTCTTTGTAGCTGAACCTGTCCTGGGTTTCAGACCTTGATTGCTAGACTCATGACATTTAATAACTGTTCTTTACCCATAAAAAAAAAAAAAAGTCTAAGCAAATCAAATAAATGAGGGAAAAATTATATGACTTCTTGTTTGGGCTATCAAGAAGCAACTTAACAGTAACCCCCTTACCAAAAATGTCTTAACAAGATAAAATTTTTAAAAGACCAATTGGGTTTCATGTTGAATGCAAAGAACTGGAAATAGTGTCATGGTCTTGGAACAACAACAAAGAGGCAGACAAATAGAATGTTTAAGACTTGCTTGAACCTGTCATAAAGCTAAGATGTCAGGACTACCGATGTATTAATCTATGGAGAGGTAGGCACCTGATGAAATAGAGGATATGAACATTTGGTTACCCATAACAGAGAGTCAGGCTCAGGAATGAAGAATTCAGATAGAATTACCTGGTAGAGGCCTGGAATGGGTCTTCTTTTGTGTTTTCCTTCTACTGAGAATGTCTATGGAGACAACCAAAAACTCCCAATTTTAGGTTGGGTACTCCTAAAAGTACCCAATGGTAGGGATAATGATATTTATTTGATTAAACCTCGGTCTTATGCAGGCTCTGTGTTTCTGACCTTAGAGGACTGGCTGTCTCTGGCCCTCCTTCCACTCCCCATATCTAATACTGAGTTCAGGGCTTATTTCTACTCTTATTAGTGGAGGACTTTTTTTTTATCTCATATCTCCAACTGCAATGGCTTTCTAACAGTGTCCTCATTATATAATTTTTGTAAAGAAATGTGGAGCCTGATAATGTCACAAATATAGAAAGAATTTGTAAAATTTTAAAAATTTTCTCACTGTATAATTCACTAAGTGCTCACAGCAATATTGACCAGAGTCCAGATAAGCATCCATCATAGTACATGCCTTGTAGTGCAGAACAAAATAAGCTATGAGACAGGCACAATAGTTGCCAGGACTTTTCTGTTTTAGGTCTCCTAAGAAACAAAAGCTTTTATTCTGTATTCTGAGGACTCATTGTTATTGGAGAAAGAGAACAGAAAATGTATCTCCTACCAAATGGGACCAGCAGGAATAAGTGCTGAGACCAGGGCTAGCAATGAGGAAAGAACAAGATCCCTTGGGAGTTAATGCTTTGAGATGCAGTGATAAAGTGCTTGTATAAGGCCATGGCTTAATAGAATGTTATCATCCATCAGGGCAGCAAGCATCAGGTGAAAAGTAACAGCGCAGTTGACCCTTGAACACATAGGTTTGAACTCTGCAGGTCCATTTATGTGTGGATTTAAAAAAATATATTGTAAATGTATTCCTTTTCCTTATGATTTTCTCTTCTCTAGCTTACTATATTGTAAAAACACAGTATATAATACAAATAACATACAAAATATATGTTTATCAACTGTTGGTGTTATTGGTAAAGCTTCTAGTTAACACTAGGCTTCTCATAGTTAGACTTTTGGGGAATCGAAGTTATATGTGGATTTTCATCTGTATGTATGTAGGTATCCAGCATTGTTTAATGGCCAACTGTATTTATTTCTAGACATGTCCCCTTGTCTCTATAGACAGTCCTTGGAAAATGATAACACAAAAGGAAGACCTAAAGCTGAGGGTGGAATACATATTGAGAAAACCCTTTTGCCCAAACCGGGCTCTACCTTAATCACAAATTCTGCCTTGAGGATGTGTAGGCTGCTGTACATTGAAGTTGATTACAGCGCCCCCACCACCACTGCCACCGCCACCGCCACCACACACGCAACTCAGAAATACTTCAGTGTAGATAAGTTTAAACCATCATACCAAAGGCCTAGCTGAAGAAAAGACACCTATTTGTAGATATAAAGTCTATCCTTCTGTCTCTACTGTGCTAAAATATATATCCAGTTTCATGAAATTATAAAATTTATGTAAATGTAAGACAACAGTACACAGCCAAAAGACAGAGTTTGATTTAGATATGAGACTTCCTCTTCACCTTTCCTATGTGAAGAACTTGGAAGTTATCTCTTCCACCCCTACTGATTATGTGTTGCAGACAACACTGAGTTAAAAACTCCAGGGGGACCCACAGACAGGGGATCCCACACTTTTGTGAGATTTACCTTCAGGGGTTCAACCAGGTTCCTATAGTGAAGACAACAGAAAAATCCTCTTGGGCTTCCAGTGGGTGGAAAAGAAAGAAACCATCTGAAATATGCCAGAGCAACTCTGCTTTTAATGAGACCAGCTCTTAGGGGAAACTAGTTCACCAGAGCCTAATTCACTGGGGTATTTTTAGAACCTAACTGACCCAAGGAAGGGAAATACCCAACTTCAATTAACATTGGCCTTCCATCTAAGGAAAGAAAATATTTAAATCCAGTTTACTCTAGCCATATTATCCCACCTAAGTGCAAGAGAAACATTTGTAAAGTCCACAGTCCAGAGTCATAGATTCACTGAAAGACTTGAGACCTGGTCATAGAAATATTTCAGAAGGCTTCCCTTTCCTCACACCTCCCCACCCCATTACTAAAGGCTTATTTGCAGCAGTTTCTATTACCAATTATCATAGATCTAGACATCAATAAAAACTGGTTATATCAACATAACCATTCTAGAATTTAAAACAACTGTGATTAATATGCCAAAGATCAGAGTAGTATAGAAAGTAGAAAGCATGTAAGAAGTAGCAGGCACTATAAGCAGGGAGATGAGAATCCTAAGGGGGAAAAAAAAGAAATGATAGATACCAAAGATGATGAAGAATGTTTGTGATGTGTTTATTACTAGCCTTGGCATGTATGAGAAAATAATTTCTAAACTAGTGAACGTATTGATATATTTCTCAAAAAACAAAACACAAGAACTAAGGCTAAAAAATGAAGACCAGAGTATTCAAGAACTTGGGGCAACATATGTATAATGGGAATAGCAGTAGGATACAATAGAGAGAAAAAAAAAAACAGAAGAAATATTTGGAACATTCATGATTGATAATTCTCCAAATGAATGTCAAACACAGAAGCATAGATGAAAAAAGGACTCATGGACATGGACAACAGTGTGGTGATTGCTGGGAAGATGGTGGTGTATAAGGGGGCTAAATGGTAATGGAGAAAAATTACAATAAAGATCAAATTTAAAAATACAATAAAGGTTAAATTTAAAAAGAACCACAGACCCATAAATCTCAGACAAAATCAAATAGCACAAATGCCCCTCAAAACTATAATTTTGCATATCATTTACAAATTATAAAAAATCAAAGGTAAAGAAAAATTCCAATAAAACAGAGGAAAGTAATCTTATATAAAGAGTAACAGAGGGGAGCGAAAAGGGGATGGATGTAATACAACAATAATACAATTTAAATAAATAAATAAATTACTAATGAAGCACTGCAAAAAAAAAAACAACAAAACAATTTGCCCCAAGCCATATAATTGCTAAGTGACACAATTGGAATTTGAGTCCAAAGCTGTTCCTAACAGTGTACTAGGTTGCAACCAGGCACTCTTGTGCTTTCCTGGGGAGCAGTAAAGCATCTTTTTTCCCTCTCATCCCTCTAATGGAGATCCTCAAAATGAGACAGTGCAGGAAAAGAGACTGGCGTCAAGGAAACAATGGGGCTGAAGAAACTGCCTTGTCAATAACTACTGAAAAAATCATGATGCTAATTAAGAAAAATGCTGCTTGTTCTGTCAAAAGCTCTATCTTCATGCAGGAATCAATAAATCAAAAATAATTGTTAAAAAAAAGAAAGAAAAAAGATAAAGAGTAACAAAGATAGACATTACAACTTACTTCCACTCAGAAACCACAAATGCAAGAAGTGAAGTAAAAAGTCAAGAAAGAAAAAAGTGCATTCTGTACCCTGAAACATTATACTTCAGCAGTGACTGAGAAAGAAAGGATTTCTTAAATTAAAAAAAAAAAAAAAAAAAAAACTAAAGAAAATATTTGCCAATATACCTGCTACAAGAACTATTAAACGTTCTTTAGAGATAATGAAAATTACACAGAAAACACTCAGAAATGCATCAGAGAAAGCAAGACTGTCTAAAAAGGAACAAGTAAAGGTAAAATAAAAATATTACCATACATTGATGTCTCTCTCCCTCTCTGCTTCTCTCCCTTCCCCTTTTTCTAAAAATAATGAAATAGAATCTTTAAAAAAAATATTGATTCTTCTTATTCTTTATTGACCTAACAGGTATCAAATTATTGAAACTGTAATAACAACAATGTAGTTATATATAACATATTATATATATATTTCACTTATAAATAAAACAATATTTTTTGTAAATAAAGAATTCTATTTAAAGAATTTCACTGACATTTTCAATAATCCAAAACTTTATAAAACAATATGGTGACTTGGACTTGTGAAGTCACAATACAATATGCAGGTGAACAATTATAGAATTGTACACTTGAAACCTATATAATTTTATTAATCAGTCACCCCAATAACTTTAATTAAAATAAATAAATAAAAACAATAAGTAGAACCCAAGGCATAGAAATAAGGAACAGACTGACAGTGACCAGAGGGGAATAGGGAGGGGGAGAAGCAGGGAAAGAAGGGGAAGAGTTTAGTCAAGGAACTAGTATAAATGACCCATGGACATGGACAACAGGTAGGGGATCGACTGTGGGAGAGGGGATGCAGTGGGCAGAGCAGGGGAGAGCAATGGGGGAATAATGGGACAATGGAAAAAAATAATATAATGATGAAAGTTAATAAATTATATCAACATAAATCAATTCCTTTCATAGCATAAAAAATTGTAATGAGTACCCTCACAATAAATGCACCCTATTTTGAAAATAAATAGAATCATATTTATGTATGAGAAATCCATTACAATGTGATTGTGTTCATTTCATTAATTTTATATCTATACAAATTATTTTGGGTGTTCACTCACTATGCACATACTCATATTACCATTTCAAAAATATTTTCCTAAATTTTAATTCATAATTAAAATACTAAACATACTAGAAAATAAACATAGTTAAATCCAGCTTTAAAAATATCCTTACCAAAATATCTGTTCTATCAGAAAATAATGAAAAAATTTTTTAGTAAAAATATTAACTGTTATTTCACTTAGTGGGTGGGAGATCTAAGGGGAAAGGAACTCTTCTCAACTCCTAGAAATGGGGTTAATTATATATATTTACATCATCTATATTGGAATCAGTTTCCAGATTCATATTTCTAATTGTGGATACTTAGAGGTGGTTTAGCTATTTTTTAAAAAGTGAGATGTTTTTAAGGAAAAAAATACTTTAAATAAATTTCAACATAATTTCCCATTTTCATTATTATATTTTCACATATTTAAAAGATCAAGCAAAAGCCCTGGTTGCTGACACAGTAGATAAGGTGCCAGCCTGTGAACCCAAAGATCGCTGGTTTGATTCCCAGTCAGGGCACATAACCAGGTTGCAAGCCAGGTCTCCAGCCAGGTCTTTAGCTGGAGTTAAGGGAAAGGCAACCATACATTGATGTCTCTCTCCCTCTCTGCCTCTCTTCCTTTAAAATAATTTTCAAATCTTTAAAAAAATAGATAAAGGTATAAGAGTTGCGGATATTCAATATCACTAGTTATCAGAGAGACGCAAATTAAAACTACAACAAGGTATCACCTCACACCTTCTAGAATGGTCACCATCAATACATCAACAAACAAGTGCTAGGAAGGATGTGGGGAAAAGGGAACCTTAGTGCACTGCTGGCAGGAATTCAGACTGGTAAAGCCACTGAGGAAAACAATATGGAGTTTCCTCAAAAAACTATAAATGAAACTACATTTAGCCCAGTAATCCCACTTCTAGGAACATATCCTAAGAATCATGGAACAATGATCAGAAAGAATGTATTCACACTTATGTTCATAGCAGTATTATTTATGATAGCCAAAATGTAGACACTGATCAGAAAGAATATATGCAACACTATGTCCATAGCAGTACCATCTACAATAGCCAAAATCTGGAAATAGCCCATGTGCCCATCAGCAGACAAGTGGATCAAAAGGCTGTGGTACATTTACACAAAGAAATATTATGAGGCTAGAAAAAGAAGGAACTCTTACCCTTTATAAACAGTATGGATGGACCAGGAGAACATTATGCTAAGTGAAATAAGCCAGCCAGAGAAAGATAAATACCATATGATCGAACTCATATATGGAACCTAATGAACAAAATAAACTGATGAACAAAATAAAGCCAGAAACAAGGACAAATGGAACAAATAGACAAACCTCAGAATGCAGGGCATGGGGGACTGGAAGAGATTAGACAAAGAACATAAATGCATGATGAATAGCCCATGAACACAGACAATAATGTGGTGAGGGCTCTTGAAGTGGGGAGCTGAGTGAAGAGGGGCAGAAAATGGGAAAATAGGGACATCTGTAATAGTGCAAATAATAAAAATAAACAAATAAAAATAAATAAAATGAAAAGCTAAACCTAGATGTTTTCATAAATGATGTTTCAATATATGAAGCAAGTATAAGATTCATATATATTTTTAAAAGAGAACTGTAAATTTGATCAATTGTAAATCCATATTTTTAATGCTATTCAGAGACTGATTTTTATGTTGTTTAAGCAATACTCTTTTACTTTGCTCAGTGAAGACTGCAATGCAAATTCACACAAGTTGTTTTTATAACCCGGTTCAAAAAATACTTTCGCATCAATTCATAGACAGACTATTTCCATTTCAAAGCTACCTAAGAGTAAACACATATGTGCATGAATATACACAGTTCAAAAGATAAAAGTAACCAAATTCAGTTTAAATCAAATTAATGCAATATTAAGATATCCTTTCAGTATTAAAGAAGTATATTAAAATTAAAGTATACAGAAAACTTAATAAACAGAAATGTTTTATCTTAGATCATCCTTATGTTAAATATATTTTATCTTTCAGTGAAAATAACCTAATTTGAAGTGCATGTTTTATGTGTGACTCTAATGATATCCATTATATCAATACATATATTTAAGAACTTGGTAATGTAATTAGACATTGTATAGGAAGATAATCGGTTTGGTACTTTAAAAAATAGTGAGTTTTAAGTGAAAGATTCATTTTTGAATAAAAATGTACAAAATACATCGTGGTATTCACATTCATGAAATAATTTTTGTAGCTGGTTCAATTCCCCAGCCAGGGCACATAATGAGGTTGCAAGCCAGTTCTCCAGCCTGGTCTGTAGCTGGAGGCAGGTGAAAGGTAACAGTACATTGACATCTCTCTCCCTCTCTCCCTCTCTCTCTTCTCCTCTCTCTAAAATAATAAATAAAATCTTTTAAAATAAATAAATAAAATAATTATTGTAGCTATGTAATTGAAGTTAAGCAATAATAGGAACCACCGCTAAAGGAGAAGTAATACAGTGATAAAGGAAAGCTCTAAGAGTATTTCAGGAGTCACCAAATATAACCACAAAGTGTTATATTTTGAAATAATTTATTCTTATATGTAAATACATAAACATAGTCATTATTTTTTTAATTGTTAAAAAAAAGTCTCCATTTGCTGCAATAATTGACTTGATTCAACTTTGGAATCTTGAGCATGCTTTAATTAACTTTTCTTTATCCAAGGACATCATCATGTTTTCAATCTTAGTTTTAACAGCCTCTTTATTGGAATGAGGTTGTTTATTAACTTCTCCCTCACAAACACTGCATACATAATAGTCTAAAGGATTTGCATTTGGTGAACTAGGTGGCCAGATTTCCTTTGACCAGAATTCAGGAACAGTGACACTGAGAAATTCTTGCACCTTTTGGCATTATGTGCTGGTGCACCATCTTGTTGAAAGAGAAAATGTTGTCCATTTGTGACTTGCTTCATCCACTTTACAACTACTTCTCTCAAAACATCAAGATAAACATCTTGGATCTTCATTGATGATTTCCTGGATTCTGTGTACAATATCTGGACTTGTGCAATCCTTGCATACCTTATGCGTTTTCCTTGTTGGTGTGGTGACATCAGGATCAGCATCATACACCCTCTTCACGTTGTAAACTGTACGCAAAGGGATGTTATTGAAGTCCACAATTTCCTTAGCAGTTTGTCCTGCACGCAGTCCAGAAATTATGGTTGCTCTAATATCGTATTCCTTCGACATGATGGTTGCTCTCAGAATTTAATACTTGATATCTGAAACAATGATGTTAAATCATAACCTTAGAAACATAGTTTTTCAAAATTAATAAGAAATGTGAAATAAGGAGATGCAAAGTTATTGCCAATTCATCATGTACACCCTGTATATATATTCCCATTTGTCTTTTTGAAGCCCAGGATTCCCAAGGATAAATAAAGAAAACAGGCTTTTGTTAAATTAACTCAAGGCTGGAAAGGAGCATACATCAATTATTATAAAATAGACTCTCATAATACTTTAAGTTCTCTCTCACCAACATATCTGGAATAGTATTCATAAAATCTTCAGGAAATATCCAGGAGTCAATCCTGAAACAGGCAAAGAAGCATCAGTTCTCTCCTCATTTTTGATGAATGAACTTAAGTCAGAAATAAGGTTATTTAATATAGAAGTAAACACTGTAATAAAAAAAAAAAAGTCCCATTTCTGTTTTGCCTACTCCTAAGTGAAAATATGAAAGAGACTTAGAACAAAAACAAGAAAATACATTTAAAAAATCTGATAATTTGACAGATAAAACAGGAAGATGTTCCTACACACCAGAGAGACTCTTGCAAATGACATTTGCAGATACAGTGTATTAAAAGTGTATTGGAGAAAATATTTTTTCCATATTAACTGAGTAAATGATGAAGGGAATCAGGTGAATGGACAATAAAGGTGTTTCCACCAGAACGCAAGTGCCCATTCTGAAACCCATAAGGATAAGTTTTTGAAATAGAAAAGATTTTAAACAAGATCAACTTTCAACTCTGCCACGATTAGAAAACCAATCCCCTGGAGTCAATCTACAATTTGGATGGGATTAATAACCTATCCTTCAGTTTAGGTTGGAAAATTGATAATTCAAACCACCTAAGTGTAACTTAAATGTTAAAAGTGGAGACATAGACTACTGTCAACTTGACAAAAATTTTTTGTGATTTTGGCAGGAGGAAAAAGTTATCAAGTAAAACCAGAACCATTACAACAAAACCCATTAATTTTTAGTTAGGAAAAAATTTTAAACCAATGCAAACAGTTTTTTTAATCAAAATATCGGCTTGCTTACTTAAGTAAAAGGTTCTCTTTCAAATTTAATTTTGTTTTCCAACCCTTATTTAAAATTTTTTGACCAAGCAATGTCCACAAAACTTAAATTATTATTTCACATACAGGAGCCTGCCCATATCTGAGTTTGCCCTTTTTCAAATAATACACTTGGTTGCAGATTCTAAGACTCCTATTATGGGCTTGTCAAAACTAAAATTGTTGTGCCCTATCCTCAAATATATGAGTTGGACTAGAAAGTTTGAACCTGTACAAGGTTTTCAGTAATGTTGCTATCCTTGGACCATATTTTGGGCACAATTACTCTATCATATAAGCCAGATTAATTCAAGATTCTTCTATGCTTGCAGCCAAAAATCTCATATATGATCAGTATTGGAAATGTTACTGTTGTATCAGATTTTGTTGAAGCAGAATTTTAGTTTTTCAGGGAATACAAACCATGGTTGAGATTGCTGCTTTTGAAATGGTTGCAGATAATGTGTAATGCAATAAATTGAAAGTTTCTTTCCAATCATTCCCCCAAAGCAATCTATGCTACAGAGTTAAAAATGTCCTTGTGATTAATATTTTAGATGTTAATACTGCATAAAGTATACAACTTCATTATATAACAAAATAACCAAAAATAATCAATTGAACTATTTAATCCAATGCCATAGCTTTAAGCAACTAGCTATCCAAATGTTCCAAGACTTCACTTGAAATACATATCACTCTGAAATATGTTCAGGAGTCTAGAATTAAAGTAGAGAAAATATAGTGATTGTCAAGAAACTGTTTTGATGAGAAAATGAAATCATTTCACTGAAAAAAATGTGATCATTTGATAACCTAAATCAATGAATAGCTAGACAGTAGGTCTATTTTAGTATTGGTAGGGAACAAAGTATTGATGTTTCTTAAATCCAAGCCATCAATATCTGCCCTAAAGCATACAAATATTTGATGTTTCTGACCATGCATTCTTCTTTGATAAAATAAACAGTGGGTGGGGAACAATGCTGTTCACATGCTTCCATGGTTTAGCCTTTGAATAAACTATGCACTATTCAGAGCATAGTGATTAGTGAATTGTCAAACTTAATCACAGCAGGAATTTCAGCTCATAAGCCTTCCACAATTCTGGATAAAGTTTAGAAGAAATCATTGTCCTCTTTTAATGGATCTACGAAATCATTTTCAACATATTTATAGTTTTAAACTATTGTTCTTCATATTATGAAGATTGACTTCCTCTTAAAATTAATCACTGACCTGCCCATTATCACTATAATTTTGTGTCATAGCATTTCTCACAAGGGAAATCTTATAATATGTAGCCATTAGAATCTGTATTTTTTTTTCATTATACTGTTTTTGAGATTCATGTACATTGTTGGATTTATTATTTCTTTGTATTGGTGAATAGTACTCTATTTAAAGAATATTCCACACATTTATTTATCCAATAATATTAGGAAATAGGTGGGTGTTTAAGTAAAGCTGTAATGGACATTCATGTACAGGTCTTTGTGTAAACATGGTTTCATTTCTCTCAGATAAACACCCATGAATTTCTAGTTCATATCATTATCTTGTTGACATCATCAAAACTGAGTAACTAATGTCTATACTATTTTTAATTCTGTCAGAAATAAAGTTTCCATCTAATCATCAGTACTTAGCATTGTCCATCTTCTAAATATTAGTCATACTAGTAAATGAATTCTAGTTTTCATTTCGGTTTTAGTTTGCTTTTTTCTGATAATACATCATTTTGGATGTTTTTTCATGTGCTTATTTTCCATTTGCATTAATGTAACAAGATGAAGCGCATGTGTGCCCTGAAAATGGAGGACAACCGCACAATCCTTGATTGGGGGAAGGGAAAAGTGGATGGTACAGTGTTCAAGATACATGGCATAACAAAAGGCAAGTTAGTAGCCATGCTTTCATGAAGGAAAGAGGGCACCACCTAGAGCAAATTGTGTATGTGACCGTGGGAACATGCAGTGGCCCATGACATAGACAGCGGGGAGCTCATACAGTGCCAGCATGAGCGGTTGGGGTGGGAAGCAGGTGCCCACCTCGGATGCTTATGTGTCACTGGGAGCTGCTGCCCTGACTAAAGATGTCAGGCAGGAAAAGGTAAAATACATTGAGGAAGCACTGGCTGGTTTGGCTCAGTGGACTGAGCACCAGCCTGCACACCTAAGGGTCACTAGTTCGATTGCAAGCCAGGACAAATTACCAGGTTGCAAGCCAGGTTTCCAGCCAGTCCCCAGCTGGAGGTAGGTGAAAGGCAACCATACATTGATGTTTCTCTCCCTTTCTTCCTCCCTCCCTTCCCCTCTCTCTAAAAATAGTGAATAAATCTTTTAAAAAAGACATTGGGGAACTGGCAAAAAATGGCGGACACTAATATACCATAGAAAGGGCTGGGTATGAGGTCATGCAGGAAGGCCAGACACTAAATGTAAACTCAACAAATCCTGTGACTGCAATGGTCACTCCAAGGAAGACCTAAAATAACTTTAATTAATCCCAAATAATAACTTTTAATCCTGTCTAATGTAAAAATGTCTCCACAAAATTGTGGGTTTGGAAGTATGTCAGAAGTTTTGCTTCCAACCTCCTCACTGGGGTTTCTGTAGTGCAGCAGGAGTGGGAAGAAGGATAATTAACTTACAGGCATTTATATTACATCTTATTCTTTGAGTCAGGGCTGTGTTTCAGACATTTCTTTTATTCATATATATATTAAATTATAAGCATATGAAATTGGATGCATACTTTATAAATTATGTGAATTTATAATTATAAATAAGCATATGTATCAATTATGTTTTTATTATATATATGCAATATATTTTACATATATATGCTAATTATCAGATCAGTGTTAAGATGATCTCCTAGAAGGTAGAAATTTCTTGATTTTTAACCACTACAACCCCGGTTTCTAAACAGTACCTGGCAGACTGTAGATATATTAAATAAATCTGTATTGCATGGCGTTTAACAAATGTGTGACAAATAATGCAGCATTGAAATTTGCAGATAACTTATCTATACTTAAGATTATCTGACTATAAGATATATTTGAAATACTAAGAGTCAAGGAGAACAGAAAAGGAGGGCATACAGACTGAATGAAACTAAAATTCTAGGGGAAGATAAAGGGAGTAAGCCCATGAAATATACTACTGAAGCATGCTAGGTGAGTTTGAAAGAGAAAGACTGTTCTCAAATAAATTTAAAAGAAAAAAGTGTTCTGAGCATGAAGAACAATTATATAAAAAGTCACAGGGAAGTGTTGATCCTATAGTTGGGCAGAAATTTACAGCAGTGCTTGGCTCCTAAATTGTGGATTGGTGCTAGTCTGGGAACTGAGTGGGGAACTCTCAGTACTAATAAAGTATTTAAATTCACTGTTTCATTCATGATAGTAAATTTTTAATTATAAATAAGTATAATATTCAGAATAATATATGCAGTTATTATAAATAATATATGACAGGCTACTAAGTTTAGCATTATGAGGAGCTTTGATACAGTGACAATAAATATCTCTGGAATAAATGTGGGGAGAATTTAGGATAGAAAAATGTATATGAAAATGAACATGTCCAAAGATGATTAAAGGCAAGAGTTGAAGTGGAGCAAAAGATGCTCTTCCAGTTAACAAACCCTCAAATAGTCTGAGGTGGCAAGCTGGAATTTGATAAATGATTATACTGGCAAGGTACTATGTTGATTAGATCTGTATGTGGGATATAAGAGATATTTTAGTCTCTACTTCAAGATAATTTGTAAACTGAAGGAATAAAAATTCTCATTATGGTCATTGTATAGCCACTCCATTTATTATAAGCAATTAGAAATTGTAATTCTGTTTCTTTCACTATTTTTTCCTACCCAGACTTTGTCAAAACTTTTATCTTAAAACACCTTTTTCAGAAACTACATACTCATCAAAACTTTGCGTGACATGCCCACTAAATCAAGGCTACTCATAATTTTCTCTCTTCGATTTTGTTATGCTACATTACATGTGGGTGTGGAAGAGAGAAAATTATAATATACATATTATTATATAACATATATATATATATATGTGTGTGTGTGTGTGTGTGTGTGTTCAAACTTTGCAATATGGTTTTATAACTATATGGTTGGTTCCTATTATGTTTCATTTATTAGAGTTCAAAACACATGCAGTGCTTTTATTTGCTTGTCCACCATTAAACTTGCTCATAGAAAGCAAAATAACCATAAGTACATCTAACAAAACTAAAATACGCATGTATTTTTACATCAGTAAGAATGAAGTATTTCAATGCAACCTGTAAAAATTAAAGATAATGAAATAATTTTGTTTAATCATGCAATATTCTGTCAAAATATAACCATTTAAAGACTTGATTATAACCAAGAAAATACTTAATATTAGCATTCCTTCTCTTAATGTAAAAAATGTGACATTACTAATTTGGTCTTTAAATGTACATCATATTCACTGAATTAATCTGTTATATCTTATTAACATTTATTTTCAAAAACTCTATTTTGTTTCTAACAGAAGGAAGGATCCAAAAAAGATATGTGCTTCTTCCATAATCTGTAAATGTTACTATGTTGAAAAAGAGTATGAAAAGATCCAATTTCAGTTAAAGATCTTGGGATAGGGATATCATCCTAGATTATCTTGTGTGGCCTGAATTTACTGGTAAGTGTCTTAAAAGAAATACAGAGGAGAAATACAGAAAAAAGAGGAGATAGTGTGATGACAAGAAGATTGGAGTGATGCAGCTACATGCTGAGAAATGCTAACAGCCCCCAAAATTTGTAAAAGGCAAGAAATGAAATCTCTCCTAGAGTCTTTGGGGGGATTGTGGCCCTACCAACAACTTGATTTCAGTCAATGGCCTCCAGAAGTGTGAGAAAATAAATATCTGTTGTTTTCAGCTACACAGTTTGAAGCAATTTGTTACAGCAACAGTATTTAAGACATGCTTTCTTCAAGTTTAATTATTTATAAACAATACGAATAATAAAAATATTTTTAAATGGTTATAACTCACTTTAAACATGTAGGTTATAATAAAGTTTTGTTTAATAAATCAGAAATAACCCTGGCTGGTGTGGCTCAGTGGACTGAGCACCGACCTGTGAATCCAAGTATTGTTGGTTCAATTCCCAGTCAGGGCAGATAAGCCAGGTCTCCAGCCAAGTCCCCAGCTGGAAGCAGGTGAAAGGAGAACATACATTGATGTCTCTCTCCCTCTTTGCCTCCCTCCTTTCCTCTCTCTCTAAAAATAATGAATAAAATCTTTTAAATGAATAAGTCAGAAATAATTGCATGTGTTCTATGTAACCAAGAAGTTGAAGTAAAGTGGTAGTCAAAACAATGCTATTTTGTAATGACTAAACACTGGATAAATCATCAAATTAAATTAAATTAGTCTTCTTTAACATCTAGGATTTTATTTTTAATACAAAATACAATGTTTCTCTTTCAGAAATAGTTCAGCAAGTAAAGTTGAAGATTGCATTTAGGGTCGTAAAATAAGAAAAATTAATATAAACAGTCTTATACTGAGATCCTCATTGATATTGATGCACTTTTATATCCTCTTATATGTTTCAAGTCTTAATGCTGGCATCATTTTCTGCTTTCAATGCCATTACTACATCAACTTGTCACCTAAATAACTGTAATTAAGCATTTTCTCTAGTTGCTGATTACAGTATGCTGATGAACATTCCCAATGGATTTAACATCCTCCTCATAACATCTACAGTAATCACTACATATTATAATGTCTTTTTTGCTGAAGACTTCCTAAATAATTTAAAATTTAAATTGAACAAGTCTTTGATTATTGCAATCTAAAGTTCAACAGGTGCTTAATCAGAAAGGTGTAAGTATCACATCATTGACATCAACTAAGCAATAGGATAATATATTGTATATTCAAGGAAATAAATACTTAAACTCTGTTCACTGATCCATGTCACTTTAAAATTAACATCAGAAAATAACCCAGATTTCTTTTCCTAGAAAGTAATGGGCTAACAAGAGATGATATTTTTTAACTGAACACATACAATATCCTAATGATTAGTTGTGAGGACTTTAAGGTGCATATAATTAATATGCAGAACACGAAAGTTGAATCAAGTAAAAATTAAACACATGGTAAAGTTATTATTTAATTATGTCCTTATTAATGATAGATACAAAAGAAAAATAGAATAATATTTCAAGTTCAGATTTCCAAACTATGAATATTTTATTATGACTGTCCTCAGACCTAGGTAACAGAAGCTTTTCCATGATTCTCACACACACACCACCATAACATGCATATTCATCTCTGACACTTGGGGTCCAGAATATAGAGAGCTAGCATGACCCTAGCCCAAAACATCAGTCTTTGTTACTTACACACTTTAGCCTTTAGAGAAATGCCTTCCCACATCCCTTGCTGCATTAAAGTGAAACAAAGGGCTGCTGAGTTCTAGTGCTTTTATGGTTTGTGGTTTTCCACCACCAATAGAAATAATGAACATTTATCTGTAGGGTGAGAGCAGAAAATTTAATAAATGTATACTAATATTTGAACTATGTATGTCATTTTTTAATTTACTCAATCCATATTTCTGACCCATCATTTGCTTGAGCTACTGCGTGAGTAGAACATTGATCAATAGATATGAAAAACTATAGCAAGTAAATATTGAGAGTTGATTGAATCCATTTTGTTTCTGTAAATATATATTTTGAATATTAACTGAAATGTACTACTTTTTATTATGAAATTAATTATACTGTATCTTATGATATAAAGCACCACTATCTGAGCTATCTCAGATAAAAGTCTATCTTTTCTAATAGACTTTATACAACTAACTAAATATACATGTCCTTATTTCATATGCTTGGCAACTTACATAACCATATGTACATATATTGACTAGTAGTTGTTCAGGAGAGGTTGAGAGGAATATGCACTGGAAACATTAAAGAATAGAATAAATAAATGGTTATATTTACAGCAAGAAGAAACAGCTAATTTATGACACAATTCTTATATGAATAGCATGTATTTGTTTACTTAAGCAAATCCATATGTCTTTACCTTAACAGGAGTTAAACAAAATGCCGGCTATTATAAATAATACTGCAATAAATATGAAAGTTTATTTATTTTTTGAATTAATGTTTTCATGTTTTTTGATAAATACTCAGAAGTGCAATAGCCAATTATATTGCACTTCTATTCTTTTTTTAAATGTTATTGCTGTTGTATTACATCCATCCCCTTTTTGCTCCCCTCTGTCCCCCTCCCCACCCACCCATACACTTCTATTCTTAATTTTCTGAGGAATTTCCATAATTTTCCAAAGTGACTGTACCAATTTACTATCCTACCAACATGAGGGTTATCTTTACCCCATAATCTCTCCAACACTTATTACTTGGTTTTCTTTCTTTTCTTTTAAACAGCCATTCTAACAGGTCTGATTTGATATCTATGTCATTTTGGTTCTGATTTTCATTTCTCTAATAATAAGTAATGTTGAACATCTTTTCATTTGGATGTTAGCCATCAGTATGCTTGTGTAGGTCCTCTGTCTATTTTTAATCAGATGATTTGGGTATGTTGTTGGTTTTGTGGCTGTAATTGTTGAGTTGTATGAGTTCTTTATGATATTCCTATATAATTGGAATATTAATCCTTTATCAAATATATGGTTTGAGGATCTCTCATTCTATAGGTTGTCTTTTTATTTTGATGATGGCTTTCTTCATTGTGCAGAAGTGTATTAGATTGGTGTAGTCCCATTTATTCACTTTTGCTTTATTCTTGACTTTGGAGTCAGAGCCACAAAAACATTCTTAAAATTGATATCAAGAAGCTTACCTTCCACGGTTCCTTTGAGTTAATTTTTGTGTGTGGTGAAAGATAGTGATCTAGTTTCATTCTTTTGCATGTGGCTGCCCAGTGTTTGCCCAGTTATCATTTATTGAAGAGTCTGTACTTTTCCCATTGTATATTTTTTACTCCTTTGTTGAAAATTAATTGTCCATATATATTTAGGCTTACATATTTAATTTGATTGAGGGATATTAATAAATTTCTCTTCATAAAAATGGTGTACCAAATGAGAAATTAATCAAAAATTAATTGCATTTAAAAGACCTCTTAAGTAACAGAAATTCATTATTTACTATCTGATTCAGGCTAAATTATCATTACATTAATTAAATACATTACTTCTTTTAAGTTAGGTTTTGTTGTCATTTAATTACATTTGATCTATTCTTTTTCTTAGCTCCTTTAAGTTTTCCATAATCTTCAATAATGATGAAGGACAGATTAAAGTATTCACTTTTGGATGCATCTTATTTAGAAGGGTTTAGAGATAGGCTCATGGTAGCTTCCTAAAAAAGAAAACCCGTTTTTAGTTTGAAATCATTTTTATAAAGTATGCAGTTCAAAGTCTCTGCTTAACAGACTTAAAAATTTTGATAATGTCTTCAACTTAAAGTGAGGCATTATTCCTAACATTTCTATTGACCTTTAAGGCCCAGAGAGCACAAAGGTTTAACTTTTGTAGATTTGCCCACATGAGTGATGATGGGGTTGTGAAAGACTCAGTTCATTTCAGCCCTTTAATTTCCCATAATACAATAGAAAAGAGCAGTGGCTGAAGAAATCAATCCCAACTTATCCCTTGTCGAATATCAGCAAACACAATGTCACAAAACCAATGTGAAGAAATGGAGTATAGATTTTCTGCTGACATTTGTAAAGTGTTTGTGTCAAAGTATTTTTCTAATACAGAAAAGGTTAGAGCTTAACAAATTAAAACACATGTTTCTTTTAAACTCTTATGTTGTCATTTGGATTAATTTTATAGTTTTTTTCTTATAAAAGTTTTAACCCAATATTATTAGATGCAATCCTTTAATTATTCATCATTCACACAGAAATTTCTCCACTGTAATTATATGGAAAACATGTAACTGACTAAAACTCAGAAAATGTGGCCATCAAAAGAAAAAATAAAAAGGAAGAATTGTAGATTATTAAACAAAAGTAGGAATTTAGGAATACTGACCAAAAAACAAACAAAAAAAAGCCAGAAATGAAGACTTACATGTCAATAGCATGTCAACCAATAAAACAGATAAATCATTAAATAATTAAATTGATAATTAAACCACCATCAGAAAATGATCATGGTAATAACTTATTCAGACAGAAATCAAATTTTAAAATGATTTTTATATATTTTGTGAGAACTAGGATATTTATATAAACTCAAAATGTATTCCACAAAAATATTTGGAATTAGCTTTAAGTTATGCATACTTTATAGACAACACATTAACAATGGGATCAATATTAATATAATGAGTTATGCAGCACATGGGCATTGACCTCCCATGACAGAGAAGTGGGCTACATTGCTTCTGTGGAATTACTGCCCAAATCCGTAATCCGAATCTAATCATACAGCACAATAGGAGGAATATTCTACAAAGTTACTAGCCATAATATTCTATGTGTCCAAGTCAAATGAAAGAAACAAGAAAACTTTGAGAAACACTTTCTGATTGAAGGAGATGTAAGAGGCATGACACTTAAATGCAGCATGTCATCCTGGATTAAATTTGCACTGGAAGTGATGGAGGTCTCTGAAGATAGTATTTTATCAATGTTAATTCCTGATTTTGGTAAGTGCACTTTGGTTATATAAGGAGCTCCATTTTTTAGGTACTAAACATTTTTAAGGGTTATCATGAAGTGCTGACTTTTTATTATTTCCCTAAATATAGAGATGCAAATGTAGAATGTAGAAAATGAGAGAAGTATTGAGAGAGAGCACAACTATGACAAAATATAGTCTATTATGAAGTCTGTATTAATGTTTCACTTTGTTGCAAATTTTCTGTAAGTATAACATACTTTCCACAGTATAATAAGGAGCAATGAAATCACATGGAGAATTTTCATATCCCACTGCAGAACACCTGATTCAGAATGTGCATTTTTACTTGGGTCTTTAAGTAATTTTTACACACATTAATATTTGAAATATATTGCTCTTACTATGAATTAGTGGGGAAACTAAGGCATAATAACTCACTCTAATTCTAAGTTATAGGTTTAATAATAATATGGATACTTTTAAAAAGAGATTTATACTTAGTAGTTATTTATTAAAATATTTATAACAAAATGCTGTGTGTGTGAAATCTGCTTTAAAATATTGCAAGGTATGGCCCTGGCTGGTGTGGGTCAGCAGACTGAGCAGCAACCTATAAACCAAAAGGTTGCTTGTTCAATTCTGTCAGAGCACATGCCTGGATTGGGATCAGGTCCCCAGGTGGAGGCATGCAAGAGGCAACCATACATTGATGTTTCTTTCCCTCTTTCTCTTTCTCTTCCCCTCACTCTAAAAATAAGTGAATAAAATCTTTAGAAAAGTAAAATACATATTGCTAAGCATGGATGAAGCAGATGAGGGTATGGATTAAATAAGAATCAGCCTGTGGTGAGGCTTGTTGCAGCAGAATGATGACCATGTTTTCACTGGGTTACTTGTTTTTGGATATGGCTGAACTCTTCCACAATAAAAATTACAAAAGTATATATTATAAAATGTCTATTAAAAAGAAAAGTAAGAATAAAACAAGAGCCCTGGCTGGTGGCAGAGTGGATAAGGCACTGGCCTCCAAACCCAAAGGTCACTGGTTTGATTCCCAGCCCAGGGCACATAACCAGGTTGCAAGCCAGGTCTCCAGACAGATTCATAGCTAGAGCTAAAAGGCAACCACACATTGATGTCTCTCTCTTTCTCTGCCTCTCTCCCTGCCCCTTTCTCTGGAAATAAAAAGTAAAATCTTAAAAAAAAAAAAAAACTAAAAGAGGCTGGATAATTATACAGAAAAATAATAAAATCTCTTTTTATATGCTTAATTGGCTGGAAGGAATAATGGGGAAAAATAATAATAATAACAGGAAATCTGAAGGTGAAGTATGAATGGTATGGTATCGTGTAGAAATTTACTCTTAGCTCCTGTACTTGGAGTTGTGCTGGGCAGAGGGGCAAAGAGATAAGGCCAAAGATCCATCTAATTTTCTAAGTCCTTAAAGATGGAACTGCAAATGCCATCACACTCTTTGTAAATAGAGCAGTCCCTACTTGTCTGAGAGAAATATAAGGCCTGTATAGAAGGTATCCAGCCATATAATATGAAAAAATAGACACGTTTATTAAAGAAGATGATACACGAAACATTGTACCTAGGACAATAACTCCTCAGTCTCCTTCAAAGTAGCCACTGTGGGACTTCACAGTTTCCCTAATCACCATGAGCTACCCTGTCGTATTTTCCTGAATCTCATCAATGGTCTGAAATCTCTTCCCTTTCAAACGTGATTTTAGTTTTGGGAAAAGCCAGAAGTCACAAGGAGCCAAATCTAGGTTATATGGGGACTGAGTCACCTGAGTGATTTGCTGTTTTGCCAAAAAACTCTACATGTGATGCATGAGTAGGTGTGTTGTTATGATTAAGCTACCAATCAATCACCAGTTGCCCATAGCTACAGCCTTCTGAAGCATTCAAATAGTTTCCATGGAGGAATGTTCAAGATGAATACAAAATCTGATGCAGATTCATTGCTCTACTCACTCATTTTAAATGTGACAGCCACACAGTACACACGCTCACTCAACAGCTTCTACTGCCCCCACTGACTAGCACAGTGAAATTGTCATTGTTCACACATGAGCTACCAAGTTACATTAATACCATGGAAACTATTCTTGTTTTAGTAACATCTGTATATTTTCTGGACAGACTTTGTACTTTCCAAAACCCCCAGTGGATGCCTAAACCACAGATGGCACTAAACCCCATATTCTGTTTTTGTGGGAGCATTACTTCAATAAAATGTTAATAGGTATTCTCTAAAAAATGAAATACATGATTATATATATTTTGAAAATTCACTAAATTTTTAAAATTCTCTGCTTTTGAAATTTTCAGGATTAATTCATTAATCTGGATTGAAAATGTTTAAAGAATTGTTTAGAGTATGTTTCTAAACTATTTGTATATATGAAACAATGTAATTACCTTTGATCTATCTATAAAGTTCTTGAACTTTAAAAAATTTTAGTATTTCTGGGGTCATTTAATTTGATTTTGCCATGGAAAAGAGGCAAACTCTAGGGCTGAAATTATCTCAGAATTGGATTATGAACAGAAACCTTGGCAAATATGTAGAAAATAAAACAATAACTACAGTATTTAAGAACTGTCATTTAACTGCTATACTATTGGGTTGGTTAAAAGTCCATTTAGTTTTTTCTATAAAATAAAAGACACGTGTTTCATTTTCACCAATAACTTTATTGATTTGGATATTTTGAGTATGTTGGCTATCTCCCACGTGGTATAACATTGATTGTTCTCAATTAATAATTTGATCACTATCAACTTCAGCTGGTCTATCCAACCATGGAGTGTGGTCCAGGGAGGAATCTCCAGCGTGAAATTTCCCAAACCATTTTTGACACATTTGAGCTCTTTTGCCAGCCTAATATTATTTGATGTTTTCTAGATTTAGTGGTGCTCCTGAATTGAAAATATATACAAAATATGGCAAATGAAAAGTCTGAATTTTAAAAGCATAATTAATATAAGCAATCCCAAACAGTTATTAAATGTTCTCATTGTTATCAATCCTTAAAAATTAGCATTTTATTGTTTTTCAGGAAGTTTTTATGAATATGTGTAATAAAATTTATATATGTATATATACATATACATAACAATTAATAATATGAGTATTTCACAATTCAAAAGTAGAAATTTACATTCCATTTTAGAGTAAGCTAAGAACAATGGATTTCATTCTATAGCTTCTCTTAAGGTTTGGCATGCACGTTCTCATAAGATAATAAAGAATTTAAGTATTTTAGAATTTGCCTGGTTAGTGTTGAAAAGTCAATAATGACTATATATACATATATCTGCTTTTAGAAATGAATGACCAAAGATAATAAAACAATCTAGATTCAATTTGCACTTAATATTTTAAAAATTAGATATCAGTCAGTATTCAGATTTATTGCATCAAAAATGCTGTCACAGCTCATGTGTACATGGAATGTTAGTCATTCATTGCGTTAATCTAATATAATATGGAGTATAATTTATCAGGACATCAAAATAATAGCTTTTACTCCATTTCCTCACTTCTATAAGGACATGCACAATAGACTCCACAGCTATACATGAACTCTATTAGGGCTAATTGAAAATAGATGGCACAATTAACCTGTTCCTTAGTAAAAAACATGAACACTAAATCTAAAAGTCCAATCACAATAAAAAGAGATTCACATTGGAAGGAAATGTGGTGAATAATTTGAAATCACCTGATTCTCTCATACAAAGTAAATTAAAGAAAGAAAAAGTTAATATAACAATACCCAAAGCAGCAATTAGATCATCTGCATTCTAATCTTTGCTTTCTTTCTCAAGTACAGCCCATTTCAGAAGGAACTATAGATGATTTAACACAACACTCACTAAATTTAGGTGCATCATAGCAGAACTGAGACGGTGGTCAATGGAACAAATAAGGTGTGAGGCAAATTCATGACAATACAAAGTATGAAAATTAACATGCAAATACTTCTGTAGGAGAAAACTGCCTTGATTATTTTACTTCCCGTTCAATAAAAGATATAATTTTAATAATTTGCTATAATTAGGCTTACAACTCAAGAAGCTGTTAAAAGATAAAAATATTTTCATTCTGACCTTTAAAATTTTCTTTTAGTTTACTTGTATCATTCGTGCTGTTACAGTTGTCCCCACTTTTCTGGCCATTTAAAAATAAGCTGCCTATACAAGCTTTAAAGAAAGTCACCATGTCCTGACTTAGGATGGATGTACAGTGCCCACCAGAGTTTGACACGGAGAACGTGATTCTAAGGAGATGTTTGCTCTGGCCTCACTGAGTAGGGACTGGAGGTAGGACAGCAGGCCCAGAGCTCAGGGAGGCCTCCTGCTGGGAAAACCCAGTGAAAGTAGGGTTTCTCAGAGACAGTCCCAAGCTGTCAGCTCATCAGAACACAGAAACCCATAAGAAGCATCTGAGGTCAGAAAAGATGTCTGAGATCCTGCAAGCCACGGAGGGCGCCTTTACTACCACCCCTGTGGCTGCAGAGGCCACACTGTAAACGTGGCCTGGTAAAGGCTTTAGGGCAGATCCCATCCCACAGCAACATGGCTACCTTCTGTCTGGTACCAGCACTATTCCAGAAAAAGCAAGAGTCAGGTTGAGCTAGCAGGACTAGCTCAACAGCATTGCCAACAGCAAGGACCCAGCTCGGCAGCGCTGTGGGCCTGGGCACTGCCCACCCCCAAGAGCTAACTACCTCCTTTCTTTAAAAGACCAGTAGTCAGGTGATATGTGTTTGAACCCTCATCATTAGACAGTCACTCCCCTCCCCTGGTCCCACTCCACCCAGATGCCAGAAGACAAATGTCCTGAGATCTCAGCCTTTGTGCTCCTTCCCCGCCAGACATGACTGAAGGTGGTGAATGCAGACAACAACCAGACTGATTGCATCTGTCAATCAGGGGCCACAGCCTACAGATCATCTCAGGGGTACAATTCTGGGGTGACTGCAGAGAGCCATGCCTCCCACTGATTCTCCGGATGGCAGAGCAGCAGGGCCAAAGATCGTCAGCATCCAGGGCTTCAATGCCGCGAGAACTGTGGCCAGCATAAGAACCCCAGTCCCAAGGGAGGCTCAAACCCCTGCCTTATCCCTACCAAGGAAATTCCCCTGCTTCTCTGCCCTCGGGATTTTTTCCTCCCAGTCCCCACTTGATGCTGCCCTTCTACCCCACAGCCCTTCTGGGCCACAGCTGCAGAAGACAGGAGACTGAGGGGGATCAAACACCCCTGACTCCACCATGCAAAGTATGACCCAGCACCCTCTACCTCAGGCTCCTGCTCTGCTTGGAAAACTGTATTGACATCACCCCTAATCAATGCAAGCTGGGACACTGCTAACATCAGTGGGAGCTGAGCAGATATCTATCCCTCAGCAATTCTATTCCTAGGTCTACACCTAACTAATCCATGCATGTGTCCACTAAAGGACATGAAAGAGGTACGCTGACAGCAGTATTCCTTCTAACAGCCAAAAATGGAAAGAAAGCAATTGCCCTTCAACAATATCCCTGACCAATAAAAATATTCACAGTGGAAATTATACAGCAATAAGAATAAACTACTTATACCTAAAATTTTTTTTTAAAACTAAGCTGCCTATAAATGATCATTTAAAAATCTACAAACTTTCATTGTCTCATAAGTTTTAAATGTGTTTGAACTTCTAGTCAAATGCCATAATGTAAAATTTTTAAAAATAAAAGAAAATTTAAAGCACACTTGAGGTATACTACCCACTTCTCTTTTATACTGAAGGCAAACACCATTAATCATATTTAAAATTATTTCATGTTAAGTACAGTCTTAGTTCTAGAGTTCTATTAATAACATTGTCAAAGTTGCAACTACTGTATGAATTCTTAGGTATTTCTATACCATAAGAAAATAATTTGACCCCAGTTTAGAACTTTCTTTATCTAGGATTGAAATAAATTAATAAATATATTTTAATTAATAAATATATTAATTGTTTAGTTTACATACAATTAATTGTTAAAAATTCATTTCAAAAGAAAAGGCATATAGATTATTGTAAGGGCATCATTTTGTTGTGGCATGAGAAAAATATGTTCTCATATTTTTAAGTATAGTGAGCAAAAAGTAAGTGAAGTGAAAATGTAAGTGACATGAAAAATATATTTTCAGTATTATAAGCTTTTAGGAAATTTTTTCCTAAAAGTAGTGAAATTCCTAGTATTGTTAGAATTTAAGCAGTATATAAGTGTTACACTATTGTAGGGCAAGATTCTAGTTTTAGAATGAATATCTTAAATTATGACGACATGAGACATGAATAAGTTTTCCTCAGAAGATGATAAAATAGAGTAAGTGTAGTCTAAGTTTGGACAGAGTATGAAAGTCTTCAAAGATCATGAGAATAACGGGCATAACCTATAGTATGTTATGAAAAAACAGTAAGGTATAAAACAATGGGCTATAATAGATTAAACTAAAAGAACTGAAGAAAAAAAGGTTTTCAAAGTAGAATAGTAACTAATTTTCTTCCGTTTCAGTGGCATGTGAAACTATTTTGACCTTAACTGGAAATTCATGTAAACATACTAATAGGATTTACTGGTTGGAAGATAAGAAAAGATAATATTCCAGGAGTAGCTATGTAGTGATTTCTTTTTTTAAGAAACACTTTAATAGAATACGCCTATGCCAGGTTTTTTTTTGTAAATATAATTATAATTGTAGATTTCTGAACCTCAAATATGCTGCAGAATGTGTTTTAATTGTAGCTAAAAATAAATAGGGCCCCTAATATAAGCGACAAGATAGACTACCTTTCTCATCACTCTGAACCCAAAACATGTCCTGATGAGGAAAACCAGAGATTTAGGTGGCTGCTTCCATATGCGGAGGTGAACATTGAGCACTTGGCTGCTGCTTCCCTCCCCAAGTCTTTGCTAATCACTAAAAAGCTTAATGTCAAGCCTTGGGTTATATTTATCTCTGTATTACCAGGTAAGCCTTTAGGTTTCTTAGGATCACATTAAAGATTGGATAAACTTTCAAAAACAAAATCAACACAAATGGACTTTGCAATAATTACATGTATTCAAAATAAAAGTTTGTTTTGAAAACTTTATAAGATGCTATATATTTTAATACCCTAGAGACTTGAAATGATTAAAAGTTTGTGGGAACCTTAAAGAACCACTGTGTATGTATTAAAAGAAGGAAAATTATAATTTAACATAGTCATTAAAAAGTTCTTTCTGCTCATACTCATTTGACTGGAAACAATTCATTAGTACAAATATAAGAAAAAACGTTTTTAAAAAAAGACCAGGTATCTTTAAGAAAAACATTTTATTTATTATTTTTAGAGATAAAGGGGAAGGGAGAGAGGCAGAAAGGGAGAGAGACATCCATGTATAGTTGCTTTCACCTGCCTCCAGCTACATGTCTGGCTGGAGACCTGGCTTGCAACCTGGTTATGTGTGCCCTGGCTGGGAATCAAATCAGCAACCTTTGGGTTTGCAGGCCAATGCCTTATCCACTGTGCCAGAAAAAAATTTTTTAAAGAAATAAAAATCATGATGCTCTCAATAAATTGAGAAAAATTGATATAACTCAGTAGATACACAAAACAAAAACTGTAGTGTTTCTACATGCTAGAAGAAAACAGGAAACCAATTTTTAAATGAATTATACTTAAAATAGCCAAAGTGTTTAAACCCAAGGTATAAAAAGATTAAGAAAAGAACTTTCCATAGAAAACAGTAAAAGTGGATTAAGGAAAAATAAAGACAACTTAAATAAACTAAGGGATATATAGTCATCAATAATTTGAAACCATCAACAAAATAAGACAACCCCCAGAATGGGAGAACATATTCATTGATACATATGATAAGGGGTTAATATCCAAAATTTATAAAGTGCTTACAAAACTCAACACTAAGCCCTGGCTGGTGGCACAGTGGATAAGGCGCTATCCTGAGAACCCAAAGGTCACTGGTTCGATTCCCCAGCCAGGGTATATTAATGAGGTTGCGAGCTAGGTCTCCAGCCAGTTCCGTACCTGGAGGCAGATGAAAGGCAACCATTTATTAATGTTTCTCTCTTTCTCTGCCTCTCTCCCTTCCCCTCTCTCTAAAAATAATAAAATAAAAATTAAATCTTTAAAAAAAATTTTTTTAAACCCTCAACACCAAAAACAAAGGAACAAACAAAACCTAACAACCAAATTAAAAATAGGCAAAGGACCAAAATAGACATTTCTCCAAGGAGGACATACAGATGGCCTATAGATGTATGAAAAGATGCTAAATTTCACTAATTATTAAAGAAATGCAAGTTAAAACTGCAATGAGATATCTGTCATTCTCACACCTGTCAGAATGGCTATCACCAATAAGTCAACAAACAATGCTGGCAAGGATGTGGAGAAAGGGGAACATTTTGCACTACTGGTAGGAACGCAGACTGGTGCAGGCACTGTGGAAAGCAGTGAAGAGATATCTGAAAAAAATCAAAAAATTGATCTGCCGTTTGACCCAGCAATCCCTCTTCTGGGAATATATCCAAAGGAACCCAAAACACTAATTTCAAAGAACATGAGCACCCCTATGTCTGTTGCAGTGTTATTTACAATCACCAAGATATGAAAGTAGGCCAAGTGTCCATCAATAGATGAGTGGATAGAATACCTATGGGATAGTTACACAGAGGAATACTACTCAACCATAAAAAAGAAGAAAACATTACCCTTTGTGACAGTATGGATGGGCTTGGAGAACAGTATGCTAAGAGAAATAAGCCATTCAGAGAAAGGCAAATACCATGTTATTTCACTCCTATGTGGAATCTAATGAACAAACTGAACTAACGAGCAAAATAGCAACAGACTCATAGATGGAGAGAAGATAACAGCTAGTGGGCCAGGGGAGGTTCAGGAGTAGAGGAACTAAGCCAAAAGGAAAGGAGACTCATGGACATGGACAACAATGTGGTGATTGCTGGGGGAAGGGGGAATTAAGGGGACTAAATGGTAATGGAAAAAATATAATAATAATTAAATTTTAAAAATTATAAAGCAGTTTTTTAAAAGAAGCATCCACTAGAGAAAAGAAAAAGGATAAGCAAAAAGGAAAACTACTACTATACAAAAGAGGTAATCTAAGTTGTCAATAAGTGAAATAGCATTTCAACTTATTAGTCATCATGAATATAAAAATTGAAATAAAGATAGATACTACTATTTTGCTATAAGAATGACTAAAAGTTATTTTAGAAAAACTAAAATAGCAAGTGTCAGCAACCACATGTAAAAATGGGAATTTTTATTCACTGCTTCAGAAAATAGTTTAGCAATAGCTACCAAGTTTAGCATTAAAGGTATGAATAAGAATGTCCTTGTGAGCACTCTTCACAACAACCCAAAACGGAAATAACCCAAATATCCATCTATATGAATGAATAAGTTACTTTTGGTATTGTCATGCAATGGAACATTATAAAGTTATTTAAATAAACAAACTAAAACTACATAAAACAGCACAAATTTCCTAGCATATTGTAGACTGAAAAATTTTCAGACACAAAGGGAGAGATTATACTACATGATTCCACTTAAAACTGAAGCCACAAATATCAGAAGTCAGGGAAACATTCATTTTTGTGAATTAGGAAAGGGGTTGATCGAAAGAGTTCATGGGGTTGGGCTCTGCAGTGTTGGTAATGTCCTATTTCTTGTGTTGAGTGATAATTATGTAATTGCATTTATTCTGTAAAAAATCAAATTATATATTTATAGTTTATATACTTTTCTATATATAAAACTTCAATTTTAAAATCCACATTTAGCAATTCTGTCCAAAAATATTGTGTCCACAATCTTGATTCTTTGCTTTAAAAAAAATCCCCAGTACCAACATTGTGTGAATAATTAAAAATATTTTCAGAAGTTCTTATTTATAAGTAGCACCCTATTTCATGCTATCATCTATAATCAGAAATATATTTTTAAATGTGGTAAAGTCAAAGGTTTTCTGCCCCATTTGCCTCTCAGAAATCATATGAAAATGATTACGAAAATGACTTTGATTAAATACAATAAAAATAAACAATAGAGCCCTGGCTGGTGGCACATTGGATAAGGCACCTGCGAACCCAAAGGTCGCTGGTTCGATTCCCCAGCCAAGGGCACATAACCAGGTCTCCAGCCAGGTCTCCAGCCAAGTCCGTAGCTGGAGGAAGGTGAAAGGCAACCATACACTGATGTTTCCCTCCCTTTCTACCTCTCTCCCTTTCCCTCTCTCTAAAAATAATGAATAAAATCTTTTTAAAATTTAAAAACAAAATAATAAGAGTATTCTATATTTTACAATAATACTTAAAGATCGGCGCCAGAACAGGAAGGAGGTGTGAACATACCTGGCTGCAGATGGAGGTACACAGGAAAAGAAAACCATTTCATTCTACAGGAACTTGTCTTTGTTGAGAAACTGGATAGCTAGGTACCATAAGCAGCAGGCACAATCTAAAATAAGCAGGTTTTTAAAACCTCAGAACCCCATCTTCACCCTTAAGGAGAATGACTGGTTAACAAGTGACACCAGACATAGCTGAGAACAGGATGGTTCTGATAAGGAAAAGTTGGATTCATCAGGAGACATTAGAATTACACCTTCCTCACCACTAAAAACCAATTGAGCTCTTAGAATCTGGTGGACTGAGCATTTAAGATGATCCCCCACATCTATTCTAACTCTTCCTTAACTGTGAGCACCTGTGAACACAGTGAGATATTATTCCCATGATTGCATTACAAAAGTGAAAGGACTGTGTAGATGTAAATAAGGACCCTAATGATCTTAATTTTCAAAGGAAAATTATCCAAGATAGGCTAGATCTATTTACATGCATGCTTTAAAGAGGACCTAGTCTTTCCCTGAACTCTGAGATGCTCGCCTACTGGCCTAGAAGTAGCTAGCCATGTTTTAACAGCCTATGGAAAAGGGCAGCCACGAGGAGCTGAGGGGATCAGTCCTAAAACTGCAAGGAAATGAATTCTGCCCGCAATCTGAATGAAACTGGAAGAGAACCGTGAGCTCAGCCTGCCTGATATCTTGATTGCAGCCTCAGGAGAGTTATAAGCCAAGCACATAGCTTAGCTATGCCCAGACTTTTGACCCACAGATAGTAATATGTTTTGTTTAAGCCACTATGTGATAACTTTTTTTATGCAGAAAAAAAAAAATTCTCTTAGGCAAGGACCTGAGGAATTAATCTCCAGATGAACGAAAGGGCTCCAGAACAATCAAGGAACTCTAAGCTTTGAAAGTTCACAATGAAACAGCTGCTTTATGGCACAATGGATTCATGCTAATGCCAAGTAGTTGGCATCCTGTGTATGTGCACAGAGCATTCAATCACTCCTCCAGTGCTTTATTCCAGAACAAATGGACAGGCATTGAAATTAATCAACTATACCAGACCAGGAGGATTCAAACTCACAAGTTAAAGCTTCAAGAAGAAATGAAATACCTTTAACTTGCTACATATTGAATTGGAAGATACAAGAGCATTTGGGGAAATTAGCAATAGTTTAGAAAAGGAAAAATTAAGTACATTGGAAAGCCAATTTCAGAGGAAAATAGCACAACTTTGGATACTATTTAGCTAAACAAATTGACTAAACTTATTTTCCAGGGTGGGAGGAATGGAATTTTGGCATACTAATTGGCTCAGTTATGAATCATATTTATATTAGTGTAAGAGTGGAACACTGAGTATTAGTTGAAAAAAGATTGCTTTAAAAGAACATATTTAAAGGCTTCAAAGAGAAGAAAGGCGTAAGGGAAACAGAAACTCATTTACTGTCATAAACTTTATTGTATTATGTCAAAACTCAATGAATCAAGAGCACTCAAAATAAGGACATTATGTAGAAGAGAAAAATATTTACTGAAAAAAATAAGTTAAAAATTTTGAAAGGTTTGATCCTGAAGACCCATTGTAAAACTGAGGATAGAGTAGAGCATTGCTGTTATTGTTAACATCTTGTAGCATTATTAATTTTGAAAATAGGTGCAAACATCACCTGGATGAAAATGCAAATTAGATTTACAATGTCTAATAATATGAATGTAAGGAAAATTATGTGTTTCCTTCAATGTTACTATTCTCCGCAGCACGCTAAGTAGCTCCTGGATGCCTGAATAAGTTAATGTACCTTTCTAATATCCGAAAAAAGAGAAGTCTGAGTCACCGATGAGTTTCTGGTCCATTAGACAGAAAAGATCCTCTAATAAGTAGCCTGAATTTCAAAAGTAAAAGAGTTTGTATGCTCTCTGCAAGACTGTTAAAATTGTATGATGAACTCAACTGATAACTATACCTGTTAGATATTCAAAATTCTATTTGGAAATCCTGACTTCTGAAACAAAGACACAGAGATGTATGTTGTCCAGCCATAAATAGCACTGGGATCTTACTTACTGAGCTTATAAATAACCTTTTATTGTCCTTGCTGAAACTTATGAAAAATTATAAGAACACTTGTAAATGGACCCAAATTAGAATTACAAACAAGGAAAACCTATAAAAGTTATGGACAGAAGGAGACATTCATTTATTGTTTGATTTGTATGGTGATCAGTATTAAATATTATACTTTAAGTTTACAGGCAATCTCAATAAAATTATCTACTTAAAGACACTGGGAATCATATTTTAAATCAATGCCCTTTCAAAAAACTAAAAAATAAATACATCCATTGTTTGACAGTGATGTATAGAACAGAAAAGTCACACAATGTTATAAGACAAATCTTCCTAAGATTCCCTTGAAATATCAGAAGACTGGCCACTAAACTTTCCTTATTTCATTTTCTGAATATAAGGAATGTCCTGCACAGACTAGGTTTCCAGTGTGCCTCTGCATCTAATATGATCTTTTACATTAGATTAAATTTACTTAGTCTTCTTTGTTATTTAGAACATGCATCTGTTAAGCAAATAAGAAAAAGACAAGCTGACTAGTTTTGACAATGAGATCTTAGAGTGGAAAGAAAGCCTTTTAGATGGGGTGAAGTGGGAATGAGGGAGGAAAAGTACTGATTAAATAGGGTAGGTCTGCCCCTCCCAACCTTGCTTACTTTGAAACCACAGGTTAGTAGATTTTAAGAAGTAGGTCATAAACTAACCTAATGATTATGTTTCTAGGTAACACATTCCATTTCTTGGTAAAGTATACAAGATAAAATATCAAGTCCCATCAAGCTCTGATTCATCTTCTCTGCAAAATTTATAAATTTAGCTAATGTATTTTTCTTTTATTCTAATGCAATACTCTATTTGCTGCAAAGACTATTGAAGATACCAACAAAACCTTTTAAAAAATAAGTTAAAGAATTCAACATTAAGTAATTAAAACATTAACAAAGGAATGCTGGATCATAGCTTCCAGCATTGCTCCATAGGGTTGCAGTACAGGTAATCCCATATTACATGGCACTTCTATAACATGGTTCAAGAATTGGGGGAAACCCTCACACAACATGGCATCCTAGAACAGGGTTTCACTCTGTTTGACACAGTTTGAGAATTTGAGAAACCCTCAAACAACACAGAGTGTAATAGCAGCATTTAAGAGCAAAAAATATTCATTTGAAATTGGGGACATTTTCAAACAACATGGAACAAATTAAGAGCTTTTAAAAATAAAAAAAATATCTCATTCAAAATTAGGGGAATCCCTGAATAACATGGAATGTAATAAGAGCTTTCAAGAGCAAAAGATATCTCATTTAAAATTAATGAGATTTATAAAGATCTCTCAGCTAAAAGCAAGCAATCTAAAATAACAGGTTTTTTCAAAAAGGACAGAGTAGAAATCAAAATAATGCTTAAGAAAGTTCAGAGGATGAAGATATCTTATCAAAAAGAAAATACCCTCAGTTAACGGTGCTTAGTAGTAATGACAAAGAAAACATTATTTAATACATATTACAATGTTATACTTTTGGTGAAAATTGCTTTAATAAAGATATTTCTCTTAATTATAAAAATACAATAGTTTTTTTTTTTTTAATTTGAGGAACCTAACTCCCTTTTTTGTACTAGTTCTTCATTTCATGTAACACAGATTCGCATAACACGGTATTTTTAGGAACCTAACAACTGTGTTATTCAGGGGTTACCTATATTTGCTATAGAATCCAAATTTGTACCCCTCCCAAATTCATGTTAAATCTCTAATGCCCAGTATGATGATTTAAAGTAAGACATTTGGGAACCAATTAAGGTTAGATTAGGTCATAAGGGCAAGATCCTCATGATGGGAGTTGGTCCTTATTAAAATAGAAGGACACAAAATCTCTCTCTCTCTCTCTCTCCCCCTTCCCCCCTCCACCTCTGTGAGCACTCTGAGTACAGAACAAGAAAGTAGCTATCTACAAACCATGAAAGGGTCACCAGACTTCAAATGTGTTAGCACCTTATTCTTGAACTTCTCCACCTCCAAAATTTGTTTGTTATTCACCCTCTGATATTTTGTCATAGCAACAAGAGCTAGGAAAATGTCCTATATGATCATTTAATTTCATATCCAAGTCTGGCTTTGAACTTCCTAGCAGATAGCATACTCAGTTACATCAATCATATTTTCTGATGACCAAGCAAAATTGCACCTAATGTAATTACAGAACCAAGGAAAACTTTATTCAGGACTACAATAAGGATAGAGATTGAATTTAACTCTGTTGAAATAAAAAATAGGAGGTTATTTAAGCATTTGGTTCAGATAGTGGTAAGGAACAGGAAGATGTCAATGGGAGGTTGGTCAATAAGATGAGACCATCTGTGTTTTGCTAATTGTCACTTGATGAAGTTAGGTTCTATCTTCCTATAGAGATGGAGAGGTAGAGGCACTCTATTTCTTAATTATTTCAAACACTTGAAAACATGGATCCCATGTTTTTGAGAAAGACATTCTTAGGTTACAAGACTGGCAAGAGTACCATTACATATCAAAGGGCAAAGAAGTAAATTGTAATTACAGGTTTTCTAAGTAAATAGTATAAGAAAAAAGAAGTCAGGATCCAATAGTCAGGAAGAATGCTATCTAAAGATTGGTTAAGTCAAGGGGAACTTTAAGGTCATCTTGGTTATTATGAACAATATTAACCTAACTATTCATCATGAGAAAAACCTCGTATCAATATCCATCCCTAAAAAATTTCTCACATACATTTAAATAGTTAACATAGCCCATGAAAAAAAATGTGTTTATTGTCATGCCAAAATATTATATAAGAAACTTAATAATTAAAATAACTTTTACCCTACAGCATTAAACTTCTACAGACTTCAGTGGCATAATTATGAACTTCCAAAACAAACTAAAAACTACCAAAGATAGTTAGAAACTAATGAAATGTCCTTTTGATGTAGCAAATCATCCACCCAAGTAGAATAACTAAGAATAATGCCCCTGTATCATTATTGTAGCTGTCTTTAAGGCATGTTATTTTAAAGCAAGATATATCCAGCACCAAAGTCTCTGGCTTTTTATTTATTATCTGTAAATTATTTCCATCAATTGTAACGTATCTAGAAATGTCATTAAGGCTGTTGATATGCCAGGCTTTCATGCAACTTTGCTGGTCTATTACCATTACTTTAAATTAATAGAGCCCAGATAATTTCCCAAGCAATTCAGCACAATTACTTTTTTGATCTTCATAGAACATTTCAGATGAATAGGGCATGTATCACTGTATCCATTTTATTGACACACAGATAGGATTCAGAGGCAGGATAAGAAGAAGCCAAATAAAGTTCCTAAAGCAAACGCTATTCATGGAAAAGTGAAGAAGAAAGGCAGAACATATCAAAATGGGAGGGAGAAAGAAAGGGAGCAAAACATCAATGTGTGGTTGCCTCTTGAGTGCCCTGATCTGGGGACCTGGTCCACAACCCAAGCATGTGCCCTAACTGGGAACTGAACCAGCACCCCTTTTGTTCGCACTCAGTCCACTGAGCCACATCAGCCAGGGCTTACCTTATTTTTATTGCTTGCTCTTTAAATAATGTTTAAGTTATCCAAAAACTGAAGATAGATTAGAGATAACTAAATTAGGCTGTGTTTGTAAATGTTCTTATTTGTCCCACAAATATTCTGTAATGAAGAGAATGATATGATTTAGTCCACCCTAAGATAGCTGAAGTATGTGGAGCATTTATATAAAATAATATGATCATAAAATGGTGAGTATAAATGGTCAAGTAATACTAAAATGAATTGGAATCACAAACGCCAATATCCCAACAGCATTTACATGTGACATAAATACATCATAAAGAGAACATAATTTAGCCCTGGCAGGTGGCTCACTGAATAGGCACTAGCCTGCAAACCCAAAGATTGCTGGTTTGATTCCCCAGTCAGGGCACATAACCAGGTTGTAAGCCAGGTCTCCAGCCAGGTCCTTAGCTGGAGGCAGGTGAAAGGCAACCAACCATACATTGATGTTCCTTTCCCTATCTTCCTCCCTCTCTGCCCTTCTCTCTAAAAATAATGAATAAAATCTTAAAAATAAATAAATAAATAGAACATAAAATAATATTTGTGATTAGTTACATTTTAAATGTAAATATAATTTCAATCTATTCTATTTAAATAACTTTGATATTAACTTTTCATAATTAAAAAATATTTTTTAGAAGGACAATGTATACAAAATGAAATATTACTATTACATAACCTTTCTGTTTACATTTTAGAGTATATGTATATCATAAAGGCAAAAAAGTTTTCTGTATTTTAGTGTGTTAAAAGTATTCATCATCAATGGATATTAAGGGTTAATAAAATATTTCTAATATACATTGATCTTTTAATCTGTTAATATGTTAAATTATGTAAACCATTCTAACATTCCTAGGCTAACCACAGGCAAGATCTGTTTTTTTTTTTCTTTCTGTGTTGGCAATGGCATATGAGATTTCTTTCAGTGGTGAATTTTAGCACTTTAGGAACTTCAAATAATACTACTAATGTTTTATTACTCTGAGGAAATCTGAATTTAAAATACATTTTTCAAGTTGGTTGAAAATAGTTGTTACTAATTAAAGAACTTCTTTTATTTGGATCTTTTTAACTTCACGCAACAGATTAGAGAAATAATTCCTGATTTTGCAGAATATCAGTCATTCAAAGAACAAAACAAATAAAGAAAAACTGATATAGACACATACTTGCATTCATAGCAAAAAAATTTATGTCATTTAGAAAAAACTATGTACACTCAAAATAAAAATTTTTATTGATCATAATACTGTATGATAATAATAATACAAAAGTCATTCAAGAAGGCTTTCATATTTTAGTATGAACTAGAACACTATTAAATTATCAGCTAGTAAATATTTTTGCTACTTATTAAGTGAATATTTAATAAATACATGTTTCAATAAAACAACATGACATAAATTTTCATAGTGCAAGTTACTATAAACACACACATACATATTTCTATACTTCAGTAGAGAATGTTACTCAATAATTAAAATGCAATAGGTCAATGGAGATGCACCAGAAGAGGGGTAGTGATGTGTTTAAAATGCATTGACAACTTTTCAGTTGAACTCATTGAAAAGACTGCAACCAATTAAATAATGTACTCACCACTTTTGTTCTATATTCAGTAATCTCCCTACTTTTGACTACATAAAAATCTGATGATCAATGTAACTATTTAATAATTAATTAAGTTCAAATGTACAAAATAGTCCCATTATTACTTTTGAAAATTTTCATAAGTCCAATTTAATAATGTCATATAAAATATGCAATGCAATTTTCAATTAGATCCTTAAGTGAAGGAAGATCACAGGATCTGTGTGTAGGAGTATCTTATTGCTTATATTCAATAATAGCCTCTTAATTATTCTATTCTATTTATAATTCCCAGTGATTTGGACCTTATTTGAAAGTAATGTTCTTCAAATTACTTTCCCTACTTCATTCATTTTTAGGCTCTTTTATCCCAATTGATTTATCTCATTCTTATAGTTATCAACTTTTTCCCCTGCAGTGTCATTTGTTTCAAATGATTGTTTTCATTGTAAACTTTAACACTTTAATTATACAGTATTTTAGGCACTTTTATCCACTAATAATATTTTCCTCATAATGTTGTTTTCCCAAATATATTTCAAATATTTAATAAAGTCAAGATAGTTGCATTTATGACTACTTACTAGAAAACAGTTATCTTTTTGGCTTGAAGCTATATTATATGGAAAGTGAAACAAAATGAGAAAAATATAAACACAATGTTCATTCCTGTAAAACAGTATTAATTTTAAAAAATTTAGATATGAAGAGTCAATGAAAATATAGAGAAGAGTAAAACAGTCCTGTAGATACAAAGATATAAGGTACCTGAGGAAGAGGCAGGGGATAAAGGCAGCGATGAAAAGGCCACCAAATCTGGGGGTGGCAGAACACTCTTGGAAATAATTCCATTCCTTGCACAAAGAGTTAAACACAGGGAGGATCCATTGCAGTACTCAGCCAACTGACTCTATTAAACAATGACGTTCTCTGTGAAGTAGTGAACCCTGAAGCCTCGGAGAATGTCCACTCCTGTATGCACAGGATCCCTTTGCAAATATTAGGAGAATCCAATTGATTCTGTGACACGTGACATAAATATTAATGTGAAAAATTAAGAAAAGGGAACAGAATTAGAGAACTTTTAAATAAAGATTGGGAAAATAGCACATAAATTTTGAACCCCCCAACTATAGAAGATATGCAATGAAAAAAAAATCCAGGTATTCATATGTATGACTTATACATGAAGATTTTTTTTCCTGAAATGAAGTAGTAGTGAGAAGGAATATCCTACCTTGTCCTTGATCATAATGGAAATGCTTCTAGTTTGTCATCATTAAGTAAAAAGTCAGTACGTAATCTTTCAAGATGTAAAAATCAGAACCACATGTTCTACACTGTAGAAATGCAGTGTAGAAAGGGAAAGAAAGGGTAAATAAGAAGGGATGCAGAGAGAAGTGACTGATTAGCCCATCAAAAAAAGTTAACAGTCAAAATCTTTACTCTGTGGTGGCTAATCACATGATATTATAACAGTATAAAGGCAAGTATAAGAAAGTATCATTATATATACTTACATGAGGGAAATATAGAAAGGAATGTAAAGGAAAGGAGCTCATTTTTTCTCTTCTATTTTTTTATTGGGGAATTAATAGCTATGATCCTTAAAGAAATAGAGAACTAGGAAACACCCTTATTTAGTAATAATTAAAAGGGTGACTACCAGACTCAAAACAAAAATCCTGGTAAATATCAGAAAACAGATACACTAAAGTAAGAAAATAATCCATACACAATATGAGAACAGAAATATACCATGGGATAACACATAACAGGGCGAGCTGCTATCGCTGCCATATGAATAAATGTAAATAGTCTTTTATACCTACATGTTTCATTTTGGGGTGCTAATGTAATGGGATTATTTTTCATTTCCAGCTCCACTTGTTTATTTCTGGTATAGGAAATCAATTGATTTTGTTTATTAACCTTGTATCCTGCTACCATGTTATAATTACTTATTGGTTCCAGTCCCTTTTGTGTTGCTTGTTGTCACTTGTTTTTCATATTATCTACATAGAAATTTTAGCATCAGCAAACAAAGCCAGTTTTATCACATATATTTTATTATATGTTACTAAAATTTCATTTTCTTGGTTTTTTTTGTATTAACTAAAGTTTCCATCAAATTAAATATTATCACTATCCATTGAGGCAAAAAACCTCAGAACTGAGTTGCTCATGAGTCCTTGCTTCATCTAATCACGTACTTATTAAAATAAACAATAATATTTTACTGTATCATGGAGTTTAAATAAATGTACCACAAAGTTCCATGATACATGGTGGGTTGGTATGAAATGTTAAGTCTTATTCTGCTCATCTCCAAAGGAAAAAGAAAATCAATGGTTGACAGTTATAATGAGGCAGGTTGGTTTATTAGAATAAAATTTTACATAAGTCAGTAATGTCAAAATAGTATTTCTGTCCTGGTACTTTTTTTAACTTATCATTCAAGTTCTACCCCTTTTTCCATATCATCATTGCTGTATGCTTCATCTAGGACTTTTATCTGGTTATCATTACACAAAATAACCTTTCTCTCAACTTTCACATTTATTCTCCTCTGCTGTAACATTAGGCAATAATGAAACTAACCTTCTCATATCTCAATCAAGTCATGTCACTCTCTACTAACTAAAATCTTTCAGTGCCTTGTCATTGCACTTGTACTTGAAATCAAATCACACTTCAGTACTAAGGTTCATTATATGATCTTGCTACTGCCTATTACCACACACCTTATTTTATTCCTCTCAACCTCCCTTCTTTATCAGAAATCATGTTTCTCTTAATAAAATAATTTGGATACATAAAGAATCGATCCTGGGATATGTATTCACCATTTTATGATTAGTCCATTCTCTTTTTATCAACTTAAACCTAAACATCACTTTCTTGAGATCTTCCCTAAGAAACTAATTAAGATCTCTATTATTTTCTGTCTCTTCTGTTTTAATCACATAAGACAGTTGTTTCACATTCCTACTTTTTCCATTGGAAGGCAAACTTTTAAACTAGAAAACTAATGATAACATGTTTAGCTTTTTACCCCCAGCATCCTAGAGCAGTATCCTTCATATTAAGTCCTTGGAAAATTTTTGTGGCAGAATAAATCCAAGGAGAACTTGGTAGGGGGTAATTGGATATGACATGAAATTTAGAAGACCCTTCTAGGTCACAGCTATACATTTACTATGATAATTAAGAGATGTAGGCTATAACAGAAAGAGGGAAACATATATCAGCTAAGGATAATTGACTAATTTTAAGTAAGTAGATACAAGATAAGATCTTATCTTTGGTCCATTAAATTAATTTACTAACCTGTTTCTTTGAAACATTAAACCCTAATAAAGGGTAGTATGTTCAGCAAAATCAAAATAGCTGTTATATTATGTACATATACATACACACACACACACACACACACACACATATATATAGATATATATATATCACTTATCTGACCTTGGCCCCAGGTTCTTCAGTTCATCAATAATTTTTCTAAGCTCACTATATTAGGTTTTTCTTCACCATTTTCATTTGTTGATTCCTTTTTTTTAGGAAAAACAAACAAACACAAAAAAACAAAAAGCACTTTGGTTTCCAGGGATTGAATCTACTGAAAATGAAAGGTAACCTTTACCCTTTAGCAGTGGAATAGGTGTGTTTCATAATAGTCCTGTCAATTTCTGTACATAGCCCTCTTGTTTGTAATCATGTAGATAATTTGAGGTTGAGGTAGGAAATAAATTTAGAAAAGATGAGTATATAGACAATTAATTCATTATACAGAGCTAATATGGCCTGAAATTTTTCATATTTATTTATGATAAATGTTTTGCTTCCTTACAGCATCCTTCCTTAATATGGCTTCCATGAAGGATGTTTTCCTGAAAAGGTGACCAAATTGTGAGATATTTGAGAAATGCAGAATTATTGAAATAGCAGGAAAATAAAAGAGAAGAAATTACATACTAGCAAAGATATTCTGACATAAGTATGTGGGTATAGAAGATAGATGATAAGCATAGATGTGTTTATACATATGTATGTATGTATAACTCTTCATTCCACATGCATATAAAAATTAAACCAATCTTATAATTGAACACAATCAAAGTCAGTAAGTGATAAATGCAAAAACATGTATTATAAAAGAGAAAAGGGGAGAAAGGAGGAGAAAACTATCTCAGGAAACAAATTGTACAACTATAGACAAATCAATTTCTTATGGAAAAGAAAATACAGTTGAACTTGGCAAAAAATAGTCATTAGAACAAAACATTTTCCCTATACCATGATGCTTTAAGGGGAAGATTCTTTCTCCAAAGTACAGGATCAGTGGTCGGAAGTTACAGGGAAGCAGTGTTTAGCTTCCTTGGAGGAAGTCCTACACAAGCCAGCACCATCCAAAAAAAAAAGGTGAGTGCATACACCATAGAGTGTACCATCATTGGAAGAATTTAGGCCTGAAAGGACAGTCTTCTTAGCATATAAAAAGGAATTTCTACATTGGGAGGAATATTAGAATAGATAATATTTTAAATTTATTTGTCTGTTTCTTACTTCACTATTCAGCTTTTCTTTATTCTCAGAATAAATATATTTTTTATCAACATCTCTATATTTAAGCTATCTTTTATAAAAACCTTTTTAAAAGAATATTTTATTTATTTCTAGAGAGAAGGGAAGAAAGAGAAGAAGAAAGAGGGGAGGAAAGCATCAATGTGTGATTGCCCCTCACACACCCCCAACTGGGGACCTGGCCCTCAATTGAGGCATGTGACCTGACTGGGAATTGAACTGGTGACCCTTTGGTTCATAGCCCAGCACTCAATCCACTGAGCTACACCAGCCAGGGCTAGCAAAAAACAAAACAAAACAAATAAACAAACAAACAAAAAAACTTTTATGTAGAATAATAAAGCACAAGCTACTTCATACCATTAACCTAAAAACATTAGGATTATATTTGGTAAATAATAAAATAAGCTTGATTACCCATTTCAGCACAGATTGCATAATTTCACAGTCAAGTGATCAAATAGTGAATTAACTAAAAACAAAGCCATAAGCAAAAGAAAGCCTCATGCAAAGAGATTTTGTCTCTATAACAGAAGGTAATTTGTCTAGAAGGCATAGTCTCCTAACTCAGTTAAGATAGAAACTAACTTATTTTTAAAATATGTCACCTTTCATTATATTTTTAAATAGGTTGGGTTTTCCCAATAATAGTTTAGATGGTTTTCAGCTAGCATTTATTTACCTTTTAGAAGTGCTTTTATTTTACACATTTCCAGGGGAAAAAATCCTTAAGGACATTCCTAATCATGTATAAGAATCAAAATCCAGAATTATTTTTAAAAGTTAAATACTTATTTTTATTTAGCTATGAAAACATTAATCTTACAATTAGATGCAATTAAAGAAATCATAGAATGTGCATGGTAGATTGAATTATAGTCCCTGGAAGAAACTAAAGCAATTTTATTAATATGTATAGTTCTCTAACCTACCTTAAAACAATTCTAGGGAAAATATTTAAATGAACCTATTTAGTCTGCCTGAGCCTTCAGTAGTTACATTTCTTTAACTATGGTCAACTTGAAGGTGGGTACTTAACTCCAGGGACTGACAACAAATTTCTAACAGAATTCAGGACCCTCACATAATCTCATCACTACAAAGGTCTCCTGGATCAAATAACTTTTAGGTTAAAAAAATGATATGTTCCTTTATCCCTTTTGTTTATGCTATAGTTGTACTGTACAATTTTCAGACCACAGAAATGTCAAGTTATTGATATTCTGAATTTTTCATCAAACTTCACCCTATGTCAGGACGATCTATCATCTCCCTCACTCAGTGGGCAAATAGCTATTTACCTTTCAAGAATCAGGTGGAGTTACCTTTTTGATAAAAGTTATCCAGACAGCTGCCTCAACAGGAATTCCCTTCCCTGTTAGCTTCAAGGTTTGTAAGAGTTAAAGTTGAGAGAATGATGTACAGACACAAACAGACACCAAGAGACACAGGCAACATTTCATTGCTGCAGGTCGGGGCTTTGTGCCCTTTGGCCCACGGGTGCTTACCCGTGGTGGAAAGCACAGTTGTGTATCTGATTAGGTTGCAGATTTCCCAGGCCTACAACTCCCCATCAAAGGGCCAAAGTGCAAGTTGTCTCCGTTGGGGCAAGGATCATGATCAGACCTACATGGATCATGATCAAAGCTTCATAAATCTTCCTTTGCCATTTGCCACTCTCAGATTCATTTCCTGATTTATTAGAAATGTTTGGGAAACTCTGGCTATATGCCTACCCTTTTAAGTGGCTACATGCTGCTTGTAACCCTGAATGTTTCATAAGAACTTTTGAATTGATGTGCCATTTCCCAGAAATAATATCTCTTTAACAGATTCATGGATCAATCTGAATTATGTTTCAGAAGTATCCTACTATAGGACACACATAGATGTACCAGCTCACCTATGTAATTTATTGGACTTGCATATACACCTCTCTCTCTCCTATTATATATGTCGATCTCTCAAAGGCATGATAGGTTTTTCTTTATCTTTTTATCATCAGTACCTATCAAAGAGACCAGCACACAAATACTATTGTTGTTGGTTGGAATAAACCACGAAAAGATATTCTTGACTTCTACTTGCATCATTGTAGGATTTCTAGATATTTTAAGATATGTGAAAATTTACCATTATGCATTTCTATCTTTAAACAGCCAGTAAAATAAATAAAAGTGCCCTTTACATGTTACTTGACACTGGTGAGTACTCCTTCTTACAACTCTTTATTTTCTTATTTTCAGAAAAATGTAAATTCTCTTGTTTTCCAATTTTCAACAGCTTGCCCTTCTCTTATCATTCTATAAATATACTTTTTCCTCTTCTTTCTTCATGCACTCTCTCAGCAAAAATTCAAGAATCCACTTTATGGCTTTTAAAATTTATCTGACAAATGATCTACTATTTTCCATTTTAGTCCCCATTTGTTTTTCCTAAACATAAAAACTATCAGACAGTAAACTTTATATTCCTTTCCAGCCTCTAAAATTCAATTATCAAAAACAACATTCCTTACAGCAATTTTTCTGTTTCTAGTATATTATAATTGTCTCAGTCATTCACACTTAACATCATGACTCTTTCCCTATACCTATATGCAAGCAGTTGTTTTTCCTCATATTGTATACAAACTTCTTTCTCTTTCTAATAATTATATTTTAAGCTAATAAGTTTTGTAGGATATTACTATATAGCGAGTTACATATCCAGAATCCATGGTAGAAGGGTTTGAACAAGAAGTGCTTTGTCTCTGTGGTCTGGGACCAAGATAGCTACATTTTTTAGCAGCTTGGAACTCTGAAAGGAAGTATGTGGGCAAACAAGGTGGAAACTACATTGCCTTTTACAACCTGGCCTCAAAATATAACAGCATTTATTCCACCTTGTCTTGGTTACAAATAAGCAACAAAGCTGTTCCAGATTCAAGAGGACAGAACATAGATCTAGGTCTTGATAAAGGTCATATTGTAGGAAAGTATGTGGCATGGAAGAATTTGTTTATACCATCAATGAAAAATACAACCTGTCATGGTCTGCTTGTTAGCTACAATTCTCCTCATTTTATGTGCAAAATACATTGTCTTTCTCTTAAGACCACACTCTCCTCTCATTGCAACTTTAGTCAAAGACCATGTGCCCAAAGCTCAGATACTTGTGATCTCTATCAGGTCCACATGTGGAACAGACTCCTAAAGTGTAGTTCCTCTGGTAGAGTAAAAACGCAAGATATCTACCATTCCTATAGCCAACATGTAATGCTGTGACTTGCATACATACATATTCCATATTAGACTCCTTGGGCTACTATAACAGAATCCCACAAACTGGGTGGCTTAAATAGCAGAAATTTATTTTTTCACAATTCTGTAAGCTTCAAGTCCAAGATCAAGGTGCTAGCAAAGTTGGTTTCTAGTGAGACCTGTCATGCTGGCCTATAGACAGCCACTGTTTACTGTCCTCACATGGCCTATTCTCTTTGCATTCACATCTCTGGTGTCTCTTCCTTTTTTTATAATGACACCAGTTCTAAAGGATTAGGGCCTCACTTCATTATTTCATTTAACTCTCCCTCTTTAAAGAGCCGATCTCCAAATGCAATCCAGTTGGGTGTTAGGACTTCAACATATAGATTATTAGGACAGTTCTGTCCCTAACACATTAAGTCCCAAAATGGGGTAATTAAGAGCACACTATAGTCACTCGTTCATAGCAATTCAAAAATCCATCCAGGATCATCTTCCTAATTCCTTGATTGGGGCTTGTGAGTGTTTTCTCAGTGTTCTCTACCCCTTCTGACTCTGTTCTCTAGGCTCTTGTTTTCCTTCTCTGTGCAATGCCTCCTTTCTATATAAAGTGGCCCAGTCGGCAACTATCTTTCCAAGTTCATTTCCTGTCTACAAAAAGCACACCAATGAAATCTTTCATTTCAAACTGATATAATTTCTTTACAGTGTTATAGATTTACTATGTACCAATTGATAATTTACTCTATTAATCAACAATGAAAAGCAAGCACAAATACATAAAAAACACCAGATAACTTAGACCATTATGTCTATGTGGAAAAACAAAACATATTCTTCAAATACAGATATATCTACAACCCATGATCAGACCTAGCCAAAGCATGGCTGAACAGACTTGGGGATATTGAACAAAATTAAGATAAATCAATCCACAGGATGACATCATCTGACTTCATTATTTTGAACAATGTTATGAGAAAATATATAAAAGGTCTAGCCAATTAATTCTCTATTCTAAACCCAAAAGACCATCCTAGGGTATAGCAGGTTAAACTAGAGAAATCTGCATGTCAGTGGCAAGAAGACACCTCAAGCAATAAATTTATAATCCTGTTGCAGAATGGAGAATGGTGTATAGAACTGGACAAATAACAAAATAAATGAATGAATCCACTACAGACATATGCATTTTCTACTTCCCATTAGCACAGGTTATAGCCCTATATTCAATTTTTTTTTAAGATTTTATTTATTATTTCCAGAGAGAGAGGAAGGGAGAGGGGCAGAAAGGGGGAGAAACATCAATGTACGGTTGCCTTTCACCCACATCCAGCCATGGACCGGGCTGGAGACCTGGCTTGCAATCTGGTTATGTGCCCTGGCTGGGGAATCAAACCAGCGACCTTTGGGTTTGCACACCAGCACTCTATCCACTGTTCTACCAGCCAAGGCATAGCCCTATATTCTTATGCAAACCTAATTACCTACTCATTTGTCCTTCAGTTTAACTAATTTTATATCTTCTATACAATTTCCAAATAATCTCTAGTGAAAAAAAATTCCCCAAAACAAAATGGTAACATCAGAGGATTGTCAAAATTCATTCAACATATTTGATTGTAATTCCAATTTAAAGTGGAATTGACAAGACTATGCAATTAAAATACATCATGTAGGCAGAATTCTGAATGGAAAAAACTTTTTGAACAATTTAATGGACAGGCAAAAATATTATTATTATAATCAGTAAATTATTAGTATTCCCAAAATTCATTACATAAAAACAACAATACACAGAGGCAAAACAAAACCACTATATGGTCTGCTAACACCTCTGTCATGTCACTTAGTTACCATTATCCTTTTGTGTTGAGAACACTTAAACCAAATTTCTTCTTCTGGTTGGTGATCCTCACTATTCCTAGAATATCCCTGGATAATGTCTTTTTTTGTTGTTGTAACAATAACAGAGTAAAACTGCCTGATTGTTTTAGGGTGTGACTATCCCCAGCTGCCTGTGTATCATACTGAACTGTGTCTAATTTAAATCATGAGATACCAGTGTAACATATACTGCAGTAATATATAAAGAAATATATTATTGTTCTAGTAATATGAAGAATATCCAGGCTTTTAAGACATTTTGCTTAAACTTTACTAAAGAGCTATCCTTGAAGTCAGTTTTTGAGTTGAACTGCTAAGAATGAGTAATATAAAATAACATGAATACTATGAAAATAAATTAGGATATGGATAATAATTAAAAATATCTCATATACACAAAACTTATTTTTCTTTATGTTTTTAAATATTTATACGAAGCAGATTTATATATCAGAAGCTTTATTTAATTAAATAACATTAAATCTATATTATTCATGTTATACTTACATTTCAATGTAAATTGAGGATATTTTTTTTGCATATGGCTTGAGATAATTTTTATACGGCAAAAGTACATAGTCTGCCAAAAATGAGAGAGGTACTGTACCTTTAGATAAAATGAGTAAATTGATGCATTATAGCAATGCTGCACATCATTTATACATGTCCAAATGTAATAGCATAAAATGCATCATCATAAATCATTTCCCTTTCATTATTTAAAGTATCCTAAGGTCACCTCCAAAGTTAAGACAGTATTAGCCATTTTATTCATTATGGGATGGTAAATAAAACCAGTAATCTCTTTTAGGACTGCAAGTACATTTTCTGTTTGAATTTTCTTTCTTCTCCCTCTCTTTTATGATATTTTCATGCTGATTTACCAGAGAAACAAAGCCTGTGATAATGTGAAACATAAATTTCCTGAGCTAAATGGAGTCCATTAAGTGAAACACTGAATGCAAAGCTGTTAGATAAGAAATGGCAGGTTACCATAAATTAAGCAATAGCCATTCAGGGGAGTATGACAGTAGAATTTTTAAAACCTCAGTAGCTCATTTATCAACAACTAAGAACACATCCTGTTTACAAAGGTAGAATGTTAAATAAAGAATATGAAAAATAAATATAAAATCCCCTCCATTTCTGACAATACATAGAAACATATTCTAATCAGAGAGCTGTTGAGTCCATACTGCTGACAGTTTGATTATACAAGGGGCAGGGAAATACGCATTTAAAAAAAACATTTTACATGAGTGTAATCTATTTATAAATAATTTTGAAAAGTGTGGGCTATTGCGAGAAGTCAAGGGAAAATTTTTGTGTATTATTATGGAAAATAAGAGTTTAATTACCACATATTGAATGAAAATAAGAGCTACAAATGACGGATAGGTAGGCACTCATAACCATTTCAATTTCTTTTATACAAAATATAATATTTATACCCTAAAAGCATGTGTATTAATAATATGTAGGGAATGACAATATACATTTAAAGATCTCATATTACTGAGGTACAATAGAAAGAAAATTTCTCTGTCCTGAATGACATTGGTGGTGAATTTCCCCAAGAAATGTTCTTGCTTCACAAAACAGGAATGATCTCCAAAGAAAGAAAAGAAATTATAGGATTGAGAAAGGAGTTGAATAAAGGCTTTTTTTATGATTCTAATACAACTCATTAGTAGCACTTCCTCCTATTTGAAGAGTTATAAATACTTAAGTAGCTATAACTCTTGTTTTCATTATATTTTAAAATACTTTATTTACTTTTATTATTTATTTTTAAAAAAACTTAAGACTTTATTATTTTTAGAGAGAAGGGCAGGGAGGGAGGAAGAAAGGCAGAGAAACATCAATATATGGTTGTCTTTCATCTGCCTTCAGCTATGGACCTGGCTGGAGACCTGGTTTGCACTCTGGTTATGTGTCCTGACTGGGAACGGAACCAGCAACCTTCAGGTTCACAGGCCAGCACCTAGCCACTTAGCCACCAACCATGGCTCTATTTATTTACTTTTAGAGAGAGGATAAGGGAGGGAGAGAGAGAAGGAGAGAAACAGCAATGTGCAAGAGATATATAATCTGTTGCTTCTCACATGCCCTAACTGGGGACCTGGTCTGCAACCCAGGCATATGCCCTGACTGGGAATTGAACTGGTGACCCTTTGGTTCACAGGCAGGCACTCAATCCACTGAGCCACACCAGCCAGAGCTGTTATTTCAATTGTTTCACAATTATAGTTAAAAGCATTGTAATGTTATTCTTACCTTATTTGGTTCAATAATTTTGACATTTAACATCCATTTAATGAGCATAAGCTCACAAGTGGAAAAATATTTTAGGTAACTTTATAAAGAGTCATCACAATATTTATGTTATGAAATTAGAACATGATATAACTAAAATTAGAAGACAGGGTTGTTTCCCATGATTGGCAGGCATTATATTGACAGTAAAAATAGGTCTCTGGTTGGTGACAAATAGCTTGAATTGTACCACAATTTCATATCCATTAGAATCTAGAATCTTTCCCTTCATAGCTCTTCTACTAAATTAAAAAATATCAAGAGTTTTACATCAAGATTCAACATTACATAATTATATCAGAAAATGTTAGTTCTTTTGGAAAAAAAAGAAACTCAGACAGACTTCTGAGAAAAATGCATTGTTGGGAAAAGAGGTGTGTGCATCACATCAAAATGCATAAAGTCAACTGTTTTAGCAAAAAATTCTATGGATCATAGATTCAAAATAATTATTAATGATATGTATTATCTTAATTGATCCTCCCTCCACACCTAAGAAACAGACCCTGAGAGAAGGATTAAGCACAAGCCTTCATTGTGGAAGGTGAAAGGAAATGATAGAGAAAGTGCAGCCAGCCAATAAGAGGCAAGTTACAAGTCAGCTGTTATTGCAGTGAGTGGCTAAGCTTAAACTCTTAGAATCGTGGAAATAGTATAAAGTGCATACTTCAAATTGATCATGGGGTAAGGAAGCTGGAATAATATAGTTCTATATACATATCAGTCATTGATTGGTTAAAAGCTGTTTCTAAAGGAACACCTAATCTTAGCAAATTCCAACTGGGGATGTTCATAGGAACCGTGTTCGTAGGGCAAGTCGACCATGGTGTAGGTGTTGACCAGCCAGAATCCAAGCTGACAGACACTGAAATGGTAAATGGATCAGAGGTACATTGGCAGAGCACAGAAAACTCCTGCTACATTTCTGTTTATCAATAATAGAATTCATACTCCACATCAACATGACTATTTATATGAGCATTTACATAGATATTTGTTACTTTTTTCCATTAATTTACTATTTCAATTTTTCAGTTTAGAGGCATTGGTCAATCTCCGTGATTTAGAGATAAATTCTGCAAAGCAATATTGACACAAGAAAAATTCATGAGAATAATTACAAAACACATTGTAGTCTTAACTAAATATTACTTGAATTAATTAGTATAATATTTTTGTATCATAATTTAGTATGTTTATAGAGCAGTCAACTTCTTGGCTACAAAAAGTATACAATTTATATACTACTTTTGCACCTTTTCTCTAAGTTTAACTAGTTAAAAACATTTTTTAAATTCTAAGAATGTGATTTTGATAGGGATAAAAATATGAAAAATATAATGTGAATACAAAATATTTAATAATCATAATTAATCATATATTGCATACATGTCAAATAGATGTATCATTGCTTAAACTACCTTTTACTTCAAAACTGTTTCAAACTTCATAGACTTTCAGTATAAACCAGTTTTTTGCAGGCTGTAATGTTGAAAAAACACTACCTGAAAATTATGGTAAACAAGGCAGGTTATGATGCATATTTAGGGTGAACTTGTACTAAATACTCTACATTTGCTACTTTTCCAGAACTTAAAACAACAGAAAAAGTTTCTGGTTGAACCAAAGATCAAATGCAGACTGTTTACAACAGCTGTTATCAATTATTTTCTTCCTTGACAAATGAAAAGCAGATGTGATAATTAAATGACATAAGTGCCATAGTTCAGTCAAAAGAAATAATATTCAGAGTACTATTTGTTAGCAAGTAGAAATGAATCTATTGTTCAAAAGAAAGTATTTGTGTAGACCCTATTAGTCTGGAGAGCCTCCTTTGCCTGGGGCTGGTTTGCTATTGTCCCTGTCCAATTCTGTTTATTACAGTAAGCCAAGGTCCAGCTTCCCCTTAACTACCTGGTTCTCACAGTATTCAAGGGAAGAGAGTAAAATATCCCCAGGGTTCCTACCAAATACAAGGCCTATAAATGTCTTAATTAAAAATCTCTTTTTCAGGGGGAAGGTGAGAGGGGGGAGGAGAAGTCAAAGAAGAGGAGCAGTTTAGTCAAGGAACTAGCATGGAAGAACCATGGACATGGACAAGTGGGATTGATTTTGGAGGGGAGTGGGTGGGTAGGAAGGGGACAGAGGGGAGGGAAAAGGGGATGGGTATAATACAGCAACAATAAAATTAAATTTTAAAAAATGCATTGGGCAGATGAAAAAAAAAATCTCTTTTTCATACACTTGTACCCCTGTATGGGAGAGCATGGGTGAAGCTTTTAATAAGGAAATATAATAAATATATAAACAAACAAATAAATAACACCATTAATTTTTAAAACAATAATTCTGCATAACATTAAAATTACTTTTAAAGTATTTTTCTTGCAAATCATAAGATGAAGAAATATCATATAGATATGTATGAGAAAAAATATCTCCTACTAGTGGCACAGTGGATGGGGTGCCAGCCTGCAAACCCAAAGGATGCTGGTTCGATTCCCAGTCAGGGCACATAACCAGGTTGCAAGCCAGGTCTCCAGCCAGGTCTGTAGCTGGAGGCAGGTTAAAGGCAACCATACATCAATGTCTCTCTCTCTCCCTCTTTGCCTTTCTCCCTTCCCCTCTCTCTGAAAATAATAAATAAAATCATTTAAAAAAATCGTATGGTAGATGCTTTGGCTTAGTGGCTCAGTTGTTTGGAGTGTTATCCCAAACACCAAAAAGATGGTGCAGGGTTAATCCCCATTAGGGCATATACCTTGGTTGTGGATTCACTCCCCAGTGGGGGTGCATAAGGGCAAAAACCAATGTTTTTCTCACATTGACCTCTCTCTCTCTTTCTCTTTCTCTCAAATCAATAAACATATCCTTGGGTGAGGATAAAAAAATCTATGGTAGGTGACCAATAGTTTATGTATAGCTTGAAAACTTAAGGACATGTGCACTTAAATCTATATGATTTACAGTAAAATACATAAACTAAAAAGCAAACATTTTCTTGTTTAACATTGATATATTAATGTGTTTATATATTGAATTATATGATAAAGCTCTTGCAAGCTGTAAATCATTCTTTGACTAGTGCTCACTTTTTTTCTATCACAATACATTTTCTAAATAAGGCATTATGTTTATAGTAGTTGAATATATGAGTCCATAAATACTTCTTGAAGGTAATGGAATGACAAAACAAAACAGACCTATTTGAATACCATCAAAACACCCCTTTGTAGCACATATCAATATGATGGGCATTATTCCAACTCGTTTAAATTTTCACACTATAAAAGAATCAAGAATTCAATGTAGTCTGCTCCAAAGCTATGTGTTCAATCAGTCTGATATTTTGTCAGTAAATAAAGTAAGTAAAATACAGCAAAATTAATTATAAAAGTATTACATATTGCAAATCTATAGATTAGGGAATTGATTCTTTATGTAGTACTTAATGTTAGAAAATTCCCCTTATTTTAATAAATGTACTTGTTCTATCATTGACTATTATGTGAATACACAGCCTTTTCTTTTGATTCTATTGTCACATTTCAAAATTTCACCTGTGAACAATTCATGCCTTAAGAACAGGATAATATTTTTACTGTTATAAATTATCAAATGCACAGAAACTACTGAAGATTTTATACTGAGAAATCAATCTGAATTGTTTTCTAGCCTAATGAAGAATCTAAATAGCAAATATAAACGAAATAATTTTTAAAATTTTATTAGATTATCATTGTTCATTTTACTTTAAATATTTCAAGAATTTTTAAAAAGTAATCTGGAGCTCTGGCTGGTGGCACAGTGGATAAGACCTGGGCCTATGAACCCAAAGGTCGCTTGTTCAATTCCCAGCCAGGGCACATAACCAGGTTGCAAGCCAGGTTTCCAGCCAGGTCCTTAGCTGGAGGCAGGTGGAAGGCAACCATACTCTCTGCCTCTCTCCCTTATCCTCTCTCTACAAGTAATAAATAAATCTTTAACAAATAATACTACTAAAAATTATCTGTAAATTAAAGCATAAACCTTTCTTTATAGTATGATTGATACTTATTGCTCCAAGAATATTACATATATTTTAGGGAAAATGTAGCCTATATTAAAGCAGCCTTGAAAATAGACTAAAAAGAAGGAAGGACAACATATATATCCTGAGAAAATGAAAATAATGAACACAGACTACTTGCTGAAAGTTTGGCTGTAGCTGGAAGGAGTTAAAAGCTAGAAGGATAAAGGTTTTTGTGTTGTTTTGTTGTCTTAATGGGATATAGTGGAGTCTGTTTATTTTGAGGCAAAAAAAAAAAAATCAAACCTAGGTGATAAAATAGCTTCCAAGCAGATAGAATTTAGGATAAAATAAAACCAAGTGGGTGACCTCAACTTTAATAGGTGAAGGGGCTAATTTTCCTCCATGTTGGGGAAAACAGGAAGTATTCATGAGTTCAAGTGCAGATGAATTTGTAAATGAAAGGGTTAGGATTTCAGGCTGTTGACATCTAGTTGTTGTTTTGTATTTTTGTTTTTTTTTTTAAGATTTTATTTAATCATTTCTGGAAAGAGGGGAAGGAAGAGAGACAGAGAGGGATAGAGACATCAATGTATGGTTGCCTTTCACCTGCCTTCAGCCACAGATCTAACTGGAGACCTGGTTTGCAACCGTGTTATGTGCTCTGGCTGGGGAATCGAACCTGCGACCTTTGGGTTCGCAGGCCGGCGCCTTATCCACTGCGCTACCAGCCAGGGCTAGTTGTTTTTATTATATATGGCGAAGTAAGAAAAAAAATATCTCTAGAAAATGGGGGAGAAAAAGATGGTAAAGAAGACTTGAGGAGAACAGTGAAAATTTGTAATAGCCACCAAAGGGAATAATGAAGGAATTGACTAGTGATTATAGGATTTTATAATGGAATCACTACAAACTGGCAGCTGACCTAGGAAATCATGAATTTCTAGATTCATGACCCTAGAAGTTTTTGTTTGTGCTTTTTTTCTTCAGAAGCACTCAGAAGTGTGAGTAAAGAAACAGAGTACATATTTATGGAATTGATTTATTATTGACATTTTATTTTAAGGATATAGAAAATGATAAAGTGAACAGAGCAGTTGAACACACATAGAAAAGAGCATATAAACAGTGAAGAATCTTAGTGAAGGAAGTCAGGAAGAGAAATGAAGAAAGAAGTAATTTGGAGAGTATATAAAATAACAATAGAATAATAATGAGACCATAAATAATATATTAATGTAAATGGCTAAGAATCAGCTATTTACACTATGTGTCAGGAGCAGTTCTTATTGTTCTGATTGAATTCTTCCTTATAACAAACAAATAGAATTGGTGTTGTTATTAACTCATTTTACAACTAAAATAATTGAAGCAAAAGGATTAAGTGAGTAGTAGCCCAAGAACACTCAAATAGCAAGTGGTTAAAATGAACTAAGGAGATCTAATGTCAACTGGGAGTTAATGAGTAAGAGTATAAAAAGATATGATGCTAGTTGTCAGGTGTATTATTAGAGCCTAATATTTCAAAAGTAGAGCATTTCCATTAACAACAAGATGCACATATACTCAAAGGTATGAGTTGATAAAATGGAAAGTGTTAATACATTAGAGGCTTAAAAAGGACTATTTCGAGATCTAAAATTAAAAAATAATTTGCAGTAACAGCTAGGAAGAAGATTGGTTTTTAAAAATCTATCTCCTTTTTCTTTCCTCTCAGATCAAACTAAGTATTTGAGAGGTTTTCCCCCATTTGTTTAATTTTCTAATTGCTTTCTTTATAACAAATTATATGAGGAGAACATTGTGTGATTTGTGCTAATTGTAAGAAATGTCTGTAGAGCATTCTTAATCAGGTCTCATAAGATAATGAAGTGAACATTGAGAATGTCAAGAAATGATGAGTGCTAGGTGGAAAAAAGTTCATTTATATGATCATTAGTTTCCTTGGAATTTATGTGTAGAAAGAAGGTGACCTACATACTAAAGTTCTAAAAAATGTAGGACATGGGTCAGGAGGTGGATGGCAGTAATTAAGCAGTGTGGTGACTGACAAATAAGATAGCAAAGGGGTAGAAGCAGCAATGAGGCAGTCTGAGAACACATTATCTACATCACAGTTTGTACTGCATGGTGCCCAAATGCTGAGTAGCCCTGAGAAAGCAGCATCCACATAGAAGAGCCAGAATTTGGTCAAGGCATGAAGTAGTGAAAATATGCTTTCAGAAAGATAAGAATGTGAGGTATTAAATTAGGTGTGATGTCTTCACAGTACATAGTCAAATAGCTTTCAAAAAATATGCAATAAATTGATTAGATTTGGAGAATGTCATCCAAACATAGATCTGCTGATTGCATATATATGAGATCCTTCTCCAAAAGTGTTTCTTGTCCAATAGAAGTGAAAAGAGGATAGGAAAAAAATCTTCATTCTGGGGAGTAGCCAACCATGACAAATAGAAATAAATAAACCAGTCCAAGCTTATTTGAGAGTAGTAGAATGTTCTTTTGTGTTGGAATCACTGAAGGCTTTGAGCATTAAATCTTGCAGGACTGCTTTTTCCAAGAACCTTCAATGGCTGTAGGAATGCTGGAAACAGTCAGGACACCCCGTCCTAGGGAGGTACTGATCACCACCTTAGTGTGATAGAGATTTGAAAGACACCAAATATTGAAGAAGAAGAAAAAAAAGATCAATCTGTGCAGCATCACATTTTCTGTGTGCTCTTAAAAATGCCATATAATATGATTAATCAAGAGAATAACAATCAAATCTATACTTAAAATGGTGAGGATGAATTTAGTGACTTACCCAAGCCCAAAGAATGATGCATATTTTTAGTCAGTGTCATGAATAAATGACAAAGTACAAGTCACTTGTTAAACAAAAATCAATAATAGTGTCTTTACTTTTATGTGCGTAACACCTGAGTTGTCCAGACACAGGCTTCCTTTCATTAAATGTTCCTTTCATTAAACAATATTTATTATCATGTTGAAAATTTCGAGGGCCACAATTAAGGGTTATATTTGGTTATAAGATAAATGAAACGAGCACCTATATCTCATTCTGGCTGCAAAGGGTTGGTGTAATTACAGAGCTTAGAGTCATTCCTGAGTTTTAATGCTATTTATGTGACTTGTCAGCTATATGATCATAGGCTCCTGTTCTTTCCTAAGCTATGTAGACATTATTAATACACATATCATAGGTATTATAATAAAATGATAAATGTAAAAATTTTAACACCATCTGGTACATAGTAGGCCCACAAAAATGCTATTTGATATTATTACTGTTACTATTATAATTTATTTTAAGTGTGACTATAGAAGCACCATGAGAATAATGTAACCCATGTGACAAAGCTCCTGTGACCTCAATTTGACTTTAGATATTAGATGAACATGAATGTCCTGGGGAGACACTCTGGTTGAAAAAATGCACCAAGGCTTACAAAGAGTAAATAAGGTTAGTATTTCAGAATACAATGAAAGAATATTCTGGGAGCTGTTTTAATATGTCATATTCTATCATAGTAGTTTTTTTTTTTTTTTTTTTCTGTTAAAAATGCTATATAGGGTGCTTTGACTATATTCCTTGAAAAAAGTGCAAAGGTTCTATCATTGTTACTAAAAATATAATAAAAATTGATCATCCATTTGTTCTTCCAATATACTAAAATAGAATAATGACAAGTTAGAGTGGATTTCAGCCAAGATAAAATTAGGCCTGGAGAAAAATTGTTCATGGTAGGTAACAGAATAATCATTATCAGAGGCTTAAGTCAAATAATATAATATAGATTCGAATGCAACTGATTACTCTATACAAGCCATGTAATTACAACCTAAAACAATTTAAGACAGGGTAAAACTTTTAAACTAAATATCAATTGCACTATTAAAATATTAGTATATTAAAATTTCTAGATAAAACTGTTACTGAACAGCAATTGGGGTCCTACTGGCCACTATCACCTTCTAAGTAAAATTCCAGAGGCAAAAGTTTAATGATAAAGGAAAGGGGTCTTTTTTCTTGGGTGAGGGGATGGTGAAAATAAGTATACAGAGGTCATACTATAATGTTGTACACTAGAGATTTGTATAATGTTATTAATAATTCTATCTCAATAAATTTAATTTTTAAAAACAAATAGTCAAAGAAAGAATTTAAAGTTTTATTTTTCACATTTGAATCCTTCACTTATCTGGGTTCTTATGTAGTATAAATTAGACTCCATTTTTAACTTTTCACATATGTATAATAATTTTTTGCCCATTTATTGAACATTCCTCCTTCCTCAATATTATAATATGTTACCTCTGTCATAGAACAGAGTTCTACTCATACCTGGTTTCTGTTGGGGCTTTTACTCTTTTACATTGGTCAATTTATCTCTATCAGTGCTACATCATTTTTAAAAAATCAATTTATTATTGCTGTATTACTTTTGTCCCATTTTTCCCCTATTGCTCTCCCTTGCCCCACCCATCCATCTTCTACACTGGTATAGTTTGTACACTAACCCTATAAAAATTAATAGGGGGAAATAATGGGAGAACCCAGGTGTTAGAATTTATCCTTACTGATAGGCTTAAATAATTAAATGTGTGACTTGATAAGCTTAAGTGACTGCTTTTAAATAAAGACTCCTTTCCTTTGCCCATTTTTAAATTGCGTTGTTTGTCTTCCAGGTGTTGTGTTGTATAAGTTCTTTACATATTTTGAAGATCAAACCCTTGTTTGATGTATCATTGGCAAACACGTTTTCTCAAACGGTTGGTTCCCTTTACATTTTGCTGACCATTTCTTTAGCTGAGCAAAAACTTTTTAGTTTGATGTAGTCCCATTTGTTTATTTGTTCCTTTATTTTCTTTGCCCTATAGGAGAAATATCAGTGAAAATATTGTTGTATGGGATATCTAAAATTTTACTGCCTATGTTTTCCTCAAGGGCTTTTATGGTGGCATGGTTTATGTTTCAGTCTCTTACCCAGCTTGATTTTATTCTAGTGTATAGTGTAAGCTGGTGGTCTAGTTTTATTTATTTTTTGTATGTCCCTATCTCTGATTATTTAGTGATGATAAGCATTCTCTGTATATCTGCTGGCATCTGTATAACTTCTTTGGAAAACATCTATTCAGACCTTCTGCCCATTTTTTTTTTTTTACTCACTCCCCATTTTTTTAATCAGCTGTTTTTCTTTGCTATTGAGTTATATGAGTTTATATATATATATTAGTCCCTTATCAGGTATATGATTTTAAAATATTTTCTTCCATTCAGTAGTTTGCCTTTTATTTTCTTGATGGTTTCCTTTGCCGTGCAGAAGCTTTTTGGTTTTGATACAGTACTATTTGCTTCTTTTTGCTTTTGTTGCTTTTGATTTTGGTGTCAGATTTCAAAAGTCATTGCTAAGACCAATGTGAAAGAGTTTACCACCTATGCTTTCTTCTAGGAATTTTATAGCTTCGTGTCATGTGTAAGGCCCATAATTCATTTCAGTGAAGTTTTTGTATGCTATAAGATAATGATCATGTGTCGTTCTTGGGCATGTTGCTGCCCTGTTTCCCCAACACCATTAAGGAAAGAGATTGCCCATTACCCACTGTACATTCTTGGCTTTTTTGTTGTAAGTTAATTACCCATAAATGGGTGGGTTTATTTCTGAACTCTCTATATTGTTCTATTGATCTGTTTTTATGTCAGTACCATACAGTTTTAATTACTATAGCTTTATATATAATTTGAAATCAGAGAGCATGACACCTCCTGCTTTGTTCTTCTTTCCCAGGATGGCTTTGGCCAGTTGAAATTTTTTGTGGTTCCTAAAATTTAGAATTAATTTTTCTATTTATGTGAAAAATACCATGGGAATTTAGACAGACATTCCATAGAATTTACAGATTGCTCTAGGTAGTGTAAAGATTTTAGCCCTGGCTGGTGTGGCTCAGTGGCTTGGCACCAGTCTGCAAATCCAAAGGTCGCTGGTTTGATTTCCAGTCAGGGCACATAACCAGATTGCAAGCCAGGTCTCTAACCACGTCCTTAACTGGAGGCAGGTGAAAGACAATCATACACCCTTTTTTCCTGCCTCCTCATCCTCTCTAAAAACAATGAATAAAATATTTTTTAGAAAAGTACTTAAATTTTTTTAACAATATTAATTTTTCCAATTATGATAGCAAAATATCTTTCCATTTATTTGTGTTTTCTTCAATTTTTGATTAATATTGCATAATTTTCAACATACAGATTTTTTACCTCCTTGGTTCAATTTATTCCTCCATTTTGTTCTTTTTGTTGTTGTTGTTCCTTTTAATACAATTATAAATGTTGTGTTCTTTATTTCTTTCTAATAATTTTTATTAGTGTATGGAAATGAAAAAGATTGTTGTATATGTTGTGTATTTGGTACCAAATTCATTTGCTACTTCTAACAGTTCCTGGATGGGGCTTCTAGATATTTCCACATATAACATTATGTTATCTGCAAAGAGTAACCATTTTACTACTTCTTCCTTTCAAAGCAGATGTCTTTTTTTTTCTTGCCTAATTTCTCTGCCTAACACTTCCAATATTGAATAAAAATGTCATGTGTCAGCATCCTTTTCTTGTTCCTGATCTTAGATGAAAGGCTTTTATCACTGCACAATTGAATGTAGTGTTCTCTATGGGTTTGCCATACATGGTCTTCAATATGTTGAAACACAGCCCCTCTATACTCACTTTGTTGAGCATTTTTATCATAAATGGGTTTTGAACTTGGTCATACGTTTTTCCTGCATCTATTGAGATGATCATATGACTTTTATCATCTCTTCAAGTTGAATGAAATTTATTGCTGCTTCATCTAGTCAGTCTACTGATGAATATCCATGGTGTATCTTTTAAAAGATTTTATTCATTATTTTTAGAAAGAGGGGAAGCGAGGGAGGAAGAAAGGGAGAGAAACATCAATGTATGTTTGCCTTTCACCTGCTTCCAGCTGGGGACATGGCTGCAGACCTGGTTTGCAACCTGGGTATGTGCTCTGGCTGGGGAATCGAACCTGAGACCTTTGGGCTCACAGGCCAGCGCCTTATCCACTGGTGGCTTAGAGCCACCAGCCAGGGCTAAATTGTTTTATATTCTTCATCTCCATGACTTCTATTTGATAACTTTCCTAGATTTTCTATCTCTAGGTCCAAGCTCTCACTGTGTTCATCCATTCTTCATCCCAGTGCAGTGAGCACCTTTACGGCCATTACTTTGAACTCTATTGGGTCAATTACTTATTTCTATTTCTTTAAGTGTTTTGGCCCTATCCTTATCTTGTTCTTTCACTTGAAACAGTCCTCTATTTCTTCATTTTGCTGACTCTGTGTTGCTGTCTGCACAGTAGATGAAACAACCACTTCTCACATTCTTGAAGGATTGGCCTCATGTAGGAGGCAAAACTTGTCATTCAACCCTGCCCGGCTCTTTCTTATCTCTCAAACCTGGGTGTTTGTCTAAGCACCTATTATATTTAAAATTCCCCAGTAGTTCAGGATGTGCCAAGGCCTAGCAGTGCCCCTAAGTGGTGGAGAGAGGTTCTCAGCACCTGGACTCAGGCAATTTGAAAGCCAAACCCTCAGGTAAAATCTTTAAAATTATGCAAACGTGTGCCGTCTTTGAAACCACCGCAAGGCAATCTGGTGGTGTCTCCTGAGGGACTGTTGAAAACATCAGGGCTGCGTTGAGTGTAAGAGCTCTTTTCTGGAAGATATCTGTGAGAGGAAGCAAGGCATCCACAGCCTATGTTCCTTGTGATCAGCTGGGTGGTCCACAGGATATGTGCCAAACCCGAAGGCTGCCCCTCAGGCGAAACTCCAGGACAAGCACACCAGCCTCCTTTACAGAAAACAGGGGAGTGTTCCTCAGCCTGCTATTACACCGTGCCTGCCAAAACCCATCTCTCACTGTCAGTCCCATGGACCACAAAAACACGTGTCCTTGGCCGCTAGAGCCAAGAAATCAAGGGGCATCCTCTGGCAGAAGCTGTAAAAATCAAGGTACCAGCTGCATGTCAATCTTGCCTGCAGAAGACACTGGCACTTGGAGCCTAGCAGGGAAAGAGTGTGAAGATATCATCTGTCTTCTAAAGTCACCGGAAAGGAGTATAGTTAGTCCCAGGATATGTGCTTAATTAGAAGATTCCCCCTCAGGCTATAGTCATGATGATTAACTAATATGTCTCTTTCACATCAAGATTGAAGTTCTGTGTCCGTTGCCTCTTGCTATGCCCTGGGGCTGGTAGCTATTTAAATAGTCTTTGTTCATTACTTATAGTCCTCTGGGATCCAGGAGCCTAAGCCCCACAGGCCACCAAAGCCAGGCCATCCATGTACAAGTGTCCCCTAACAGCAGCCACAAAAATCCAAGCATCAGTGTGATGAATGCCTTTCTGGGCACCACTGATTACTGCAGTCCCGTGGGACCAGGAACATAAGCTCTCTGACTTCCAGAGTCAGGCAATCAAGGGGTATTACCTTAGCTGCAGTGTCAAAAAACAGGGCACCAGACTCATGTATAAGCTCTGATACATAGCTAAAGGAGAGCAGGGGGTTGGCACCCACCAGTCTCCAACCCTGGAGGGTGTTTCTGCAGACTTGCAGATCTGTGTTAAATCAGATGCCTGCCCCTCGGGTGAACACTTTAATATAAACAAGTGGCCCTCCTTCACCTTAAGTCTGGGCATGATCGGCTACCTCTGAGCTGGGCCATGAGACGGGTAAGGCTGAGCATGAGGGCCATTGAAGAGCTGTCTCCCTGCCATGATTTGGGTGTCCTAGGTTGTGGGCCCTGTTCATTTTCAATTTTAGATGCTTTGGGGGCTCATCTCTCAGATCCAAGCCCTAAAATTGAGATGTCTGGTGTAGGTTTGGAAACCTTCACTCCCCAGGGAGAAGCTCCAAGTTTTGAGTTTCCTCCTGGTTGCTGGTTATCACACCAGGGGTGGGATCTATGGCAAGGTTGTGTAGCAGCCACTCCTGTCTGCTTTGATGTGGTTTTCTTCCTTTCCCAAAATGTAGTCATCACTCAGCCAGACTTAATGATTCACTAAGAGGAAATTGTTCCATATGTAAGCTGGAGACTCAATGTGTCCATGGGAGTAGGTGAGTTTAGGATCTTCCTACATTATTACCATCTTGAACCAGAATTCTATTATTTTTTAGCTTCACAAATTATATAGATATATAATTTTATTACTGTCTGCCAACATTCTTCTAGTTAATGGGTGATGCAGCAATGAACAAGAGATAGTTCTTGCCCTCATGAAGCTTCCTTTCTAATGTAAAAGATGGAAAATAAGTCAATACATAATGATATCAAGGGATAATTTTAGGATCTGAAAATTTTCTGTTTTACATAAAGAAAAAGAAGTAGCCCTGGCTGGCGGCACAGTCAGGATAAGGTGCTGGCCTGAGAACCCAAATGTTGCTGGTTTGATTCCTAGCCAGGGCACATAACCAGGTTGCAAGCCAGGTCTCCAGCCAGGTCTGTAGCTGGAGGCAGGTGAAAAGCAACCATACATTGCCTCTCTACCTCTCTCCCTTCCCCTCTCTCTAAATATAATAAATAAAATCTTTAAAAAAAAAGAAGTAGAAGTAGATACACATGAATCTAGAGAACAGATGAACAGTTGCCTAAGGAGGGGTGGGGAAGTTGATGGGATTGAGATATACAAATTGGTAGTTACAGAATAGTCACAATGATGTAAATTACAGCATAGGGAATGAAGCAGGTAATATTGTAATACCTATGTATGGGTAGCCAGGTGAGTACTTAAAATATCAGGGGGACCATTCTGTAAAGTACATGATAACATGTACCAAATATATTATATTTTGAGTTCAAAATCTATGGAAAAATCCATTAACTCCAATAAAAGTCATGTCTCTTTCTATATGGTAGTAGATACAAGGAATGTTGACTTGTCCTTCACAAGATTTTTTATAGGATGTTTAAATTTAGAGCCTGAGATTTCAGATATCTCTAAAGTCCCCAAGATTTAAATCTCAAGTCATATCTGAATGTAGATATCTGATGGGCAAATTGCTATGACAAAGGCTAAATAATCAGTTTACTTTTTGTAATAATGAAACATTTTAGATAAATAGCCATTTATCTGGTGACACATGCTATTGATTAGCTATAGTAAAGAGATTTCACCTAGGACAGCAGTTCAAATTGGAATCACCAACTAAACATCCTGAAGCCCTAACAGAAAATGAGACAAGCTTCCCCTAGAACATTTTTGTCCAATATCAGATTTAAGCATAAGGTTTAAGATACCACTTTCCCAGACTCCTCTGCCTCTATTAACAAATGTAGGGAGAGAAACAGAAATGGTATTTTCTGTGTAGGACATCTCCTGGCCACCAAACTCAGCCTTGGATCTATGGAGACTAAATAGGCCTTTAATTTATGTTCGTCACCATAGAAATTGACCTCTCACTTCTGCATACTAATGTCCATATGGCCCTCTGCATTCCTACTGAGCCACTGGTTTTCAAATCTTCAAACGCTTTAACCCTTCCTCAATTTCTTTAATATTGTAAAAAAAAAAATATTTTTATACAGTCTATGACATATAAAGCAACAGAGGTTCTTTTCTGCCCCAGATGCATTTATTAAGTAAGCACCCTGTGCTGTCCAACTAGTAAATGTCTTATCCCAGCCAAAACATATCTTTTTCATGTTGCTCCTGCTCATTGATTGCTCCCCAATTCAGATGATCCAATAGCCTTTTATCTCCAAAATAAGCCAAGTCAATCACAGGAGGAGTAAAGCCCTAGCAGACGGCAAACTTGTTGCCCTTGAAGAGCTGCTACACCCTCTGCTTAGCTCCTTTCCTCAGCCTCACCACAGCACAGCCTCAGTGGCACAGTGAAGACTCGCCCGAACACTGACCAAGTCAGGAATCAGAAAGGGAAAGGAGGTGCACCTGTGCCACACTCAGCCTTCCCAGCAGGAGTCGTGCTGCTCCGAAGCCTTTTAAATCATCTCCTGGCTTCCACCCTCAGATCCCTGCAGTGCTTAGCATAGCTACTAAAGTAATTATTTAAAAACGCAAATGTCATGTTACTCTTGTGAAAAACCCTCGAACGGCTCCACAATTAAGAAACAAAGTACAGTCATGCACTGCATAACAATGTTTCTGTCAACAGCGGACTATGGATAAGATACACCTGAAGAATTCCTGTCATCTAGTAATGTGATAGCGATTGCAGCATCATAGGGCTACCCATTCTCATGCATTTGTGGTAATGTTGGCATAAACCAGCCTACCACGTTGACAGTCATATGATAGTATAGTACATATAATTACGCACATGACATATACTTGATAATAGTAGTAAGTGACTTTCTTACTGGTTTACATGTTTACTATATTATATTTTTAACCATTACTTTAGAGTATGATTAAAAAAGAGTTTGTGGTAAAACATCATGCCGTGCTATGCCAGCAGGAGTTTTATACATTCTGTGTTTATCACATGTTTTAATTGCATCCTTTTCTTTTCTGCTTTGATTTTTTTTTTACATTTTTATTTACTTTTTAATTATTGGTGTATTTATTAACAGTTTTCCCCCCACTGCTCTCCCCTATTCCCCCTCCCGCTCCCCCAGTCAATCCCCACCTCTTTGTTCATGTCCTTGAATCTATCACATTAGCTCCTCACTTAAATCCCACCCCTTCTCTCCCCACCTCTCTTCTTCCCTCCTCCCCTCTACCCTCTGGTCACAGTCATTCTGCTCCTTCCCACCCTCCCCCTCCACCATGTATCTGGTTTCTTTCTGCTTTGATTTAATGTCATGTTTTGTACAGCAATGTACTATATGGGTTTTGTAACCTAGGAGCAATAGGCTATATATGATGTAACCTAGGCGTGTAGTAAGCTGGACCATCTAGGTTAGTTAAGTGCACTCTATGATGTTTGCACAATGATGCAATTGCCTAAGGATGCATTTCTTAGAATATATCTCTATAGTTAAGTGGTGCTTGGCTGTATTTACAATGGCCTGAAGAGCATACATTAACTAGTTCCCAGTTTCCATACTAACTTACTCTCCAGCTACTCTTCGTTCCTCTCCAAGTACACTTGTCACCAAAGGCTTTGTGAGTTCTCTTAACAGTCTCAAGGATCTTTGCATTGGCTTCTTGTTCTATCTGGAAATGTCTTTCTTCAGATATACATCTGTCCGCTCCCTCTTTTCTTTCAAGTATTGTTCATTTGACACCTTTTCTGTTGGAAGCTTAACGTGATTATCCTAGTTAACATTGCAATACAGATCTCTTTGCCTACACCCTGCTCTTTAGTTTGTTTTTTACTCTTTAGGTTTTCTTAGTAGTTGTTTCCTTTTAACTTCCTTAGCTTATAACTCAGAAATTTACTATGTTCAGTGGCTGCCTAACCTTATTAGAATGCAGGAATTTTAAAAGATTATTTTCATTTCTGCAAGTAAAGCAGTTCTTAGCATGAAGATAGTCAAAAATATGTTTTATGTGGAGATTGGATAAGAAAATAAATGTTTAGGTGAACAAATATGAGAAAAAAACAGATAGAAAGACTATCAATGTCTGAGCTTAGTTTCTAAACTCATGTGCTGAAACTTTAATAAAAAGTGCTCTGGGAAGAATAAAACGTCAAATTTCATGTTACTTGATCACAGTTTTAATAATTTCATCAAAATGTTTTAGTACCACTGAAATAGGCTGTAGGTCTATTCCACTGGAATAAGGAGAAATTCCTGGAAGCTTAAAAAGTTTTAATTTCTTTACCATATGTCACGATGTCAACTCAACAATTTCTGCTTATCAGGAAACTACCTCTGGCAGGGCTTTACATAAACACAATTATTCTGGTTGCTTAATCTGTAGGAAAAATTATGTACTTACTCAGAAAGTTAATGAAGCATCATTTTCATACTTCTATCCAATAAGCCATCCCTCTTACTTCTATGATTTTTCAGTCTCCTACCTCAGTTTAGATAGGAACAAAAGTTCAAAATCACATATGTACTATATATAGCTTGTATATGTGATTATAAGTACACATATATATATATGTATATACATATATATATACATATATATAGAGAGAGAAAGAGAGAGAGATTATAGGGGCATAAAACCTGAACTACATCTAATCATTTAATTTCAGGAACTTAATAGATCATCACCTACAAAGTAAACCAGTTAACCATTTATATTATGATAGCAATTTATTTAAGAAAGCATTTGATACATATTATATATATATAGTATGTATCAAATGTATTATGGATATAATAGATATATAGCTACCTTTGGATATTTAAAACAAATATATCAGCAAACTCAAAAATGGATAAACTTAAGGAATTAAGAAATCTATGTTTGCAGATACATATTTGAGCTGCAGTAAAATAAACACATTATTACCAAGATGTGTGTTCAGATGTTTCATTTTGCAAGTACACATAGTTTAATGTTTATAGTTCTAACTCTGGATGAGTACTGCTTCTGGCTCCTACAGTGTTCATGTGGATATAAAAAGAGAATAATATAATTTCTTTTGTTAAGAATCTGATACTTATTTAGCTAATATTAGTGGAATAATTAAACTATTTAACATATATTTTGAATTTCCTCAGCTTTGAGGTTAGATTTTTCAGTATATCAGGGATTTTATCTGACAAATATTAGAAAGTTGGCTTGATATTCTATTATGTAGATATTAACTACAAGTGGCTATTCTTCCTTAATAAATAGTAAATATGTTTGTCTCTCTATTGGTGTTTTAATTATGCAACTAATTCATCTAAATGGTCTCCCTGAAAATATAAATCAGTTCAAAAATATGTAAATATAAAATTAAAGGTGAAAATCCTTTACTTTTACATCCTTATCTCAGAGGTAGTGTGTCAATAGCTTGGTGTGTACCCTTCCTATTCTATACTGGCAATAAATATACATTAATATACACAGATACATTTTAATTGATTAATACATACAAAAAATATTATTCTGAAAATCTGAGAGTTTTCTCTTTTATCACTTACTAATAATTTCAGATATTTTTACAAGTCATTCTTAAGAATCTATGGTATTCCATTAATATGGGTATATTTTAAAGCTAGACCTTAACATAAGAACTATTTTTATTCCATTAAATTTCTAAAACCAATATGATACAAAGCTTTTAGAAAAGTTTAAGATAGAAATGAAATATAATTATATTTAGAAGGGATTTCCAACATTACATTTGTTTTTTCTTATTTTTTTCTATTTTAAATTAAATTAATTGCAGATCAAGTGAAGGATATTTTATTACACTTCTAATATGAGCAATATTTAAAGTTTTCTTCATATTTGCAAAGTCTTTTCCGTATTTTCTATAATTAGCCTCAGTTAAATTAAAACTCATAAACTATAATTTGGTATTATTTTTATGTTACAAAAAGAAATTAAGCCTTAAAGAGATTTGGTGAATTCTTCAGATTTACCCAAAATAAAAGCCAGAGCTGAAATTAAGGACTCACTCACACCTTAAGACTCCAAGACAAAATGTGAATTGCACTTTTTCTTTTTTTAAAGCATTTGATTTTTGAATAATACATACTAAGTGCTTTCTTTGTGTTCCAGCAGTAGGTATTCTAATGCTGCTACTTCCATAAATATTAAAAGTAGGATTTAGTAGGCATTCTAAATAACTCAATTATGAAATGTATTGTGTTTGCTGAGATGCAAAATTTTTCAATAAAGGCATTTGTTTATCATTTAGATGAGAGTTAAGCTTATATTAAAAAATAATTTGAAAAAAGATAAAAGTGTGTTTTTCTATTTGTTTCAATAGGAAAGTAACAGGTGATGCATTCTTAACAGGTTAAGAAATTTGTGCAAGATACAGTATAATTAGTAAATAGCAAATCCACAATCAAACCTCTGCTATCTAATTTCAAAAATGTGTTCTTAACCTCTAAACTACAATACTGCATAATCATGTTTACTTTAGTGAGTTATCCCAACATTTAAATAGATAATAAAAAGTAGTTGTGTATTTTCAAATCCATTTGAAAAATCTAGGAAATATTCAACCTCTTTATTTCCTATAGTCTTCTGAATGTTAAAAGAAATGCTGTTTTTACCTTTATTTTCTTAGCTGTATAGATATTGGTATTCAGGCCCATGTTAGGATTTAGGATATAAATTGTATGCCTATAAAATTTTCCATTTTGTTAATGTCTTTTATGTGGCAAATTCCTCTTGTTCCTTATTATGGTCTATGAGTATAATGATTGGGTAATGATATCCAATATTCTGAATCATTTTATGCACATACACCATATTCATGCAAATTCGATTTGCCTAATATTCTGGTCTTTCATTTGCATTTTCATAGCACCAGTTGAGTATTATGAGGTAAAATTATATTGACTGGCTTCAATATTTTAGAAAGTTAAATCATCATTACATGGGAAATGTTTGAAGGTAATTAATTATCAATGAATCATGAAAAAATATTCTCAAGGCACACATCTTGAGTCATAATGTGATAATAGCTACATGTCCTAAAGATTTATTTTAGACTGATGGTATATAGTCAATGCTTTAATTAAAAAATTAAACTGAGTTATTGTAAATAGAAGATATTCATTTTTAAAATTGAAATACCAACATGAATATGTTTATGCAACTCTATGCTGGTACAAATTAGATGCAAATGGCACAGGTACTAATGGCACAAAAAAATCCAGAGACACCAAGTACATGATAACATAAATGCATTAATGACTTTTATGCAACAAAATTATATTGTAAAGTTTACTGCCACTAACTTTTTAAATAAAAATAATAGATGGATGGATGGATATAGGTGGTAGGTAGGTAGGTAGGTAGGTAGGTAGGTAGGTAGGTAGATAGATAGATAGATAGATAAATTAAAACTCCTACTTTGAATAATTTTTGCCCTTTATCTCTGGTTAAAAAATGAGAGTTTTTAAACCGAAAGGCTGGGATCAGGTAATGAAGCTGAGCCAGCTGCAACTAGGTAGGTATCTTGGTGCTAAACTAAAGTCCAGCTAAACATTCTCAAGGGTCTGATTTTAGGAATTATAAGCAAGAGAAGCATGATCAACCAATACCCTGAGGTATGAAAGGGCATGATAAGTGTGTATGTATATGTGCACTTGGTTTTATTTGATCAGTATTTCTCAGTCCTACCTAAGCATTAACATTAGTCTTGAGTCTTTTCAAATATATGGATAACTAATTTTAACACCAATATTATTGAATCAAAATATCTGGTAATTTCAGGGGTTATATATTTAAAAGTTTCCACATGTGATTCCTTGATTAATACCTAGCTTTACAGAAAATAAAGTAGGAAGTGGATAAAGACAAAGCTAACCTATACTTGGGGAACAGCTCTGAATGAGACATGTGTGCCAAAGAAAATGAAGAAAGAATGTGATTTCCCAAATAGAAGAGTTTTATATAGAGAAAGAATAGAAGCTGAAAACTAAGTAGTTTCACTCTAATTTGGTAACTAAGAGATAAGAGCTGATTTCCAAAACTAAAGTTACAGTTAAAAAGTTGCATCGAAGGATGCAACTAAGATTCTGCATGAGGAGCACCAACGATGGGCTGAGAACAGAGGGAGGGAGGGAGAGACAGAGAGTGAGAAACATCCATGTGAGAAGGAGACAAGTGATTTCTGCATTTTAGATAATATTTGGATAAGCTGGGTGAAATAAAATACTGTATAAATACATATTTCACCCATTTATTTTTACATGTTTTAAATAAACGTGTGGTGACTAGAAAACTAATTACATATGTAGCTGGCAGTATATTTCTTTTGGACACTGCTGGGCTAGAGCTCATCTAGGGCTGACTAAGGTCTGATTTTTCTAAGCACAAACATTTATTTATGGTCAAGTCCAATTCAGAGAGTCTATCACTGCTCTTTTACCGCAAACCCTAGGTGCGACACACGCATGGTGCTCATTTTCATGGAGAAAGATGGCAAACAGAATGGTTACTTGACATCTTCACTTTGGTATCTAATATTGTTATGGATGAAAGCAAATCCTGACTTCACCAGTAATGTCCCCCACTTCATTTATTTATTTGGAGCAGGAGGGATTGTTCTGGGTGAGAATGTTGTAGATACCTTGACTCTTGAGTCTCATACCCTTTACCTCTAAAGCTAGTTACCTGTTTGACTTCCTGTCCTACTTTGTCAGTCTCACCCCACACCTTACTTTTCCTCACATATGCAAAGAATCTAATCTTATAACACCTCATAATCTTTGCACATGTTCTTCTCTACCTAGAACACACCTCCCTAAGATCCTTATTTATCCCTAAGATTTGTTACTGTATCACTTCATGACTTTCATATATATCTTATTATCAATAAAGCTCCTTCTAAACACTAAACTGCCCTCTCTCTCCCACTGCCCCTCCTCTCTGTCTCCTTTCCCTGCTTTGACATTTTTCTGAGTGTGTATTTCATGCATGCAATTATATGTATATATGCATACAGAACTGTGTAAGAAAATATATTTTACTAATTCATGAGAGAGAATACATATCAGGATTTTGGCCTGGATTTGCTCACTGCATTGAAAAATGCTAAATATATAATTTTTAATGGATTGACAACTCATCAATTTTAGAAGGGGGCTGGTATCCATATTGTCCAAAGGCCAATGTCTGTGGCTGGCAGTGGGGAATCTTTGGACAATAAGAAAGGGAGTATTGCTTACCCAATTTCTACATCCATAGTAAGAAATTACTTATTAGAATCACTTATAAGTTTTACATAAACAGTGCAATGTCTTAGTATAAATATGACAATAATTTGCTGTTTACGAGAAATGAGCCACTGCACCTGGGGAGTGTAGTGTCATGTCACACTCCTTTAGTATAAAAGCTTTACAAGAGAAAAGGTCACCCATGATCTGATCTATGACAACCTCTCTTCCATCATAACAACATTCTCCTCCTCTTTTCATGCTAAGCTCCAATCTGTTTTCAAAGTCTTTGACATGGCACTGCCTCTCCCTAGAGCCTTGTTTGCTCAGTCTTCACATGACAAGTTCCTTACTCTTTGGGTGTCAGCTTAATAGCAGTGCATAATGTGCAGTCCCTCTAAATGACCAACCTTGATTTCAGCAACATTTTCATTGACTTTATGACTCCTGTCACAACTTAAAGTTTATCTTGTTAATATTTTTTACTTATGTATTTGTATCATTTATCAGAATAAAAGGTCTTTATTGAAAGCAATAGTTCTTGTGCAATACAGCATCCCTTGTATTTAGCATACTACCTCCCATGGTAAAGGCACATGACAAAGTTATAAGCAATACCTTAATTACTTGCCAGTAAACATCTGTCAGGCCCAAGAAATCTCTCTGTCTATGCATGGCTGGACCTTCCTGCTGGGTCAGCCAGGGATACAGCCTTGAAGCTAATCTGATTCCCAGAGCCCCAAGAAGAACCAACATGGCAACCCTGAGCAGACAGGTGTCACCTTCTGTTCTAATGTGTACAGAGCCTCCTTTGTTCCAATGTGTATATAAGATGCCTTACTGTAAGCTAAGGTGTGCTGCTGCTGCTGTACAGGGTGGGACAAATCATGCACAGAACACCAACACCCCCACCACCACCACCAAACTGCCCAGCAACATAGAAACAAGAGGGGTGCAGGAACGCCTGCACTCTGCGGTCGATAACATAAGTGCAGCTGTGATAGTGTGGAATAACTGTACATGGGGACACTGACACTCTAGCTGCCTGGCCAGTGTGCTTATAAACCTGCCACCTGCAATAAAGCATGTCAAATCTCCTCAAGGCTCCATCTATGTCCTTCACCAGACCCGAGGCCTGCTCACTATCAGAATCTGCTAGTCCAAAAGCTCTAGGACCTAACAACATCTTAAGTCATATTTTGGGGAGATGAATTGTGTTAATATTGAAATTCTATTTACCCCAGCAAATATGTCCTACATATTGTAAGGGTATGGATTTGAATATTGGTTTGAGAAGCAGAAAAATAGTACAGTGGCTTACATAATTACAAAGTTTTTTTGAACACCGTACTTGGTGTTGTCTTGTTAGATATAAGGGAGAAAAAAGACTTAAAAAATGGTAGAACATTTTAAAATTCAAATGTTATAAAATCCATGCTTAGTAGTTTCTGAAAAATGCTTGTAAATTATTGGCTTCTTTTTGTCATAATAGTCTCAAGATTGAACTATAATGTAAAGACTTTTTCTTACTTTTTGAAACTATATTACAACATTATTCTCCTTCTCTACTAAAAATGGCTCATTCTGAGCACATTCTGTGTTTACTGTGGATACAGTCAATGATATTTCCTTTTTTTAAAAGAGGCTATAATAATTCTCTTGGAATAAAGTCTATTGCACTGCCTAATATTGGAAAAACCCAATATGCCATAGAGTTCCTGTTCTATTTGTCACTATTGAAGCCAGCAAATAGAATTATTTTAACATAAAAATTCACTTAAAAAAAGGCACCCTGAAATAGAGGTCAGCATCTTCATTATTCTTGATTAACATCTGTCAACCTTTAATAGCTAAAAAATACACTCTGAGACATTTCCTTTTGGAAGGATAACAGTGAAGATAATTTTTAAACTGCATCATGAAAAGTGAATTTAAAATACCTTTGTTAGGAAGCAACTTAGGTAAAGTGATTTGCACTTTCATATTTCTTGACAAGGAACTGAATTTTCCAACAGATGGAAACATAAAGGAATGATATAAAAAAAATATGGATCAATTACTTTTTTCATTGTCCCCCCGCAGCAAACATCATCTCATTTAGAAAATAGTCTGTCCGGAAAAAGTCCAGCCATTGTTAATATAATGAGAATGTTTTGTGTGACATTGATGTAATCCGGCAGCACATACATGAACAATGACAACATCACTGTACTAGTCAACAGGATTGGTAGATGGTGTTGACTGTCTGGCTATTGCATTCAAAATAACTAAGGAGTAGAGCTGCAAATGTGCATCAAATTTTGCATTACGCTTGAACATTCCTCCATGCAAACAATTTGAATGATTCAAAAGGCCACAGTTACGGGCAACTGGTGATTGGCAGCTTCATCTATGGGCTACTAGTGACTGGCAGCTTTGTCATGACAATGTACCAGCTTATGCATCACATTTTGTGCAGAATTTTTTGGTGAAATATCAAATAACCCAGGTGACTTGGCCCCACTACTGCCCAGATTTGACACCCTGTGACTTCTGGCTCTTCCCAAAACTAAAATCACCTTTGAAAGGGAAGATATTTCAGACCATCAATAAATACATCAGAAAATACAATAGGGCAGCTGATGGTGATTGAGAGAACTGTGTGAGGTCCCAAAGTTCAAGCCTACTTTGAAGGAGGCTGAGGCTTCACGGTCCTATGTATAATGTTTCTTGAATCTTCTATCTTCTCCAGTAAGTGTCTCTATTTTCCCTAGTACATGGCTGAATACCTCTGGACAGACTTTGTATATGGCAGCATTTTCATGAAAACATTTTAAATCTTTTATTGTACAATAAAGCAAATACAAAAAAAATGAAAGTAGAGATCAATGAATTGTTGTACAGTGAATATTATAACCATCACCCACGTAAAGAAGTGAAACTTCAATAAAGGAACCATGGACATGGACAACAGGTGGGATTGACTTTGTGGGGAATGGGTGGGAGGGAGGGGGACAGAGGGGAGCAAAAAGGGGATGGATGTAATACAACAATAAAATTTTTTTAAAAACCTAATAAAATAGGAATTCACAATTTAAAAAAGAATTTAAAAAAAAAAGTGAAACTTCAGCAGCATCCCTTCATTTTCCTATCTTAATCATGGTTCTTCTTCTAAAACACCTGCTAACCTTTTATAATAATCACTTATTTGATTTTCACTTCTTTAATCCTCATCTGAAGATATGCTTATTGATTACTGATTTGAGAGATAGAGAGAGAAGATTGGTTGCCTCCTGTATGTGCCCCACCATGATCAAATCCACAACCTAGGTATGTGCCTTGACCTGAATTGAACCCACAACTTTTCTGGTGTATAGGACAATGCTCCAACCAAGTGAACTACTTGGCCAGGGCTGTTTTTATTTTTTTAAGGTGTAACTCTGATTAGAAGGCAGTCTAACCCTAATTCTATATGATGGGATGATGAATCCTTCATGTCCAGATCTTGTCTTTTGCCAAGTCTGATATACCTTCTCCCTCCTTGCTGGTCTCCACAGCAGGAATTAATTTTGTTCCTCAAATATGCCACCTCATTCTCACTTCAGGAATTTGTTCTTTCTCTCCATTCCACTGGGAACTCTATTTTCATGATATTTTATTGGCCATTCGGTTTCAAGTCAAAAACTGTCTTCTCAAAGAATTCTTCCTTAAAAATTTTACCTAAATATTCCCTGATCTTGTTCCTAAATGAATTTCTATCCTCATGCCCAACTTTATATCTAATCCTATGTTGAATTTCTTTAAAATATTTTTACCTGTTTATTGTTATGTACTCCTAATATCATGAAAACTCCATGAAGGCAGATGTCAACCCTCTTTTCTCCACTGTAATTGCACAAAAGCAGTTTCTAGCTCATAGTCAAAGTCAATGTATGTTTGTTGCATGACTAAACCACAGTGAAAAAAAAAATAAAGCACATGGTGTAGAATGAATAATTTTGAGATGATGTTCTCTTATTAATTTATATGCAATTTTTGATGAAGAGAGTTTCATTTCTCCTTTCTTTGTGTTTCTATTATAAGCACATATTTGGCAGCTCTTAAAAATTTTTTAACATAGTCATAAAATATAATATATGAATTATTTTTTCATTTACCCCAAAATGATTATTCAATTCTTATTTGGTTAGGATCATTTAACATTGCTGAGTTCCATGGACATTTATGTTAAAGTTAGGTGGATTTTTTTTTTTTTTTTTTTTTCTATTTTAGAGTCACACCAACATACCTCTAGGTCAACCAAGATGAAATACCAATAGAGAAGAAAACGAAATACAGTAGAGGGGAAAACTAAATATAATTTTTTTTTCTATTTTAGAGTCACTCCAAAATCTAGGTCAAGCAAGATGAAATACCTCTAGAGGGGAAAACAAGTAGAGTAAATTCCATCTCAGTTAAAAATGATAAGCAGCTGAATATGGTTGCTATTCTAAAGTTTGATAGTCTTATCCATATTTAAATGACAGCTTAAAGAAATAGATTAAGAAATAACTTATTCCTGGGATATAAATAATAAAAGGCTATTTTGTTTAAAAGATCATTTTTTATTAGAAAAGCAAGATGTTTCTCACAGATAAATTAAAGCAGAGAGATAAGCAAAAGCAAAAGAAATCATAGTTTATTTTTACTCCAACTCATTGTTAAAACCATGGGTAATCAAAGTCTGTATGTGAATTATATCATACTGTGTCTTTGTAACTTTCATTTTTAAAATGTACTTGACACCCTGGCTGGTAGCACAATGGATAAGGTGCTGGCCTGTGAACCCAAAAGTCGCTGGTTTGATTCCCCAGCCAGGGCACATAACCAGGTTGTAAGCCAGGTCTCCAGCCAGGCCCTTGGCTGGAGGCAGGTGAAAGACAGCCATACATTGATGTTTCTCTCCCTTTCTTCCTCTCTCTCTGGAAATAATAAATAAAATCTTTTAAAAAAATAAAATAAAATGTACTTGAGAACATGTCAATGCTGGTAGATATACTTCTGCAACAGAGCTTGTAATTGTTTCATAACATTCCATTGTTTACTATCTCACATATCTCCATAACTTCCTATTTTGATATAATTCTAATTTTCAAATTTATCTCTCTCCTTCTTCTCTCCTCTGTCCGTTTATTTCCTATAGATGATCACATTTATATAGAAACAAGTTATATTTTGCTGAGCTATTTGAAAAGAAGAAAAATCATACCTCTTTCTCTTCAAACACTTAAAAGTGCATTTCCTAAAACTAAAGATGTCATTTTTATAAAGTATAGTTTTGAAAATTAAAAGCATTACAATGACACAAAACTATTGTTTAAATCATAATTCATATTTAATATCATCATTTGTTTGAAAATTTTATTTTATGATCTTTTCCTAAATCAGGATCAAATTGAGGACTAACTGTAGATTTAGTTGTCAAAGCTTATTATGTCCTTTATTCTAGAATATGTTCTCAATGAGTTCTTGTTTTCTACTGTTGACATTTTTTAGTGTTAGAAACAGTTTTCAAAATGTCCCACCATTTATATTGTCCTGTTTCTACATGCTTAAATTTATATTTAGTATTGTTAGTAGGAACAATATGTAAGTTGTATTTCCATGTGCATTTGATGAGGCATTTTATGCCATTTTTTCCAATAATGGTGATTTTATGTGACTCTTTTTTTTCAGTGCTATCATCTAGGTTTTCCACTATAAAGCTACTATTTCCCATTTGTGTTTAATTTAGGAAGAGGTTGTGTAAATATCACAGTCCTTGGGAAAAAAATCATCCATTTGTTTTCAATCCATAATTTCTGTTTTTTATTAGTTGACACTCTACTATAAGAAAAAGCTTTTCTATTTATTTATTTATTTTAAAATTATTTATTTATATTAATACAGCTTATGGGTAAATATATTAACTGATGAGTTTTATCATTATCATAATTATTTTTGATGCTTATATTGTCCTAGATTCGAGCAGTGGGAATCCTTGTCTTTTTGACATGCACTCATGATTTTTAAATTAATATTTTAATGATATCATTGTAGATTCATTGTTATTGTAAAAAACCAGAGACATGGGGCAAATTAAAAAAAAAAAAAGGAGCAGAGTGACTGTGATCAGAGAGGAGGACAGTGGAGGGAGGAAGAGGTGGGGAAGAAGGGGTAGGGTTTAGAGGAGGAGTTAATGTAGAAGATCCATGAACAAGAACAAGGAGATGCAGATTCACTGTGTGAGAGAGGAGGGAGGAACAGGGGAGAGCAATGGGAAAAAAATGAAACAACTGTAATACAACAATAATAAATCAATTAAAAAAGAAAGAATATAGAAATATTTCATGTACCCTTAACTTAGTTGGACATTGGTCTTTGATCAAAAACGTGGTTTGTAAATATTTTCTCCCAATCTCTAGCTTCACTTTTTATGCCAAATAGCTTATCTTTTCATGCCCTTCACATTGACTTTGATAAAGTAAACGTTGTTCATTTTTGATTGGGTCTATATTGTAAATATTTACTTTTATAGATATTATTTTGGGGGGAAAGTCAAAGACTCTTTATCTAGTCTTAAATCCTGAATATTTTCTCACATCTTTTTTGCAGAAGTTTTATATTTTACATCTATGACTCATTTTGAGTTAAATTTTATATAACTATATCATTTAGGACAATTTTCTTTTCTTTCTTTTTCACCATGAATACCCATTTGCTCCAGTACATTTGTTTAAAAGGCTAGCCTTCCTTCCTTAACTTGCTTTATTTGTAAAATCATTGGTTGAGGATATTTATGTGGGTCAATTTCTGGACTCCTAATTTTGTTAAATTCATTTGTATATCTTATACCTCCACCAATACCACACTACAATGTTATGATTAATGTAGTTATGATATAAACTAAAATATTGAGTAAAGTAGTTTCTTCCATTTTATTCTTCTTTGTAAACACTTTTTAGTTATTCTATGGCCTGTACCATTTCATACAAATTGTACAATGTAGCTATGTTTATAAAATATGTTGCCTAGATTTTCATAGAAATGCATTAAAACAATAAATCAATTTGGGGAGAATTGACATCTTTATTATTTTGACTCTTCCAACCCATGAACGTATACCTCCATTTCTTTAGTTTTTTTAAAAGTTCTTTCATGAACAATTTTTAATTCTCATATAACAAATTCTATATGTTATGATACATAAATATTTAAGCATTTAATTTCTTTGAAGAAATTATAAATGCTATTGTGTTTTTAATTTCATTTTCTTCATATTCATTGTCATTTTATAGAAATGTGAAGGATTTTTGTTTATTAATCTTATTCTGAAACTTTGCCTAACTCATTTATTAGTTATATGAGTGTTGTAGATACCTTGGGATTTCTTATATAGATTATCATACCATCTATAATATGGCTATTTCATTTCCTTCTTTCCAAACTATATGCCTTTATTTATTTTCTTGTCTATTATAATGACTAGAGCTTACAGTACTATGTTGACTACAAGTCAGGTAGTTAGATACCCTTACATTGTTCCTGATCTTAGGGACTGTCCAGGTTTCAGAGTTAAAAAAGGGGTCAATGAAATCATGTGTCATAGATTAAATATGTTGTAATAATTTTGATAGTTATTCCAAATAAGTTTGTACCAAATTATACTCTCACTGGTAGAGCATGAAAATTCCCATTTATGAAGCTTTATTAATAGGTGTTTTAGGTTTTCAAACATGTACTGAATTGTACAAGTAAAAGTGGTCTTCGGAAGAGTTAATTTGCACATATTCAATTATTACTGAGATTGAATATTTTCTATATACTTACATGTGTCACATATTTATACTTTTGTAAATTTTTAGTCATGTAATTTGGCAGTTTTCTACATCAGTTCATCTTTTTAAATTATTGATTTGTAAGAGCTCTTCAATTATATAAAACCTTTATTACACATTAAATTCTTATTTGTATTTCAAGTTCCAGATTTTTCCATTCTGCTTCACGGGTAAGTTTGTCAATTCTGATGCCGGTAAGTGTCCACTTTAATCCCTAAAATTGTATAATATATTTTAATGCTTGGATTAAAACTGTTTTACTCAAATTTGAAGCAAATAACAACCAAAGGGTAAGAACAAAATTATGCTACCATATTAAGAGCTTCTAAAACTCAATCATATTCTATTTAAAGCCTTCACTTTTTTCATACTTCACGTAAGCCTGAATCATTCCACCAACACCTTCATTTATATTTTAGCACAATAATTCCCAAAATTAAACTGTTTACTGAATGTGTTACGGAGCTATAACATCTAACATTGCAATATTAGAAATTCAAAAAATGACAGATTACTACATAAAGTTATCTTACCTCAGGTCAGTCAGCATTAGTTACAGAATTCACCCAGATTTGAGTCTACATTTCATGTGCAAGTAAAGCCAGTTATGAGAATTGTCTCTGAAATTATCATAAATACCAAACAAAATGAATGCTGAATGATAACCTCTATTACTATTATTCACTATCATTTACCCTTAGAGTTTGTTTTGGGCAGGAATTATAATGGCTTAAATAGAAGTAAATCATATCCCTATACCTGACTGTAAGTCCTACGGCCAACATTATCTAGGCACAGGTAGATGAAGATGCAGTAATAAACTGTGAAGGTGTTCTCCAATGACAACAGCAGGACATTTATAAACTTTATAGTTAGAACATCTGATATCTTATTTCCCAAGTATTCTTAAATTACAAAGAAAAAAAAATGTTTTAAACAGTAGCTTTTTCCTGGCTATTGTAACTGCTAAATTGGGATTATCTATCTCAGAGGTACCAATAGAGAATGTCAGGAATATATCCTCCAGAACTCCCACTTGCTTATCATAGTGTTTGTTCTTGTTGTTCAACAGACGTTAACTATGTTAGCAAGGGTTATTGTTTAATCTAATTGTTTTCAATTTGTTTTTCTTTTGATATCTTTTCATACAGAAAAGTCAATGTGGAGTTCAAATTTCACTTTTGGCACTTTGGCAGGAGATTTATTTTCTTTGAGCCTCAAATTTGATATAAGGAAAATACAAATATATAAAGTTGCTGTGAAAATTAACTGAAGTAATGCATGGAAAATGCCTAGGATAGTGGTTGGAATATGCTGAGTGCACCAAAATATTGGCAACTGGTAGAGTTCTCATTTTATGGCTACTCTTTATTTTGATGTAAGACAAAGCCAAATTCATTTATTTTTTCCAAAACAAAACAATTACTAACATACTACAAACCCAGTTCCTGCTGACAAATAGAGCTCACATATCTCAGAAATCCCAACCAGGTCTCTGGAGCTCTTCCCTGTACATAGCATGTGACCTCTATTGATTCTCTTGGCCTCCAATGATTTTAAAAATATCAAAGTGGCAGAAAATAATAGGTCAAACATCATTTATTTAGACCTATCGATATGCTTAAAGGGCTAATTAGTTATTAATTATCACATTTCATTAAAAGTAACAAAATCCATAGGAATGGAGAAGCAGGAGCTGCTAGAATAGTATATTCTGAAAAACAGGCCAGCTTCATATGTCCATCCTAAGCAGAGTTTTCTCTGAAATGCAGTTTGACAAAGAAACAAAAGAATAGGGACAATGAGGGAAATATTTGACCTACCTTGCTGACCACTAAAGACACATTATAAGGAGGAAAATTCACATGCCTTAGCAATTCTCAGCCTGTCATCAGAATGAACTACATGGAAGGTAGCTCAGCCATTACTTTCAGCATCTTACTGTCAGCTATTATTGGAGGTATCCAGGTATGCACAAGGATTACTGAACTGGTGGTACAGCTCTACCATTTAATTTTGGTCTGACTTTCATGCATCCTTTGGGGAACTAAGAGCTAGACCAAGCAATTGCTATCCGTGGTCCAATTGAGACCAAAATACCCTAATTGTTGACTTAGCTCAGTCACAAGTTGTGGAGGGAAATAGATACTCTGGCTGATAATTTATTGATTGATTGATTTCATGGGATTTAAAATTTTTAGTTTTTATTTAGACAATGAAATAAGATAAAAAATTAATTAATGTTTTTGAGCATATTATTTGCCTATTTGATGAGGCTATAATCAAGTGTGGACTCAGATATGCTCCCAATTCTGAGGAACTCACTGTTTTGTTGAGAAAAATGAGAATAAAAAATTGAATATCAGAAACCATAGTTCAGATAAGTCCTCTGAAATAGTGGTGCATGATGTTATGAAAATTTATAATAAACATTTTCCCTTGTCATTGTGTACAAAATAATTTTGCCTGAGGAGGAGATAGTATTTGAGCTGGAATCTAAAGGATACAGATATAAAGGAAGCTTAACACCTTCAAATGTACTAAAAGGAAGCCCACCGTGACTACCATGGGGGTGGGTTAAAATGTGAAGAGAGAGATAATCAGGTCAGACCATCATTCATCAGTCATTCACTTATTCGCTCATTTATTCAGTGAACATATATTGAGCCCTAATTGGATTGCTTTTTATGTATTGAGACTAGAGCAGTAAACTGAAAACTTCTCTCAGTCAGATAATGTGAGGTAATATTCAGTACTTCAGATAATTAAATCAAGCTGAAACAATGGATATTTCAAGTTTTGAAGTGAAACTGAATGTTCAAGAAAAAGGCTTTTTTGAAGAAGTGATATTTCATGGAGGAAAAAAGGGTAAGAAAAAGCTATTCATCGTGAGAACAAGGGTAAGAACATTTTTTGCAGAGAAACAGCTTGTGAATGACCTTAGGAAAGTAACAAGCTTTATAGTTAAAAAGGACAAGGAAGAGTGCAATGTGACCATAGCATAATGAGCAAAAGTGAAAGAGGACTTATGTGACACTGGAGAAAGAGGCAGGAGCTAGATTCCAGGGGTTAGGCACTTAGTTGTATTCTCAGAGTGATGTTAAACCTTTAGAATACATGTTGATGTTAGGCATGGGGGTGGAAACATGGAATCAAGAATTAGATCACCTAATTTTATTTTAAAATCAGCCTGGCTTTTGGATATAGAATGAACTCTATGGGGACGAAAAAAAGAAGATTAGTTAATAAGGCTGTTAAATCAGTCAGTTTGGGAAATTATGACAATTTGGACCATAGATTAGATGAACACAAGGAGATTGATCTCAGGTTGACAGGCATTCAAGAGCACGTACTGATACATTAGGCCAAGGTTGAAATGAAGGAAGAAATAAGGATGATCCCAATTTTTGCCTTAAAATGCAACATGGATGGTAGTGCCCTTGACTGAAACGTGGAGAATGGGAGAGAAGCATTTGAAGAAAACATTTCAAGTTCACAAGTTCTGTTTTGGACAAAGTTTGAAATGCCCCATTACAGTCAAGCAAAAATACCAGGTGTGTAGCTTGATAAACAAATCTGAAGTCTCAGGAAAAGCTCAGGGCTGAGCATAAAACCTTGAGTGCCACCAGCACAAATAGTACAAAATGAGTGTCTTCAGTGTAAAATAAAGATATTTAAGGTAAGTGGACTCATAAGACTCTGAGTTAGTTAGATCTATGTCAAATTTAGCCTTTATACACTGAACAAAATTACACCTTTCCTTCTATGTGAATCGGTTGAGGTCAAATAGGGTATCTACATGTAGCTTTCCTCAGATCAACCAGTTGCCTTTGACAGGAGTGGAGAGGAGCCAAGGCATCTACAATTCCTACCCCTCAGCCATCAGCCTGAGTACCAGTCTCAGCCTGGAGTCTACCAAGAAAACATTTTTTTGTACAAATTTTTAATAGTTTTACTTAAGAGACTATATTTTCCACTTTAAAATACAGTTCCTAACAAAGTGCATTATTTCCTTTCCCTGTGCACATAGTCCATATTCAAATGTCAAGAATGCTCAGTTTTATTATGCAAAAGCAACTTTTAAAACTGCTATGGAATATGCTACAAATTTGTGTCCTTCAATATTTTATGTGGAACAATGCTAAATCTAAGTAAAAGGTTGCCTTAATCAACCTCTTCAATGGTGGTCCCAGAGAAGGCAACCCTAGATAGAGGGGTTCCACCCCAGGGAAGCCCCTAGGGAAGCCCCCAGGCATTTTCCCTGGCATGCCTCTGCACTCTGGTACAGCTTAGCAATGATTGGGTTGCAGACTTTTTTGAGCTCCTTCTGCTGATGTTCAAATTCTTCCTTTTCTGCAGTCTGATTCTTATCAAACCAGTTGATGGTTTCATTGCACTTGTCAAGATTCTTCTGTTTGATCTTGCTTTGAAGTTTTTCTTCTTCAACAGTTGCTTTCATGTTGAATGCATAGAATTCAAGTGAGTTTTTGTAAGATACTTTCTCATCTTCAACTTTATACTTCTCAGCTTCCTGGACCATGAGCTCAATGTCTTCCTTGCTCAGGCAACAGTTGTCATTAGTGATAGTGACCTTGTTGTCTTTTTCTGTACTTATCCACAGCAGATATTAAGGATGCCATTGGCATCAATATCAAAAGTGACTCCAATCTGAGGATCACCACGTGGTGCAGGAAGTATGCCTGTGAGTTCAAACTTGTCCAGCAGGTTGTTATCCTTGGTCATGGCAAGGTCACCTTCATAAATCTGAAAGAGCACTCCAGGCTGGTTGTTGGAGTAAGTGGGGAAGGTCTGTGTCTGCTTGGTAGGAATAGTAATATTGCACTTGATGATGACAACCATGACTCCACCGGCAGTCTCAATACCAAGGAAGAGAGGATTGATACCCAACAGCAGCAAGTTTTGAACATTTTCAGATTTGTTCCCAGAGAGGATGGCTGCCTGGATAGTTACACCATAAGCAATAGCCTCATCAGGGTTGATGCTCTTATTCGGCTCTTTTCCATCGAAGAAGTCCTGCAGGAGTTTCTGAATCTTGGGGATATGGGTAGAACCCCCCACCAGGACAATATCATGGATCTGGGACTTGTCAAGCTTGGCATCCTGAACGACTTTCTCCATGGGGTCTAGGGTGTCACAAAAGAGGTTAGCATTCAATTCTTCAAATCAAGCATGGGTGTTAGAGGTATAGAAGTCAACCCCTTCTAGAGTGAATCAATCTCAATACTGTCCTGGGTGCTGGAAGAGAGAGCACACTTAGCATGTTCACAAACAGTACAATGAACAACCCTCTTGTTTTCACTAATTTCCTTCTTGTACTTGTGCTTAAACCCTGCAATGAAATGATTGGCCATTTGGTTGTCAAAGTCTTCTCCACCTCAATGGGTATCACCATCTATAGACTTGACAAAGAGGAAGGAAATCACAGGAGCCTACTTGGAAATTCTATTACTAATGCTGACATCACAGTACCTGCTTACTCCAATGATTCTCAGTATCAGGCTACCAAAGATGTTAGAACTATTGCTGGTCTCAGTGTACTTAGAGTCATCAATGAGCCAACTACCACTTAAACAGTGACAGTGGGGCTGAAAGACATGTGCTGGTCTTTAACTTCTCTCTCTGGCATTCTACTTGGATCTTGGGCCTGCCAGCATCATCCATCACCATGAAAAGCCAATTCTTCATATCAGATTGGACAATGGCATCATCAAATCTTCATCCAGTTAAGCATTTGGCATTAAAAAACATTTTGGTAGGATTCATTGCAACTTGATTCTTTGCAAGCATCACCAATCAGTTGTTTAGTGTCAGTAAAGTCAATTTAACTTGGGGTGGTTTTGGTTTCCCCGATCATTGGCAATTATTTCCACTTTTCCATGCTGGAAGACACCCACACAAGGGTAGGTGGTACCAAGATCAATGCCAGCTGTAGGTCATTTAGACATGGTGGCTTGAGTGCATGCTCAGAATGCAAAGATGCAGACTAAAACAGCTCCCCCATGTTCAGTGAGTGGAAAACCATTTTTACTATGATCTTCTTTTCCTGTTTGATAACACATTCAACCCTAGTCTCTCAAGACACCCAGATAACCTTCTTCCACATACACTAATCTAATAAAGATATGAACATTTCCTATTTTCTCTCCTCATCACATCTTTCCTCAATTCCAGAAATCCTTCAACTATGCCCAATGGTATTCAAAGACCATCAGAAGTAAAATATTCTTTCACTCTCTTCTCAATATTTCTAGTTATTTTATTGTGCTAAACAAAAATACCTGGCTTCTCCCTGAGGACACTGTCTCCCCTGAAATCCTCTAGGGTGGTAGACAGTATTATTATGCTCATTGAACTGGTAGGTGTGGTATGGGTCTTTTTGCCACTCTTTGCTATGTTCATAAAATTCTACAAACTGTTCCCTAAAACACTCAGCTTTGAATCTCACGTCAATGGATTATGTGAATTCTCATAATTTGCTACTTATCATTTGTTACTCATTCAACCTGGTGTTCCAATGATGTCTGTTCTTGACTTGTCTTATTTCTTGACTTCAGTAATATACATATTTGATCCTGAGAATCACATGGATCCAGATTTCTTTAACGTACCATCCAGTGACCTTGCCCTCCTCTTGGCCTTTGCCACACTCACACAATTTTATCCAGGACATAGTATTACCCATGAAGACAATCCCTATAATAACAATCTATTTTCTTATGTCTTTTATTGCCCACTCCTCCAATTTATTTATCCTACTAATTTTCTTCTGACATTCAGATCTTTTGTGTTTTCTTCTTGCTCCTAAACTAATGATCAATTACCATGATCAATTATTATAACCCCTTTTACCCACACATTCAACTCTCTGGCCTAATATTGTTATTCGCACCAAGGAAAATAATAAACATGTTTAATTACACTTTTCTGCCTTCACTACACCTGAAATTGATGTAACACAAATATTTAAAAAGAACAATATACAACTACATTGACTTCCATGACTGCTTCATTCTGACTCTATAATCATAAACCTAAAATAGTCCTAAATGTTTCCCAGTAATCCCTACATGCATTTGCTCTCCTGACATCCAAGATACAATTTCATAATTTCTAATCTTTTCTCAGACTTTCAATACCTTCTGATGAAGACTTGACTCCATCATCTGCCATACAGTTACCCAATTTGTCAATTGCAGTATATGTCTAGCAGTATTCATGTTAATCCACATCTCCATGGAAGACAACTATCAACTGGAGAACAGTACTTATGTACAGTTTCCTTTGTCCTTATTCTTCATACTCCACTCATGTCCCAAGTTACGCAGGTCAGCATCATCTTTTCCCATGCCCCCCCTTTAAATGAGGTAACTTCATATATTTTTAATTGCATTAAATCATTTTATTACACTTTGCATTCTATCCTGGGATCTCTTGACTCCCAAATTGATTTTTCTTAAATTTGAATATATTAAGGTTCAGTCTTTCTTCAGTAAAGTTCTATGGATTTTGAAATGAATATTGTCACATATTCATCATTACATAATCATGCAAAATATTTGCTTAATTTTCTCCTTCCTCAAGCCCCTGACAACCACTAATTTTTTAGCATTTCTATAAATTTGCCTTTCCCATATTTCATATAATTAAAATTATACAATTTATAGACATTTCAGGTTGACTTCTTTTTTATTAATTTATTGTTGTTCTATTACAGTTGTCCCATTTTTCCCCCATTTTTCTCCCCTGACCCACCCACCCTATCCCCTCTCCCATAGTCAATCTCCCATAGCCAATCCCACACTCTTACCTATGTCCATGGGTCATTTATACTAGTTCTTTGATTAGGCCCTTCCCCTTCTTTCCCCTCTTCTCCCCTCTTTCCCTCCTCCCCTCTGGTCACTGCCAGTCATTTCCTTGTTTCCATGCCTCTGGTTCTATTTTGCTCATTTGTTTGTTTTGTTCATTAGTTTCCTGTATTAGGAGAGATCATATGGTATTTGTCTTTTGCTACCAGGCTTATTCACTAAGCTTAACACTCTCCAGGTCGATCCATGCTATTGCAAAAGGTAGGTGTTCCTTCTTTCTTTCTGGTACGTAGTATTCCATTGTGTAAATGTACCATAATTTTTTGATCCCTTGATCTACTGTTGAGCACTTAAGCTGTTTCTAGGACTTGGCTATTGTAAATAGTGCTGCTATGTTCTTAGGGTTGCACAGGTTCCTTTGAATTGGTGTTTCAGGATTCTTTGGGTATAATCCTAGCAGTAGAACAGACACGTCGCCAAGGAGGACACACAAAGGGTCCATAGGTATATGAAAGGATGCTCAACATCAGTACCATCAGAGAGATGGAAATTAAAACCACACTATATCACCTCACACCTGTCAGAATGGCAATCATTAACAAATCAACAAACAATAAGTGTTGGCAAGGATGTGGAGAAAATGGAACCCTAGTGCATCATTGGTGAGAATGCAATCAGGTTGACTTCTTTTACTTAGTTTTATGCATTTACATTTCATCCATGTGTTTGTGAATGTTGTTAGTCATTGCATTTAAGCACTCAGTAATATTCCAAAGTATGGATGTACTGCAATTTATTTTTCCAGTCACTCATTGAGGGACATTAGTGTATGCTTCCAGTTTTTGGAAGGCAGCTATGCTCACCACTATACCACCAACACCAGTTTTTAATGACAATGAATAAGGTTGCTGTAGATTTTAGTATGGACATAATTTTTGAATCAGTTGAACAAATACAAGCACCAATAACAGTGACAGGATTCAATAAATATAAGAAGAGTAAGGCAAAGTGCTAAAATTGTAAAATAGTTAAAAGGTATAACTAGGGTTAGGTAATTTATAACAACAGGGAGGCATTTAAACAAGGAGGAAGGAGAATAATTTGGAAATAATACTAGAAACAGTTTTTAGCATAGCTATTGTTTAACTTCTTTCACAATATTTAAATTAATTAAAGGTACATTTTCCTCTGTACATGTGGAAGAAATATAGCTTTATCCTATTTATATCTAGAAGATAGTGAGTTATTTATATATTTTTTAAAGCATCAAAACTAACTGTAGACATATTTCTTTGATGTAGACAAACACTATTTTCCTTTATATCTGACAGTCCTTTAGTCAAAAACTAAAGGACTAATTTTGAAATATATAAAGGGAGTTAAATTGCAAATGAAGAAAATATTGGTAACATTTCCAAGTTGAGTTTTCAACAATTCCTACCTGAAAAAAAAAAAATGCATAATATAGGGCCCTGTTATCACAGGAAGTTAATAATTACTGGTAAAGATTATGTGGGTTTCTGTCAAGACAGCTGTGGCTTTGTGATCTCAAGTACAAGAAAACACTGAGCCTTAGGATTTTTTTTCTTCAGAATTAATAATTGCTAGTGAATGAATTTCATTCCTAGAAGTGTAAGAGCAAATATGAGGACAATCTTGATTAGCAAGAGCTAAAAGCCCACTTCACAAAAGGACCAGCTGAAACTGCCAATGCAACTAAGAAAAGAGGAAACAGGACAGAATTTTGTTCACAAAGATCACATAACTGAATTACTAAGGCATGCCCTGGCTGTATTAGCCAGACACAATGTGCATAAATTTCCTATGGATCATTCCTGTTGATATAAAATGCTATGTAGACTTTAAAATTCCATTGTAAAAGAAAGATTTTAAAATATTTTGACATAAATTGATAAATAAAAACAGCAAATTCAGGAAAGCATATACAGTATTTTTTTTAAGACAAGGTGATAGACTTGTCAGTTATCACAGTTTACTTTCTTAGCTCCAGATCCATCCATCATTGTGTACTTGTCACAATATAACTAGGTGTTATCTTTTTTTTCTTTTAAAGTATATTTTATTGATTATGCTATTATAGTTATCCCAATTTATTCCCTTTGTACCCTCCTCCCAGTACCCCCTTTCCCTCCAGCAATCCCTCCTGACATAGTTCATGTCCATGGGCCATGCATATAAGTTCTTTGGATTCTCCCTTTCCTATACTGTTCTTCCCCACTCCCCCATACTGTTCTTAACATTCCCCTGTCTATTTTGCTCCTACCAATTATGCTTCTTGATCCCTGCACCATTTCCCAATTTCTCTCCCTTCCCCTCCCAGCTGATAACTCTCCAAATGATCCCACCTATGATTCTGTTCCTGTTCCAGGTACTTACTTACTTTGTTTTTGCTTTTATTTTTTAGATTCTGTTGTTGATAGTTATGAGTTTGGTGAAGGAATTAGAGATGCTAGTCCAAGAAGTGCAGAGTCCCAAATAAGCTAGACCCAAAGAGGACTACATCAGGCCATGTCATAATTAAAATGCCAAAGGTTAAAGATAAAGAGAGAATCCTAAAAGCAGCAAGAGAAAAGAAGAACTACACACAAAATGGTTCCTATAAGACTGTCAGCTAATTTCTCAAAAGAAACATTGCAGGAAAGAAGGGGCTAACAAGAATATTTAAACTGATGAAAAGCAAGGATTACAACCCAGATTACTCTATCCAGCAAAGCTAGCATTCAGAATGGAAGGGCAGATAAAGTGCTTCTCAGACAAGGTAAAGCTAATGGAGTTCATCATCACCAAGCCATTATAATATGAAATATTAAAGGGATTTATTTAAGAAAAAGAAGATCAAAACTAGGTGTTATCTTTCAATTGTCAGAAGACGTGCTAGAGGGACACTGCAGGACGAAAGGGGTATCTTACTGATTCCCATATGTTTTTTTCTCTGTTTTCTCCATCGGTCCACTCAGTAATGCTCACCTTCTAGCAGTGTACTAGTTTTGATCCACCATCATGGAACTAGCTGAATCCCAGGGTAACCCAATTATTTCATCATCTAGTAGACTTTAGCCCTGTCTTTGCCAATAGAGTATGAATTTCACCCTTAGAAATGGGGGCTACATTAAAGTTTATGCTATTTTGGTTTACTCTCCCTCAGCTCTAGGCTCTTCATTAGACTTTTGTGTTATTCCCTTTGTAATAGCTAATCTTTTATTAATAGCTAATCTTTATAGTAAACTTTCCCTTTTCAGAGTACAAAGCAACTATGGTCTCTCTCTTCTCACTAGAACATTATTTTTACACACACACACACACACACACACACACATGAATACACCCATGCACAGATACATAAAGAGAGGCTTGCAAGTTATGTTTGAAACAATAGCAGTAACTATTTCTAGATACTTGGCTTTAGGATTTTTTTTGTCTTCTCTCTATATTTTTCTCTTGTCTAAATTCTCAATAACAAACAAATTATTTCCAAAATCTGAAACCATAGAACAATTTTTAGGAGGTATTAATAAATGTTCCTAAACTTAGAAAATAAAATGTATGCAGTATAGTTAAACCATGTTGGCAATCTAAAAAACTTAGGTTGGGAGAATTTTTTTGATTATCCCAGTTTTATAGTGTATTTTCTTACAGGCTTAAAATAAGCATGAAAGAAGTAAAAAACAAAATGAATTCAATGAAAATTGTTAGGCACATGATATTGCAATTCTCATTATAAGCTAATTGCTACTGCAGACAAGAAAAAAAAAATGTGGAATTACTTTCACAAACTTGTCCTAGATAAAAATTGCTCTATTTAGTGCCCTTTAAATGGAAAGTGACAGGGTATAAACCGACCAGACAGTACAGTGGCTGCATTATCAGTGCGCTGACATGGCCTCCTTTGCCTATTCCCTCTGATTTAATGTCATCAGACACAAGGTGATTTAGAACATTCTTGGTAATAATGGAGAGGCTGAAAGCAGATGTGTAGATATTTTTAATGCCTTTTTCCTATCAAGGGTTTGTTCTTTGGCTAAGGCTATTCTGTGGAGATAATTAGTATGTTGCAGAATATAATAATAAAATGAGTATCAACAGCAGATTACCTAATAGTGAGGGAAAATATTTTTATTCTTCCAAAAATGGATTACTTTCCAGTAAAAGTGAAAAATAAGTGTGTGCTAGTATGAGTGTATATATAGATAGAAACATATATATGTGTGTATGTGTATATCTGTGCAAACTTGGAATATCACTAAACTTATTAAATCACACTTGATTGTCCATTAAGTCTACAAATGAAATGTGTTCATGTGACAAAATTGGCTGCATTCAAGCAATGATTATGTATTACACTTTATCTGTGGTGATTCCCAGATATTTCTCTTATACAAGTTGGCCTTTAGCTGAATCATAATCCCTTCACTTACATTGTGCCTTGACTTGCATTCCAACAAAGACACTAATTTAAACACATATGGGCTTTATCCTTTTTTTTTCTTTCCCCCCTGTACTTGAGCAGCCAGGCAGAGCTCCAACAGAGCCTAAACCAGTCTTGAATAATGCAGAAAGGACCTAAAATAAGTCCTCTTGCTTCCTTCTGATGGGGTCTCAATCTTTCATCTTAACCTGGTATCCTAAATGCCTGAAACCAGAGTAAGAGTGCTTCTTAATTTTCTCACCCTTTTGTGTCAGTCTGCTTTTTAAAATTCTTTATTTTATTGATTACCAGTAGCTAGACCTATCAACTCACCAGAGAGAGTAAGATCAGTATAGAATTTTTCCTTTAGCTACAATTATTTAAACTCCACAACTTCTTCCAACATCCTAAATCACCCAACATCCTAAATCACCCATCATCCAATACGGGAAGATGCCTGCAGCTATGCTAAATAAGCTCTTCATTTTACAACTTACACTCCGTTTTATTATTTTCATATAGTCATTATCAAAGGCCTTCTTTCATATCCTGACACCTCAATCTTTTATTCTTGAACTTGTTGTATTTCCCTTTTCCTCACTGAGTCCAAATTATGTCTGACAGAGTCTGAATTATGTTTTATATCTATGATACCTTATTTTTTTATGCTTATAAAATCTAATTTAAGGCCCTGGCTGGTAACACAGTGGATAAGGCACCAGTCTGCGAACCCAAAGGTCACTGGTTCAAGTCCCAGCCAGGGCATATAACCAGGTTGCAAGCCAGGTCTCCAGCCAGGTCCTTAGCTGGAGGCAGGTGAAAGGCAACCATGAATTGTTGTTTCTCTCCCTCTTTGCCTCTCTCCCTTCCCCTCTCTCTAGAAATAATAAATAAAATCTTTAAAAATTTTTTAAAGAAAATCTAATTTAGTTGAAAACTTGAAAGTATTATCATACCTCTTTTATCAATGATCTTTAAATCATTACTTTTGCTTCAATCAGCTTCCATCACAATTTATGTCTCATTTATTCATGCTGCAGTATAAAGCTTTCTTCCTTGGAAACTTTTCCTAATACTTTTTTTTTATAGGTGTCCATTACATATCCCTTTTTTTAAATTGTATATTTTATTACCATTTATTCCCCTTATACCCTCCTTCGACGTCCATATACCCATCCCCCTCAATCCTCACACTGTTGTCCACGTCTAAGAGTCTTTTTTCTTTTTTTGCTCAATCCCTCTACCTCCCCCTCCCACCGACCCCCTAGAGCTATCAGCATGGTCTCCATCTATGAGTCTATGGTACATTTACACTATGGAATACTACTCAGTTGTAAAAAAGATTTTACCCTTTCTGACAGCATGGATGGACATGAAGAACATTATGCTAAGTGGAATAAGCCAGTCACAGAAAGATAAACACTATATGATTTCTAACTCTTTGATGTTCTTTGATGCATGCTTAATCTTAAGTATACTAAACACTGTCAAATTCTCAACATAATGCTAGAGCAAGTGTTGCCAAACGGTTATAAACAGATTAATTTGGGAACCTTCGGAGTCTTTACAGATAATATATGAGTTAAGCTGGATGTTGTGAATGGATTTGGGTAAATTCAGAGAAGGGTGAAGGAGATATTAAAAATTAAGGAAATAATAATGACAAATGACAAATGGGCTGAGTTTACTTAGCATTACAGAAAGAAGTAGATATGTTTGATTAGAATACGTGCATTTGAAAATTATTAAAAAAAGAAACAAGGTGGCAAAATCAGATGAGTCTACCTCTTGCCCCATTTCAATCACTCCTAATGAAACAAGCATCAGGTGAATTAAAATAGTGATATAAAAACTGGTTTCTAACACTATCATTGAAGGATATCCATAAATGATCAACTAACCACACAAATAGAAACATATTTTCATCAATACAAAAAAGTGAAAATAATCACGAAAAATGGCAGACATATTAATAATTTGGTTGTTAAAATGCATAGAAGGCCAGATTTGTAGAGCCATAAGACAAACTCTCATTTTCACTTAAGTGGAAAGAAGAGCACCTTAATAAAATCATATCTAAACCCTTATTTGGAAATGTGAACATAGCTCTGGGATATGCAGGGTAAGAAACAGCAACCAGCAAGTGTTGTGAAGATTGTTTTCATTAAGAAAGTAACTATACTAAGCAGAAAGCCTTCAGGGGAAAGCTTCCCGTGAGAGTTGATGACTAATGAACAAATACCTAAGACACAGAAACCCACCCCCGCTTCCCACACCTACATGCCTACAACCGGGCAACCAAACTGATACAGCACATACTATTCCAAGGCACTGCAATGAGACAATTTGGGATTGAAGTCCAAACTCAGTTGCTTACAGAGTGATTAGGTGATTTAACTTTTAACCTGTTTTCTTATTTGTAAATTGAAATCACTAGAAAATCATCAGCCTTATCAGTATATTGTAAAACATAAGTAAAATAATGCAGGTAAAGTTCTTTTAAGATCCTAGAAGGTAGAGCTTTACTCACAAGAAACATGGATGTAGTGGACAAGCTCCCTTGCAGAGTCATCTTCCAGAAAAATAGAATGTCAGTGATGCACACCCTACTCCCAGAGTGAGAGACCACCACGATTAGAAAGGCATTGTGGTACGTAACTCCCACCTCCAAGCTTCGTTTTAACAATCAGATTAGTAAATATTCTCCTGGAGATTCTATGGAGTTAGCCCACAGAATCCCAGTAAGTGCCACTCTAGAAAACAGACTTTTCCCCCCCATAAACCAATGACATTTATGAAGTACTAAAACTTGAGCAGTAGAAGGAAGTTTACTTAAAACCCAAAAGAGACATGAGTGTACAAATAGACAGAAAATGCAATAGGCATAGGTTTAGCTATTTCAACTATACAATCTACTTAAGAAAGGACTTCCTAAAAGAGATACTAAATGATCAACATAATAATTAAATAAACAAAAGTAATAAATGAATGGTGAGAATAGAAATAATATATAAAATAAAAATAAGTAATAAGGTAACAAATATGTGTTTAGATAGATTTAACAAACATTTCCAAAATTGGAAGATTAATACTGAAATTGTTACAGGAAGCTAGAAGCAGAGGAAGATACGTCTCACCCACTAACACAGCAGTCCTGGGCCTGGTCTAATAATACTGCCAGGTGTTCTGTATTACAGAAAGCTGCTATTAGCTAGGAAGGAGAAAAATCCTTGGAATTCTATGTATTTTTTCCACTATCTGGGAAGAAAAACTTTTACTTCCCAAAGCCAGAAAGGTATCCCAAGGCCCTAAAGGTGGGAAAGGGCCCATAGTGCCTAAAGGAAAAAGCCATTGATACCTTTAGGTGTCCATGTCCCAGTCCTAGATAGCTAGCACCATCCTTCCTCTCTCTCAGCCCACCAACTTTGTAAAGACTTAGAACAAAGGACTTGGTCTCTCTCTTGGTGCCCTTGGCTCTTTACCTAGTCCTCTGGCCCCTAGCTTCTGGCCACACTAGGGCAAGTTTGCCATCCTGACCTTTGGCCACCCTTGTTTTTGCTCTCCTATTCATTAATACATTTTGCATGCACACTGATAAACTCCCTGATCTGTCATTCTTTACTGCATTGACGAAAAGAACCAGGGTTTCTCCAATAACAAAATCAGTGACAAGTTTTTACATTATCGGGTAGGACTGAGCACAGAAACATACAGTAAATTTTATTATAAGATATTTAGCAATATTTGAATTTTAAAACTATTTGTATAAAATATGATGAAAAGTAATCAAATTATGGAGGCTATGTGAACATTCTGAGAAAAATAAAAGGCTATAAGATAATATGGAAGAGAATAACAAATTTGCTTGATAGAAGATGTACTAAGGGAAAAGAAAGGTGAAAAAAAGATGAAGTGACACTTGTCTATAAGTTCTAGCAAATTTAATGTAGCGTATATAAGTCTGTTTTCAAAAAAATGGAAAAAGAGATGATTCATTTATAGAAATAAAGGGGAACATACAAGAAAAATTAAACAGGAAATTATAGGGGCAATATTTAATTCCTATGAGAAGCAGATATATAGCATTGCACTACAGGTATTGAGCTGCATAACAGTCATAGCAAACTTACACAAATTCAGAGGAAAATATAATAGGATAAAAATGAAAAATGATATTAACCCCTGGCAGGAAGAAGTTGAAAAGCTTCTGGTCTGGGATTCAATCACTGCTTTTACAGGAATGATGCTCACAGGGTGGAGGAAATAAGCAGATAACCAGGCGTAATCTTTTTGTCAACTGGACCTCTGGGAATACAGACTAATGCTATTTGCTAGGAGGAAGAGATCTTATAGTTGAATTGCCCCTAACAAGATAACCCTGACTGAGGACTCCCACTGGTAAATAGTACTCAGGATCCATGAGGCATGTTTCCCCGAGGAGCTGCACAACTCTGGCTCTAAGAAAGGAAATGCTCTTGCAGTGGGAAATTATACTATGAGATTTCCCTGGGGGTCATGTCTATTATTCTGGAACAGAAGTACATAACCAATTCAGAAAGATAGGTTCTGAGAACTACCCTTGATGACCCAGAACTATCTGCTTTGAGCCTTTTGTTTTCTCATATTCTTCACAGTAATATTAAAACTTGAACCATATGAGTCTGATTTGATAGTATTTGTGTGTTAACTAAACTATAGATGATCTAAAATAAAGGTAATTGAACTTGAGTATAGTTGAACTTCAAGATGATAATAGAACAAATGCCAGAAAATGTACTGTTTCAGGACAGTTGTGAAAATAAAGAAAACTTGCACTCTACAAGAGAAAATCTTCATTGTGTTCCAGTATATGTTTACAGCCATTAATCCACTTCCGGATGAACACCCACACCTATATTCAAACCCACTCTCAATCATTAAGTTTTTTAAAGTTAATGATAAATGTGATGAAGTATTGATTTTTTAAAGAGGACACTATAAGAGAATACCTCTCAGGCAATGGGAAAAGATGAGCATATATTCTCAGGCAATGGGAAAAGATGAGCAAATTTTTCATTTCAGCTTCCTTTTACCCAATCATGGAATACTGATATTATGGTTTTATGTTAGAGGTGGAAAAACTTAAGAAATGAAAAATTTGGGCTTATTTGTGAATATTTTTAGTTGTGCTCTAATGGACACTTAACAGATTCTCAGATCAGGCAGAGCATACTGTAGCTAATAAAACATAAAATTTTGTCCTCACAACATCCTTTTTATTACTTCAGTACCCCAAAAGCACCATCCATGCTCACTGACAGATGCTTCAAGATCCCAAAAGCACCATCCTTGATCACTGACAGAGTGGGTTCTAGTAGCCAAAACAACAAACTTGTCAAAGTATGGGAGTTGCCAGAGATATTATCCATTGCATTTAAAATGCAAGGGAAATCAGGCACACAGGAATGAAATATGATACATAGAAATGAAGATGTGATTTCAACCAGAAACATCTGATTAAAAAGTCCTTGCTTTACATAATCTCTACATTCCCCCTTGCTTAATGAGTTACATTTTGAAATGTCTTGGGGTACAAAAAAAGCACAAAACAATGCCAATTAGGACATTATCTGCTGTTTCACAATTATTATTGCATTCATGGGTATATGCAACCTTTGATGAGTAAATAAATCCTAGAGATTGATTCCCAGTTCAGAATGTCTCGTATGAGCCATTCATCGTTAATAAACATATGTTAAGTGATTCACAAGAATTCAAATAAATGTACGCCAAATATTCTAGTCCATTGAAAAATCCTTATTGGGAATTTACAATTATATGCTAGCTACTCAGATCAATTGCTTACATTCTCAAATCTGAAATCAAGCAAATCATATGAACATTGGAAAGAAATACTAGGGTCTTCATACCAGAGTGGTATTTATTTTGTATCACTTCCATAAATAGTAGAGAATTGATCCGATTTATATACATTAAAACATAACAATAGTCCTGGCTGGTGGCATAGTGGATAAGGCACTGGCCTGCAAACCCAAAGGCCTCTGGTTCGATTCCCAGCCAGAGCACATAAACCAAGTTGCAAGCCAGGTTTCCAGCCAGGTCTGTAGCTAGAGGCAGGTGAAAGGCAACCATACATTGATGTCTCTCTCTCTCTTTGCCTCTCTCCCTTCTTCTCTCTCTGAAAATAAATAAAATCTTTAAAAAAATTTTTTAAAAATAACAATAATATAGAGATGCAGTCTACTAAATTCTCTAGTTACTTTTTTTATATGGAATTGCAAAAAGTTCATAAACATGCTGATTTTTTTTCTTAGAATATATCACTACTTCACATGGCCAACTGCTAATAATTTTTTCAGGTCTTAGCCTAAATATCAGTTCCTTCATGGTATTTATCATTGTAAATATCACTTCCCATTAGCTATCAAAGCTTCTTACGTTAGAGTCTTGTAATGCTCTGCATGTTTATAACATTTATCACAGTGTAATTATTTTTTTGTGTTTGTGTTCAATCCCTATTTCCTCCTGTTGACATGCTCATCCATGAGAGTAGGAATTTCATCTCTCCTATTCACTGCTATATCCTCAAAGATCTCTTAATCTAGAACAAAATACTTAGTTACATTTGTTTTAAAAATTGAGTAATTTGCAACATTCCTGAAGCACAATTTTTAACAAAATATACTGAATGTCTAGTAGGTAGGAGGAAACAGATAAAAGGTGATAAACCTATTTGTCTCTTCAGGACTGAGATTCAACTCAGCTTTGCCATTTCAGGTATGATTCAATTTATGACTCAAACAAGCCTGTAAAGAAATATCACAATTCTGTTTGAATTGAGCCTACTGAAGAAAATATATCCTGCAGCTGTATACACAACGTTCAGATTTCACCAAGGTTATTGAGGGTCCCTTTGAATATAAAGGAAGCATCTATACCTCAAAAATATGTCCTCTTCTCAGAATACTAATTCTCATTCAATAAACTGGTCTAAGTTGCTAGGCTTCCCCATGTTCCTGACGGGGAAGCTTTCCCTTTACTTATGACACACACATTACACATATTCCTAACACAGAGTTGCCATTATCTTTTCAATGCTTATTTACAGAAAATAAAATGTGCAGAAAAAAACTCATTTCCTAGAAACTTATAGACAAAAAGACAATTTTTTAGGAGCTACATCGGTTGCCTTCCGTACGTGCCCCCACTGGGGATGGAGTCATTAACCTAGCGATGTGCTCTCACCCTGGATTTGGTCTATCAGATTATGCTCCAACCAACTGAGCCACCCAGCCAAGGGAAGACAAAAATAGATTTTTTATTAGTTTATACTAGTTTAAGTCAGTTCACCTAACATTTTCAGCCACAACAGTGAAGCATCTTTGTTCCTTCTGAAGCCCACAGTTTATTACCTGTTCACACTGAACTAACAACTCTAAATCAGACAGATCATGACAAATGTTACAATATAGGAAAAACAATTTATGTATCTTATGTAACAACTTGTGTTAATATGCTAAAATGTAGAACAGAAACAATAGTTTGATTTTTTTCCTTTCTTTCCTTCTGCTTTCTTCTTCTTAAGAAAAGGTTGTGGAAAATAAGAAGACTGGAATAATTTGTTAAACTACTATTATGCACAGCGACAAATAGCATTTCAAAGAATTTAAGTATAATTGACATTTAAAATCTTCCCTGACCACGAATGTGTTGGACACTATTCTGTCCACCTCCGGTAAGTTTTTGTCCGTTCCCACCAGAGCGCATCATGGAACGTCAGAATAAGGGAGAGAAGATGACTGGAGCAGAGGGAAGTAGAGGTTGGAGGGGCCCAGGGCCACACCCCAGGCAGCTTCTGGAAGCTGGAGAGACAAGCAACCGGGTCCTTTCCTAGATCCTCCAAAGGAATGTGGCCCTGGTGACACATTTTCAGTGTCTGATCTCCGGAACTGCTGGCATAAAAAGAAAATTAAAAAGCAGGGGAACTCAGGGGGAGTAAGTAGAAGGTTGCATAATGAATGGCAGGGTCTATGTCCCTCTTTTTCAGGTGGTGGTCTTTGCCAACTGACTCACTTTGGCCAGTGGGAAGTGGACAAAGAAGTCCAGGGATGGTTTGAGGAGCATGGCAGGCGACCCCAATTGATGGTGCTCCAGACGCTTGTGGTCCTTTAGCATGCATCCTGGGAGGAGATGTGCAGGAGAGGCCTGCACCCTGAAGCCCACATTCAGCCTGAGGAGCCACTGCTGAGGACCTGCGGCCCGTAAGTGGGGAATCAGCACTGGCTTTTCTGAGTCACTGAGATGAGACTTGTGTGTCACATAGTGGAGCTGCAGCAGAAGCCAATACCGCTGCCCATTCCCAGTCTGAGCAGAGAGATAGCAACATCTATTGCCCAGAAGGAAGTTGAGCTTAGTATTCTTGAAGCTCAGACTTTCAAGATTGCTGACAGGGGTCCAGTACATTATGTTTTCTAGTCCCCCTTCAGCATGTGTCCACCTTTCAAGGAAATAAATTCTGGGTTAAGGTCATGTCTCATTTTCCCCTCCCCTCCTTCAGCTGCAATTTTAAGTACAAATTATATCACTGTTTCCACTCTCTGTAATAGCATTTTTTGTCACTTCAGTTCAGCTCCTTCCAGATGCAGCTAATTACACTTCCCCAACTGTTCAATTTGGCAACGCAATCAAAAGTCTAAAAACATCTGGGCACTCTTTGATCAAGCAGTTACACTTTCAGAAATTTATCCAAAAGAACAATCAGACAAATTTATAGAAGTGTATGTCCAAAGATAAAAAAAAAAAAAAAAAGGAACAATTCAAATGTCAACCATAGGGGATTGGTTAAACAAGGAATATCAATATAATGGAATACACTGCAACTATTAAGCAATTCAGTAAAAAAAAAAAAAATGTAGAACATAGATAACAATAGTAGTAAATAGTTAATTGTGCATTAACTGAATACACACACATATATGTATATAGATATATTTATCAATAATACAGGAATGGGGTAATATTGTGTTTCTGTCTGACAGAAGTGAAAGAGAGAAGGTAGCTAATTGATTCCTTACATTGGTTTAAAAGTTTACCAGGGTTTGCCAGCAGAATGAGAGTAGGAAAAGAATTCTAAGGCAATAACATAATGGTATGAGATGACTTGGAATTGTTATTGTCTTGGCTAGCACGTAATATGGAAATGAAAGCTTTTATTCTGGTTTTGTTTTGTTTTGAGTAATTTATTGAACTGAGAAGTTAAGTTGCCTGGCATGTACTGAAGTCTTAGTGACCAAGAGGCAAGTCCTTGGTATCTTACATAAACACATTTTTCCAACGCCTGCTCTAGCACTTCACAGTTATCAATTCATCCAGGCCTCATTACAATTCTTTATCACCCCTGGTTACAGGCAAGGAGACTAAATCTCAGGCAAAAACAAGTGATTTACAAAACATCATGAAACTAGTCATTGGAAAATGACTAATACAATCCTAGGTATTTTGGCTCCAGAGCTTATTCTTTAATATATAGATCCAGTCCTTAGAAATAATAAGTTCTAGAAGTAAAATAAAGAGCTCCATATTGAATATATTCATTTTGAGCTATCCTTAGATTAAACCTATATATAACTGCTCACTTATTTGAGATTTTATATCTGAAATGAAAAAGATATTGAAGGTCTAATAATATAGATTTTGAACTTAGTAGGGGATGAAAGCTAATATACCCTAAAATGACACACATTCTAAGATAAATTCAAAGTGTTAGAGCACTGAGAAAAATCCTCTTTTAGGGAAATGTGAAAGGAGAGATCATGAAGAAGGGTCACAGAGTTAGAAAAAGAGGCAGACTACACTGTCGTGGATGAAAAGGAAGATGAAGTGTTAAAAAGGGCATATGCAGTTTGTCAAGGTTTAATCAAAACCTTCAGAAACATTTTATTCACAGAATCTATAAAGTAGATTCTTTAAAATTTTAATAAAATTTTATCATGTTTTCTGACTGTACATTAATAGATCCTGCAAGTGAAATTATGACCTTCATCCCTATAAGTAATAATAATGGGTGGGTTTGTAACAATATTTAATAGCTCTCCTCTCAATTTTCATTTGTCCTTTTATTTAATATTATTAAACTTTATGAACTCTTGCAAAAATGAAGTAATTAATCTTTATAACAGCCTCTCAAGGTAGTTAGATAGCTTCATTATGATAAAAGAGAGAGAGAACATATATTAGTTAAATGAATATTGCAGCATCAGCATCTTAGCATTTTTGATCATCTTTCCAGCCCACAAGGATAATTCTCTTTCTTTTTCTTTTCATAGCTTCCTTTAAATACTTTAATATCCACATCTTCTTTTATTTATTCTCTATGCATTTATTAATTACTTGTTCATTTTTAAATAATTTATATTGGATTTAACAACTTAATATTTCTATTTCCTTATATGTCTTATCCTTAAATAAAATGCATAAAAATATGCTTTTGCGTACTCAAAATTTTTTTATAAATAATACATTTTTAAATGGGCTCAAGAATAATCAATGTGCAGCTCTTATATTCATTTTATGTAGAGCAACATTTATTCTGTTAACTTTAGGACTTTATTGAAAATTAAAGAGAAAAAACACCTACAGTGTTGAGGCTCCTAATTTCAGCATTTTTCTTCTATTGTTGTTGTTGTTATTCTCTATACAAGGGAAATTATTAAATTTCTTCTTGTGTCTGCCCATTGTTTACAATTTTCAGCTTTTTAAATTTATCATTCTTTCATGAAATTCAATTCTTTGAACATGTTTACTCACAATACCATATATTTGTATAAACTGTTGTTCTAAAGTTAAAACAACAGGACAGGTACATTTCATTACAAAATAACACAATTACCTCTCTCCAGATAGAGATTGATAAGCACAATATGCTAGCCAGTTTTGAATATTTCAAAACTCTAAATTATCATTCTTCTTGGCTCCAAGAAAACTGTGTAGGCCTTTGTCAAATGGCTTAGTAAAATATAGATACAAATTGCCTGCAGTACTTGCACATCTATGAGAGTAGTAACCACATCAGAAAAGGAAATAAATTTAGATCCACTAGCTCTTTTCTTGAGTGTCCTTATTAGCTTCCACCACTTAGCCTCAACCCCAAATCATATTTCTGAGTGCTTAAGACCATCCTATTTATATTCTGTCTTTTGGGTTTCTCAAAATTTATGTTTAGCCCTGGCCAGTGTGGTTCTGTTGGTTGGAGCGTCATCCTATAGACCAAAAGATTATAGGTTTGATTCCCAGTCAGGGCACACACCCAGATTGCTGGTTCAATCCCCAGTTGGGGTGACTACAAAAAGGCAGCTGATCTCTCTCTCTCTCTCTCTCTCTCTCTCTCTTTCAACACAATGAAAAAATAGATTAAAATAGATAAAAAATTAGATTAAATAGATTAAAAAATTAAAATTCATATTATACTTAGAACTCTGCAGCATCCATCTTCTTCAGTTATGAAAATAACAGCAATTTCACCAATTGTCTTCTGTTATTTTGTTTTATTTTTTGGAGGTTTTTCTTTATAGTCCCCAAAGATTTTCCATAGTAATTTTCCATTAATTATATTTGATCACATTTGGCATTTTGATATTTTATAATCCAGATTACTTAAGTAAACCAAGTATACACTTTCAAAAGAATGCTTGCCTTTAGTATCAATTGCATTTTTAACTAGATCCTTACCACAATTTTCAAAACAAAGTAATACCATCATTACCTACTTTACATTGTACACTAGGTTATGTTTTCTACAAATGTGAGCTACTAGAATGGCTGTCTTATTTCAGCTGTGCATTTTGATAATCACCATCCCTTGAGATTGACTATGATTGAGTCTAAGCATATAGAAAAACTTTAAAAATAGTGAAAATTAGTTTGTATTTTAAATTGAAAAACATGATTCTACACCTACTGATGTCAAAAAATAATCTATGACAGTAGAATAGTTCTGTTTTACCCTTCAATATATAGTTACTTCATCATTTCCACTTTTTAAATATTGTTTCCCCTCTGCTCTACATTTATTATATCAGATTGCTGATGCAAATAAAACTTGATAATTGTAATCAGACAATAAAAAGCACCTACCATGTAGAATATGTCATCCTTTTGGGTTTTTTATTTTTAGATTTTATTTATTATTTTTAGAGAGAGGGGAAGGGAAAGAGGCAGAGAGGGCAAGAGATATCAATGTATGGTTGCCTTTCACCTGCTTCCAGCTATGGACCTGGCTGGAGATGTGGCTTGCAACCTGGTTACGTGCCCTGGCTGGGAACTGTACCGGTGACCTTTGGGTTTGCAGGTTGGCACCTTATCCACTGTGCCACAAGCTAGGGCTCATTCTTTTTTTTAAGGTGTTAATAGATATGCAGTTAATAATATTTCATAATATTTACTTTCAGAGTCATTGAAAATAACATGTTTTAGAAAAACAATTTTTCAAGAATACTACAATTTACAATATAGAAAACCATAATATCATACTTGTTTACATTTCACTCTAATCAGGCTGAACTTTACCTAACTGCATTTAGATATTAGAAGACATCCAAAAATACTTTGTCAATTTCTCTTTAAAACATGCTAGCCTGTTTTTAATCTTTAGTTACATCATAATCATCTTTAACTTAAAAACGTTTAAAATTATATTTCAGCTTTCATTGAATTGCTTCAGGATTTCAAAATATTAAAGACATTACTGAAATATTAAAATACTATTAAAATTGGGCCCTGGCTGGTGGCTCAGTGGATAGGCACTAGCCTGCAAACCCAAAGGTCACTGGTTCAATTCCCAGTCAGGGCACATAACCAGGTTGCAAGCCAGGTCTTTAGCCAGTTCCATGGCTGGAGGCAGGTGAAAGGCAACCATACATTAATGTTCCTCTCCCTTTCTTCCTCTCTCCCTGCCCTTCTCTTTAAAAATAATGAATAAAATGTTTAAAATACTATTAAAATTGAATACTTTCATTCCTACTACTTAGTAAAGTATTAATAAAACTTTAGGTTTGATTTAATCATACTTTTGAGTTTATGCTACAGGTTTTTTGCTATTTAGGTCATCTCCCTATAATCTCTTTGTATACTTGATTTCTTTTAATTGTATTATCTACAATCTCATTTTTAATTTTCTTCCTACTGATATTATTGAATATCTTCCATTACATGCTCCTTCTATATAATGAAAGCTCCTTCTATATATTTGAAAGCTTATTAAAAGCAAAGATTCAGCTGATAACTCAAAAGTAGAGCAGAATGCCAAGTTGGCCTCCCACTCCCTTAGTGGGGCACATATTCTGCAAGGCCACTGATAAAGGACTTGTACATGGAGCTGCCTAAACTGACTTTGTCATCCTCAGTCCGTGACCCATCTAAAGAGTCTAAATAAACATTTGTTGCTATGGTTAAAGAATGAATGTTTATTTTCAATATGTATAATTGCAATTATTTTCCCTCTCTTCTATCAACACTGGAGAAAAATGCTTTCTTTTCCTGTGGGTCTAGTCAAAGAGGGGAGGAGAGAGGAGGGAAAAAAAAGGCCATAAACAATCACTTAAGAGAGCTTATTACGTGTCTGCCCTGCAGAGTCTGAATCAACAAGTGATGGAGGTCTGACTCAATCTTGCAATAGTCAATCCAAGATAAAGAGATGAATTTGGAGCATGCTGCTTCTCCTGTGATGACAAGGGCCAAGACAAATACTGAAAGTCATCTCATAAAAGATTTGGCCCAAGAAGCCTACCTGGGGGGCTATGAGGCTTCAACAAAGAAAGCCTCACATACTGAAGTGCAAACAGAAATAACATTATGTCATTTTGTCTTGTAAGGTGCATCTCCTGATAGATGGCATCACAAACTGCCCAGCCATACCACAAGCACTGCTCTTAAACATTCCCTGGGGAAGTCTCTGAAAGTATAGAGTGTCCTATTAAATACTTAAATTAAATATATATCTGCCAAGCATTGGCACCTAAACAGGGCAGTGGTAACCATGTATGTGGCCATATGTCTTTTCCTTTCCTCTTCTCCACTCCTAGCACCAACCCTACATAGATCAGAAATCGTGGTAAGTTAGGGAAGTCACAAAATACTAAAAGCATGATGGAGAAATAGAACATAAGTCCCTCACATTCTCTTATACCACTGCAGCCTTCCTACTATAATTAAGGAGAGTGATTTATAACAAACATGTTTTGCATTTTTGATAATTGCCCTGGGTAGTAAGAGTATTTTTGGATAGAAAATGTCTGGAGGACTTTTTATTACTCAAGAGTGCTGAGAAAAGCTATGGTACCTGCCTAATATTTTATTCAAAAGAAGAGAAAAGAGTAGTTCACAGAGCAGGTTTTAAAGAGAGGGGAAAATAATAGGATTGTTTTATTGTTGTTCTAACTCTTATCAAATATAGTTCAGGACATTAAAATTGTTCATTTTTGAAAACATCTTCTCCTCTCTCATTTGAAGTGGGCCACAGAATGATTATAGTAGTGAATCAATGGTTTTAATAAACATTCACAAATTCAAATTCATGTCTATAGATCATGCCCCCAAATTTCTAGGGGTCAGAAATGTATATTATCACAATCAAATAATTTAAGAACGTATCAGTCAGAGAAAAGTAAATGATCAATGATCAAGTATAACCTTTTTATCTAGAACAATGATCAGAATTCATCTTCAGAGCACCCACCAACCACTGATGGAAACACACAAAGAAGGCAACTTCTTTGTCAATTCCACTGTGAGAGTCAAAGAAGTCAGGCATTAGCATTACTGGCTGCCTTGCCAACTTGCGTATAAGAAGCAAGTGACACTAATAAGGGCGAGAGCACTCCCATCTGGGAGAGGAGACCCGTGCTTTGAAGCCCTTTCTTACCCACAAGAAAGCTCTTTTCTCAGCAACCATGATGTGTGTGCGTTTGGCTCCTCACCTAGAACCTGCTTACAACAAGGGTTTACAGGGTCTTTGATAGGAGGAAGGTGCAAGGCCTAGGAAAAGTAGGAGAAGTTAAAGGGATGGGGTGGTATCTGGTTTGCTTGGACTTGCTCTGAGCTTCTTGGATTTCAAGATGAGAGCACCGAAGGTAAAGTTTTCTGGACAACCATAATTAATTCCCAAGAGGGCTTGCACAACTCTGAGCACAAGCAAAGCTGCCATGCATCCACACCAAAGAACTGCGGAGGACAGGGCAAGGGCTGTTCTCGTTTTGCGTGGGGTCCAGGAAGCTGGAGCAACAGCGCTAACGCGCAGGACGGACGGTGCCTTCCACAGGCTGCTGGTGATGAAACCCTAAACCTCGGCTTACCCTAGCAGAGTAACCAGCAAACATTTTGAGGGGAGCTAATGTTGTTCTTGGCAGAGTTGGTAACTTGGGCAGCAAATTAAAACAACAACTTTGAGCAGAAAGTGAAATTCTGGGGAAACTTGGCTTAATGTCCAACCTCTTCCATTTCTACTCTGTGAGAGAAGCATGATATTCTGGCTTTCCAATGAAGTCCCTTATTTGCTTAGGTTAGCTCACATTCGATATGCTACTTGCCGCCAAACGATTTCCACTTCAGACAAGACCTTTTCTTTATGTATTCAATCAATGAATGATGAACTGAATAGAACACTTACCATTTATTTCTTGGTTCACATAAAAACATTATACTTATTAAAATCAATATAGTATTGCGTCCTATAAATGGTTTCTCTACTACATATAAGAAAATGCCTGTACTCAACAGAAATAGTCTTTTATTCCAATCAACTCTTAGAAGAATATCAGTATAGTAAAATTTTCAGATTATTGAAGGTTTAAATATTATGTAACAAAATTCAGAGAAATTATTATAAATTAAAGCAAATTAAATTAATATTTTAATTCAGGATGCTCCCCCCTTCCTCTCTACCACACATTTCCCAATAGTCCTCCTTTCTAACTGTCTGCTCCAGAGACACAAACACACCTATCTTCTTACCTTCTTTTCTAAAGTTTTCGTGGTCAGTTTCTTCACTGTGCCTCCCAGGTCAAGTACATCAGCTCCCTTGGGAAAGTCATCCTAGATTCTCACACACAATCCCATGCATAATCCATGTTCTAAACCACAGGCTCTGACCTAGACCTTCCCACTTTGCTCATGGGTCTGAAAGGGTTCTGGCTGAATATACAGGCTAAAATAATACAAATTTCTTTTAATAAGCTTGTCTACAATGCACCTTTCATTATTACACCTGTCATTGTAAATTACAATACTACTTATTTTTAAAATCAAGATAAAGAATATACTCCACTGCAACATGATCTAATGCATGGGCCTCAAGAATGTTATTCTGGAGAGTGTTTTTTTTGTTGTTGTTGTTTGTTTGTTTTTTAATAACAACATCAAATTGCATTTAGGCTAGCTGAACATTTGCACTGAGAAGGCTAGCTGTGAATTCTAGCATGAGGTAGATGCATTTTCTGGAATATCTCTGTGGTATCTAAGAAGCTCCTATTTGGGGATTAACAACTTGGGGTAATCATCAACATCTCAAAACTGTTTTGATATCTGTTTTCCCCAGCTAGACCTTCTCAGAAACCTTCCAATGGACCTGCTTTCCACAGGTCAGGAGGATGGAGCCTTGATGCAATTAACCAGTCTGTAAAAGTAGGATTCCAGAATCTAAATTATTTTTGGCAAGAAATGTAGGAGTTTTCTCTGTGTCTCCTGAAAACTAAAAGGCAAATTAGTGTATAATTACCAACTCCCAAAAGAAGAAAACTGATGGATTTTATCCTCAGGCTACAATCTAAAAATAAAAATTGACTCTGGAATAGGTGGGAGGACTTTTAAAAGTATACAGGGTCCTCTTTTTACTTAATGCAGCTGGGATTCAGGATCTATTCTCAGTCTTATATGTCTCGAATGCACCCATGGCTGTTTAGGATCTATATATTTTTATATCTTTATATCTTGTTAAGATTTATTATTAGTCATAAGAACTCAATTCTTTTGAGATTCCTCAAAAATTTAAGATTCCTCAAAAATAGACCTGCCGTACAAATCAGCAATTCCACTTCTGGGTATTTATTAAAACAAAACAAAACAAAACAAAAAAACAAAAACAACACATGCACACACAAAACCCCACAATTTCAAAAAGATATATGCATCCCTATGTTCATTGTACCATTGCTTGTAATAGCCAAGATACAAAGAAAAAAAAGCAGATATCAATAGATAAACGATAAAGAAGATGTACATGTAACACAATGTTATTCAGCCATTAAAAAGGAACAAATTCTTACCATTGCGAGAACATGGATGGATCTAGAGGGTATTACGCTCTCTGGATTGGAGTTCCTTTAGTTTACACAGCAAATCTAACCTCTGAGGATAGAATCCAGCTAGTTGCTAATGTCTTCATGCAACTGCCCTGTGTCCAACTTTCTTTGCTTCTACAAACACTTTCTTCAGTCTTCTTTTATGACATATAACAGAGTTGAATCATGTGTGTGATGCTGTATTTTCCCTTATTTAAAAAGAAGTATGTTCCATTTAGGAAAGTATGTATCCTATTCATCACATAATTTTTCCTCACAACTCCCTATTCATTTATTCTCTACACTCATCATATTTACTAATGCAATATTTAAATTATTTTTATCTATGTCCTGAAATAAACTGTAAACATTATGACAACAAGAACTTGGCCTACCTCTATTTCTGGAAAATGTAATAACAACAATAAAATTTACATGCCAAAAATTGTTATAGGCCATTTAGTCCAACAACACAATGAGGAAGGTACCCTATATATCATAATTTTACCCCTAATGATAGGTATATGTGGATGATCAATACATATTTATGACTAAATGAATTATTTCAAATAAAACACTAGTTATCTTATAATTAATATAACTTATATTTTCAAAGACACAAGTATTTGTTTTAGAAGAAAAATTACCACTATGATATTTTTTAAAAATTAAATATTGCATGTTCAGAAAAACAAATCAATTACTGCTACTTAACATATCTTCATTATATTTAATAAGCAACATTTTATGGCTCATAAAGGACTAAAAGGTAAAAGAAAAGGTGCTTAATAATGTATTACTAATGTAATAAGATTTTAAATAAATTTCACTCGGCTATTTCATTGAATAGATCTGTTGGGTTGGCATTGCTGTGTAAAATTCAGCTAAGCAAAACTTTTGAGAAATAGTGTCTTGCAACAGAGTTTGAGAATCTTTGATATTGTATAATAAAGGTAACTGATTAAGTTGTTTATGAGAAAAATACCATCAATGAAAGTTTTAAGAATTATTTATGCAAAGAATCATCTAAATACAGTTTATTGTGGTTCACTATTCCATGTCTCTGAAATATAAAATGGAGTTTTGATTGAAAATAAAGGCTACTGCTATTAGTAGGCTTATACCAAAATACATAAATAAATAACACTTTTTTTCTCATAGCAATTAACTGTGAGTAATAGAAAGTTTGCCCAAATGTCATTTAAAAAAAGGTGCAGACAGTGTTTCCAAAAAGAATAATGAACTTGAAATCCAGAAATGCTTACTGCCACGTCAGCTTCAGAGGAAGATTTATACTCTGGTGTCATTTTAGGTTTTCTTAGAGAAGAGCAGAGGATTTAAGAACAATTGAAAAGACGTGAAGTTATTAATATGAGTGAGAGCAATGTTAAAAGATCATCAGCAGTTTCCTTCTGCCCTTGTTCAGAATGGTGAGAACTGGATTTTACTCAAAATTGAAGGGAAAATAGAACAAAAATAATGCATAGTTAGAAGAAAAATAAAGACTATAAATCAAATCATCCAACATGAATGTAATCTTATTGAGACAAACATGATTAGACAAATTGTAAGATAATATTTGTAGAATCTTATAGCTTTTTTCCTAACATTATCAAGAAAATACACACACATACACACACACACACACACACATAGAATCAGGAGATGCTACATGTTCTATCTTCTTCCTTTTTATGCTCTTTAGGATATTTACCCCAAATTAGAAAATACAGTAATTGTGAAAGCAAATAATAAAAACTAATCTTGAAAATTAGACAATTATTTATTTTTATTAAATTATAATGAGATATCTTTTAATATTGCACTTCAGAATCTAATTTGCATAAAAGAACTGCATTGTAGGGTGCAGTGTTGTCTAAACTTGATAACCTTTCTAGCTCAAGGTAAGTGTGGGAGTCCAAATAGCTTCTTCACGTGTCTTCAATTTATCAAAAATATTAATTTAATATACTAAGTACACTTGAATATCTGTTTAGAAAATAGTTGCTAAGGCATTTATAGGGATGTTTGATCAAAAAGCTATCAGTTCTATAATCTAGCAATAAATTGGATGTTTTACATCAATATTTTATTTTAGTTTTCAGGTAAAACTCAGATTACAATCAAATTAATAGCTTTTATAATCATAGGATCAGAAAAAGTGCTCTTTCCTTCTTATCTCTTGGCATTGTTATCTCCTTGAACTATATAGAAGTGCTTGTAAAGTAGAATTATAGGCCTCTAACATGGAGACAGCTAGTCGTAAATTATCAGGTCATTATTAGCAAAGTCAGTCTGGATCAACCCATGTCAGAAGAGATAGAGTAGCTTTCAAGATTCGGGACAAAGAAGAACATTCGGAGAATACTGTAAAAAAATTTAACCAAGAACAGTTAGATAATAATAGTGATTGTCCCAATATTACTTTTCAGAATTTATCATAGAAGATATATCAACTGAACAGGATAGTGTCTTTCCAAGTACATTAAATACTGGTCAGAGATTTTGTAATAATATTTAAATATATTGTACTTGGTCAAATGAAAGTTTGCTCAGTGATTATTTTAACACAGCAGGTTATAGAAATAGAAGGTCATAGATATAATTCAATTATTTAATAAAAATAAATGCATTCAAATATTAATAGCTGTACTAAAATTCCAAATGAAATCCTTTAAAATGTGTGAGAGAAAAAGATGCAAAAATGTGAAATTATAAAACTTAATTGAGACTATTTATGAAACTTATTCTTAAAAGGATAAATAGGATTTGTGAACAAAAAAGTGGTCAGATGACAATAATAGAATAGAATGAGTACTAAATTTTCAGTAAGACAAATAGGTTTCAACTGTATTCAAATAATACTTCATTGCAATACATTTCTGATTTTTTTCAAAGTAAATATGGGTCTACTTAGTACAAAAGCTATTTAAAAGCATTCTAGAAACCAAAGATACTGAAAGATATTATCTCAAAATATAAAATAACATATATCAAAGGAATGCTTCAATTCAGAAAAAGCTGTATAAATTTCATCAGTCATAAAGAGCAAATAAAGTTGGTAAATAAGTAAGCATTTGAGTTTTTTTAAAGATTAAGTACCATAGATGTTGTATGGATTAGGGTATTATTTCATGATTATTAAGAATATGGTATTATTACATTTTTTAAAAAGTGTCTAGAGATTTTTATCTTGACAGGGTTCTTTAGCTTTAGCCTGGCCAATATGCCATCATATATTTTGCTTCCTAGATCAAAGTAATTTGATTTTTTTGTGTGCTGCTAATTTATATTCTTCCCCCAAATAAAAATCTGAAAAATAAGCAAGCCTAGTAATATTAATCAATAACAAATTTCTGTTAATTCATAAGTTTATTCCTCAATATTAAAAAAAAAAAAAAACATCTAAAAATCAGACACTGAAGGTGCCAGCCTGTGAACCCAAAGGTGGCTGGTTCGATTACCAGCCAGGACACATAACCAGGTTGCAAGCCAGGTCTCCAGCCAGGTCTTCAGCTAAAGGCAGGTGAAAGGCAACCACACATTAATGTCTCTCTCCTTCTCTGCCTTTCTCCCTTCCCCTCTCTCTAAAAAAATAATAATAATAAATAAAATTTTTAAAAATGTTTTAAAATAATAAAAAAATAAAAATCAGACACTAGATTAATTACTGGAAATGTAGTGTTGGATAAAACAGACATGGTCTTAGAGCACATAACTAAATGTTGGACTAAAATGGTAATGAAGGTTGTCCAAATGATGAGATATACATAAGCAATTATAGACAATAAAATTGGAGGTATGATGAATAAATATCCAAGCTCTTAATAAACAATGATGCTGGAATTGATCATATGACCTTAAGAAAATGAAAGAGCATTATGAACAAATTGATATAATGTACTTTCAAAAATGGAATTATTTTAATAAAATTATATATAAAATGATTTAATAAAATCATATAATTTAATATATATGTTTAATTTATTAACTTGTTGCAACAAGTTAAATAATATAGATAAAGCATGAAAGATGTTATTGATGGTTTGTAGCATTAAAGGGCTAAATAATGACAGCTAATCCTCTATGTTCAGGGAATTTATAATAGGCACTTCCACATTATTCAACTCACTCCCACACTGATGGAGTTAACAAGTAATAAATAACTATAGACTGAAAGGACTTTAAAGTACAAATTGCATGTAATACTAATAATATAAAGTGTAAATATCAGTAGAATTAAAATAACAATTGTAAAGTTTATCATTTACATGCCATTAAGTGATATTTTAAGTCAATATAAAGCCTGGCATGGTTGTTGTTTACTTTAAGACATTTTTTTTTTCTTTTTAAGATTTTATTTCATTATTTTCAGAAAGAGGGGAAGGGAGAGAGGCAGAGAGGGAGAGAGACATCCATGTATGGTTGCTTTTCACCTGCCTCCCGCCACAGACCTGACTGGTTTGCAACCTGGTTATGTGCCCTGGCTGGGAATCGAACCTGCAACCTTTGGGTTCGCAGGCTGGCACCTTATCCACTGTGCTACCAGCCAGGGCTACTTTAAGACATTTTTGGTTTGCAGGCCACTGCTCAATCCACTGAGCCACACCAGCCAGAGCTTTAAGACATTTTTAAACCTTAATTCATGCCTGGATTTTCAAGGGAAGTGGTAAGGGATGGAGTTTTAAACAAATCACCTTATAGATTTTTATCTTACAAATATATTCCTTGTTATATATTTGTTGGCTCAAGCACATGTCAACAATTTATATAGCTATTAAGGGAGCTCACTTTTCCATCTCACTTTTTACAAGCTGCAGTCTCCCACTCCCAGAAAAATGTCCTTCCTACAAGGATCCTGAATCTTAAGAGTGACGTGTTGCCTCCAGGTGTGAAAATATCTGGGTTCTTATCAAAGGAATATTTTGAAAAAATTAATTTTTCCATTTCCTCTTGTCAAAGAATGAATGACATCTGTTAGTCATTTGAAACAAACAAAAACAAAACATACTTAAAAACAGTGAAGGCAGAGGTGCCACCATGCCTAATGCTTTTATCTTAATGTTCAGAAGTAAGAGTGAAGGGGTGTGACTGGGATACACATTAATATGTTCATTTAAATTGAAAAAAAACAAGGCAGACTTTTAGCCTAATGGAATAATTTGGATGATAAGATTTGACAATAAGGACTGGCATTTTTTTGGGTTATTTTCCATAATCTGAATGAACTGAATTTATAGCTCTAAAACTTCAACAACAACAACAAAAATATATATATATATATTAAAAATATATATACATATTAAAGCTGGTGATATGATAAATGTATTTTTAAAAATACTACATTGGTCATTTTCATTCAACATTTCCATTTTCAACCTATTCTGTAGATATTGGATAAAATAAGGTTCTTCTAAATAAAAAGACAAAAACATAATTAACATTTATTTTGTTAAATAGTCCATATGTGTGTGTATGTGTGTATTATTCACTTCAGAAAAACATAAAAAGATAGATTTTCATCCCATGAAGAAAGCAATACAACCCTATAGTCCATGATTATTAGGTGGTTTTTCTTAAAAAATAATAAATATACCTAAGAAAAGCAGAAATAGAAGGAATAAGGTCAAGAAAGGGGCAGATTGTAATTACTTCATAAATATATAGTATTATAATACACCTTATTACTCTTATTTAAATTATTTAGCATCTTCATCATATCATTTGTAACAAATACATTTTTTTCTTTTACTTTGAAATATTCTCAGCATCCTTGGCTTGTCTTTTGTTTTAGATTTCATACTGTGTGGGGTCACCTGACCTATACTTATAATCTACAGTATGACATTCCTTGGTTTGGCACAGAGGTTTTTATATCACCATTCTTTGGATTTCATTGATATTTTTTTGATGCTATTCTGGTTATTTAATACTATGTTAAAAGAAACCACTACAAACAACAGCCTTTCTAGTCTATCTGACAGATTTTATAGATTATGAATTTGGACAGAAATGAGTAGAGGATTTTTAGTGATTTTTATGTGTCTTAGGGGAGGGACTGAAAAAAAAAATGATACTCAGCTGTTGGATGGGTTGGCCTGAGCAATAGAAGACTCTTCCCTCCTGTGTCTGGAGCTAGACAAAAGGCTGAGCTTAGCTGAACTGAGGAGCAGCCTGCTGTCTTTGGATAAAGGGGCTTTGTGCAGGACAGCTGACTTCCTCCAGAGTGAGAGTCCCAAGTCAATCAGGTAGACGTTGTATGGCCTTTTGTGACCAAACCTCAGAAATAATATATCATTAAATTTGGCATACTCTATTGGTTGAAACAATCATACATTCTCCCAATTTTGAAAAAAAAGATCTAGATCTTATAAATCAATAGGGGAAATGTCAGAATGCCTTTTAAAAATATTGTTTGGGTGAAAATTTAGATGGAATTTAACAATCTTTCTCAAAGCATATTATTTTTCCTGTTCAGATTGAATACAATAAACCTAATATTTTATATTATAAACCTCTCGATTGCTGTGTATTATTATCACAATGCTATAAAAATATTTTATCCAAATGCATATCTGTACCTTTTTATTGGCATATGAACATAGATATCTGGAAATATATTTACCCAAACTAGAATATAAATTTCCTCCAATTATCCTAATCTACTACAATAAAATAATATAAATTAATATCCTCTTTGTCTACTTGTATGTGTATACTACACTCCTGATGTACTTCTATGGCGTGCAAAGTGCTGTGAGGCATATAAAAGCAAAAAGGCATTTCTTTTCTTCATGAACTTGTGCAAACTATATCTTCACTATCTGAAAAAAACTTAATCTGTAAATCCAGTTTATGGGAAAGGAATGGCAGATAAAGCTCTATTTTATGATCTTGAATCACTGAAAAATGTGGAATTTGGTTTTATCGTTTGTTTGTTTTAGGTAATAGAAACTTTTGCCCCAGAAAGTAAACTGGTCAACATTGAAAGAAGAAAATAATTGTTTTATAATAATTTACAGTCATGCTGAGCCATTTCAAACAAAGATTTAAAGTATCTAAGACAGAGGCTTCCTATAAAATAGGAAAATATATAAAAAGGAAAGGTAAGGAGGATCCAGACAACCTTGCAGAACTCATTTGTTCCTAGAGCCAGCATTGAACAAGAAAACATGCAATGAGTTGGTAATTTTATTGCAGGCAAAAGTTACTAAAGGAGCTTTTGAAGGGGAAATCAATGTAAATCAAATCATCAGGGAAAAACTGGCTTCTTTACATAACACCTTCTAGCATTGCCTTAAATATTAGAAGACAGGTCAAGATGAACAAAATTGTTTGGTTTCTGTGTAAAAAAATATTTCTACAAAATATACATCATGAAAAACTATGACTGAGAACAATAAAATAACATGTTTTTCATTGTGCCCTACTATAGGGCAAATGCGAATATTTTTCATGTTTTTATCCTTTAATAGTTTGTATCTTGTAATAAAAATGCTGAGATGATCAGTTATGACTACTACATTTTCTAGGTTGTCAGATGAATATTCTAGGCAGTGTACATTTTAATATTTTGATTAATAAATTAAATGAAATATTCATTAATCAACCCATGTCATTTATTCCTAGAGAAAAAAAGTAACCAATGCAAATTTGTAGAGAAATATGTACTCACTATGTAGTTATATAACAAAGCTTCCTTAATAACAATATTATTAACCCTAATCTCTGGGCCAATATTTCTGATCTTATATTCACATAAAAATATTAGTTAATTGCAGAATTGCCACTGTAATCCAGCTTATTTATTGGACATATTTAATTATTTACATGCATAGTTGCTGGATGTCAGAATTTAATCAAAATTCTGTCCTGTAATGTACACAAACTTATGGAAAGATGTTTGTATATATTTTGATGTAATGTGTATGTGTGTGTGTGTGTGTGTGTGTGTGTGTGTGTGTGTATAAAGTCATAAATATATTTGATTGAATTTATTTTATTACTTTGTAGAGAAATTATAAAATAGAATCATAGTCATTTGTCATTTATTCACTTAACTGCTGATTTTCATTTTTTATGAGGATTAGTATTGAGCATTAATTATATTTGCATTTTTTAAAATTGTGACTTTAAGTGTTCATATCCTCTGATCCATCACATTTTCTTATTGGATTTATTCTAAAACCTAAACTCATTTAAAAGAGTTTCATTCATGCATCATATCTACTAGTGTAAAGCTTAATCCATTAATCACTGAATGATTAAATGAATGATGCACACATTAAAATCTTAAAGAAAATTTTAAAACATGATGAAATCTCTAGGAAATAATGTTAAATGGAAAAATAATAATGCACATGTGTGTATATATATCTTTTCATATAAATTTATTCTTTTTGTTCCACAAATGTGTACTGAGCACTTGTTATGCTATCCTAGCTGCATAAGATAACTTCATGAACCAAACAAAGATCTCTGCCCTGGTAGAACTCAGGTTCATGTGGATGGAAAAACATAAATAATAGAACTCTATAAATTATACATTATTTTAGAAAGTCATTAAGTGCTGTGGGTAAAAATAGAGTGAACTGGAAAAAAGAGGGCAGACTGCAGTAAAAGTCATTACTGTAGCCCACAATGAGAAGATGGTATCAAAGCAAAGTATTGATTGAATGAAGGTGTTCAGTGGTTTACTGGGAAAGTAATATGAGTAGAGGTAATAAACCGCTGCAGCAAATGCTTGCTTTCTGGCCTGTTTGAGGTGTAATCAATGAAGCCAATGCGAAAAGTAAAGGGCAAGAATATCGTTAGGAAAAAAATGTCTCAGAGTGATAGCAGGGGACCATATCCTATCACTCTGATCCTGGGTGAGAGGTTTCTATGAAGAGCAATAGAGAAGCCTTTGCAAAGATGAGAACTGAAGAATGATGTAACCTTAACTTCTTAACTTGGACAGGTAAACTGGTTGATTCTTCCTGAATGGCTCCACACATGAGTTTGAACTTAGTTCCTTGGGATAGCTGGAGTGGTGGAGGTGGTGGCACTGCTCAGCTTAAATGGCCTACATGTACTACTCATGTTCTCTAATGCTCCAGCAGTCTTTCTTAACTTGTTCACATGTCATTCTATGGTTCCCAAAGAGCATCAAGATGAAGGTCCAGTGTCTCAAGTTCTGGATTCAGGGCTCACAGAACTTCATTTCTACCACATAGTACTGCTCAAATCATGTTAGTCACAATGCCAGACCAAATTTGAGAGTAACTCTGCCTTATCTGGAGATGGGATGCAAACTGTTTTGACAACGCTTTGTAATCGAACATTCTGTCCTCTGACCACAAGTATCATAATTCTCCCATAAGCAAAATATGCTCACCTTTATATTAAGGTTGGGAAAGTCTCATTCTATTATGGCATTGGGCTTGATATTTAGGACTTTGTGATCAAAAATTGAATCCAGGTTCAGTTTCGTCACCTTTTTATTTAGAAACATATGAACTTAAAATAAAAATTACCTGTTTCCTATACAGCTAAATAAAAATTTGATATGAGGAAGGATAACTGTAATAGATATGCCATTAACTTTTACTGAATTTAAACTGAAAAATTAGATGTAGAAAATTTAGAATTAGATATGGAGCTTTGTGCAGAGGGAGCAGAATATGGAAAGTGCTAGAATATCAGAGGTTAGAGTTTAATGTGCTGGAATCATGTACATGGAAAATGTTAAGAAATGAAAGGAAGTACTTGGTTACTAGGGAAAAAGGCCATGGAAGAAGTTGCATAAAGGGTCATTGTAAGCTGTTGATCACAAAAATGCCACAAAGAGAGATTTGTGTAAGATTATTATGACTGTGGCTGGGGAGCTCTGCCAAGGCTGTGGGTTCTTTTTTTTTTTTTTTTTTTTTTATGTCTATACAAGTATTAGCTTATTTTTAAAATTTATTATTTATTGTTGTTCTATACTAGTTGTCCCAGTTTCCCTCCATTGCTCTCCCCTGCCCCCAACCCCACCCCGCTCCTCTCCTACGTCCATCCCCACCCTGTTGTCCATGTCCATGGGTCATTTATACTACTAGCTCCATGACTGGTCCCTTCCCCTTCTCTCCACCCACTTCTCTTCCAACCTCCCCTCCGGTCACCATCAGTCTGTTCCTTGTTCCTATGATTCTGGTTCTGTTTTGCTCATTTGTTTGTTTTGTTTCTTAGGTCTCTGTTATTAGGTGAGATCAGCATGGGTGGAACTGGAGCATATTACACTTAGTTAAGTAAACCAGGTGGTGAAAGATAAATACCATATGTTCTCACCTAATAGAAGGCTCTGGACTCTATCACCAGTTACAGCACATACAAGAATCAACCAATGGATGCATAAATAAGTGGAACAACAAATTGATGTCTCTCTCTCTCTTTCTCTCTCATGTATGTATGTGTGTGTGTGTGTGTGTGTATATATATATATATATATATATATATATATATATATATGTAAAAAGTAAGATTATGGTTACAGAACAAAGATTCAAGAAGATTTGCAAATCAAGAGACAAGACAGCAAAATCATTAAGAAGGCTTTTGTAATAATCTAAATTAAAGTTTAGATAATTAACCTAAAATAAGAAAGTAGCAAGAATAAGGATACAAGTGGATGTAATCAAAGACTCAAAGATATGTTAGGTGAAAGACTGACATGAATTGGTGACTGATTGAACATTGTACATAAGGATTGAATATGCAGATTTTTCTTTTTCAGATTTTGAATTTGAATCAAATTAGAAGTATTGTTCAATCAGATAGAAGTGCATGAGAAACAGTTTTTTGGGGAAACAGTGGCAAATTTAATATTGGCTATGTTGAGCTTTAAGATATCTGGAAGTGACTTAGGAAGGCGTGGCTAAGACATAATCAGACATCATACTCAGTAAAGGCATTCAGAGCTAACCAACCTATGACTGTATCTCTAATTTAGAGAAATCACCTGAAGCCAAAAGATAAAGTGAATCTAATGGGCAGAATGTGGAGAGGGGAAAAAAGAATGAACAAACTTTGAAGACTGCTTGTATTTAAAGGGTTAGGAGAGCAAAGAGGAATAATAATTACAATTATAAAGATGCAACTATAGTTGTTAAAGTTAAACCATAAGACATGGATCTTATCATAGATCACATGACTTATTGAAATACCCTTACAGAACAAGAAAAGAAACAAAACTTTCTTACTGTCTGTATACTCTACACAGCTTGTGCCTTCATCTTCACTCAAAACCATTTACAATTCTGGGAAAATGGTGTAGGGTACTAATTTTGCCTGAGACCATATAAACAAAATCGATCTTCTAAGAGTCATTCATATATAAAAGATTTTTATTACTAAGAGTCCAACAACCTAAGCAATTCTAAAATGTTTATATTTAGTATTATAATATTAATGGAATAATTTCTAACTGGGCCTGACCTCCTCCCCCCACCTCCATACAATTTCGACTTCAAAGAGCCTGAGTGTCTATCTCCAGTACCTGAAAAGGAATTTGTTGTAGATACAATGATGGAAAACAGGTAAAGCATGCATTCTGTAGACTTCAATGAGATTATTTGTAGGAGCCTGGTGCATGTCTTCGATGGTCTTTTTTTACATTTGGATAAACACCTTAATTTTCTCAATGTGGATGTGCTACAACAATATTTTCCTGGTTCTTTAACACAATGAAAAAACTACTAATTTTCATGCTTTGGGAAGGGGTCAGGATGATATATAATAGTCAATGATATACATTTTTGGATTTCGTTTGAAATTTAAAATCACACTTCATCTCACAGACTCTATATTTCTCCCAACTCAGTCTATAAACCCAGGGTTTAGTGATGTCTTCTGCCACCTGATGAGGGCTGCTAACTCCTACTTAGGGGTTTGAAGTACCCTAGCCAGGGCCTTATCCCTAGAAATTTGAACTGCTCTACAGCTGTGTGAGTGTATCAGTATTTCCTCAAAAATTCTTCAGGTGATCTTAAAGCATAACCAGGAAGAAGCAACATTATTGTACCTGGTCCACAGTAAGTTTTAGATGACATTACTATCTTTATACTTAATCATGAATATTTGCCAGTGAGTTATGTAAAATATATTTCATGCTGACCCTGTACGTTTATTAACAAAATAATTTGGTTTCTCTAGACAAAGCCTATGAAATACAGTTGTTCACAACTGTAAAATAGCAAAATTATTTTAATCCAGAAGTACTTTGGAAGAATGAACCCTTTGAAAAGATTTTACATAAATCTTTAATTTCACTTTGAAGACAGATCATACTCTTATGGAAATGAAACAAAGGAATATCCTGGGGACTATTATCCTTTTTGTGAAATGTAAAGATCTAATCAATGGCTGACAGAAGTGAGAAGTGACATCTTCAATAATCCCTCAAATTCACCCAACATCTTAGGCTTTCAGGAAACAAAGTGTTTGTTACTGTGTTAACTATCATTTTTATTAACTCCCAACTAAATAGAACTAAAGCTTTCCAATATATAAATCTCAAAAACTAGATGGTAGACAGTAGGCCTACCTAAAAGTACTTTAAGGCAAAGTCTTGAAGTTCAAGCTGCCACAGTTTGCTCACCACATACGTTTATGAAAGAAAGAACATTTCCTAGCAAGTTTCCAAATTCTTTGTCCACTCCTACAGATTCCTGAGGAACAGATACCGGACCAGGGGGCAAGTGGACCTTCTAAACACAAAGTTTGGTCATGTAAAAATATCTGATCTATTTTCACAACATATAATATATAAAGTTAGAGTAGCAAAACTTTTCTAAAGGAACCTGCACTTGATTGGAATTTACATAGAGTTCTTTAGAGTTTTCATAGCCCTCTGTTCACATGACACTATCAGTGAACTATGAGAGTCTGGAGGTCGGAAACGATGGTTATTTTAATTTTGTCTCACTGGGACTTGGTCCATAACAAATGCTAAATACCTATTAATCAGAAAGTGAACAGAATACCAACACTTTCTAGCATCCACAATATCATTAATAAAAGAGATGAATTAATGCTTTAAAAAAGTAGTATTTATTATTATTTTAAATATAGAAGGGTCAGAAGTATTATCAATAAAATTATTTGACTCATCTCTATAGAAAATAATGCTGGCATTCAATATTAACAACAAATAATTAAGCATTGACTGAACCTGACAGAAGACCTTTAAAATGTTACCAAACTCTATTTGGATAAACTGAATGTTTACAACAAGCCTAACGATTTCATCAGTCTTAATTATAATTGTGGTTTAGTAAAAGACTCACATCTACTAAAAGTAATGAAGAATGTGTCAAATGTTTGAAGAGAAACAATTAACTACTGCCCAAATGGTTATTGTTTTGCAAATAATCAGAAACCAGGGGAAATGATGGTAATTGCAAGAGAAAGTCTATTTGTGAAACACCACAGTGATTCCCTTACACAGCAGCTTGGTTTGATGAATTCTTAAGATTTAGACCCTACTTCTACCTCTTTCAACAAAATTTTCTGCAATGTTTTTTTCTGAAAAAATATATTTTTTAATTTCAAAATGACAAATTTGAAAAAGGCAACCATTACATAAATATTCATGTTACTTGTTTAAAATGTATGTAACAATTTGAGCAAACATGTTTAAAAGGAAGTTCAAATTATTGAATACAATTTCCTTATATTAAATGAGTTTAAAAACTTGAGCTTTAGCCTTAAGAAATTATGTAAATTGACAAACCTTTTGAATATTGACCATGGATTGATTGTCTTTAAAATATAATGTAAACATTTATATCATATATATATATGATTTAACACCACTGGGACTCTACAGACTTTGTGTCTCACACTAATTAGCACTTCCTGTAAAGATTTTCATCCTTTGAAATGGGGTAGACATTTAAAAATTTAAATATACATAGCACTCCATTATGTTAACCTTGTATATAGTGTAGAAGTGATATTTTTGTTGGACATTTAGTTCATTTCTGACCTTTTTTTTTTATAGTGGCACTGAAGGCCACAAACACTAAGCTTAATTTACTCTAAAATTTCTTCATGAGAAATACTTTTATGAGAAAATATCCTAAGGGGAAAATATAATTTTAAAGTGTATAGATAGTTTTATGGGTTCATTTTTTGAGTTATGAAATTTAACTCTAGAAAGAACATAACAAATTTTAAGTATCATAAGAGATATATAAAGAGCATGAACTCAAAAGGCCCATAAATGGTATTTACATTTTATTTTGTTTTGACAGTTTAAGAGGAATATAATTGTACCTTAAAATTGTTTTATTGTGCATCTCTTTAATTGTCATAAGACTATACATTTCTCTATAAAATGCCATGCTGCCTATTATTGTGGATGTAATCAATGTCATAAATTCTGGGTAATAAATTACAGATTTAGGTTGTTAAATGGATTTGATACTAATTTTGTTTCTTAATGCTGATATTTAATGGGTATTTATTGAGTTTATCAGTTAATAAGTATGTAGAAGACTTTTGTTTCAAAATACAGTCATGAGGCTAAGAATCTCAACAACCTCCAAAAACCTCATTGCAGATTAGGTATAAAAATAAACTTTTACATATGTAAGAGTACTAGAAAACATTCAAGGGTTTCTTCAACAAGCAGAAATGTTTAAGCAATATCTGTAATATATGGTTTACAAAGAATTAAAAAAACTATGAATGTCTCTTGTCCCAGTACAAGCAAATAAATAAGTATACATTCACAACAAATAATATTTATTTCTTAGTTTTCTTAGTAGCTACTCAAAACACAGAGCATTAGACCAGGAAAACTGGATTCTTTGGAACTTAGGAAATGGGGAATAAAATGACTAGCTTAAAAATCATGCCTGCTATGGAGTAAGAATGAGGTGAACTAGATTCTATAAGAAATTATAATATTATAATAAACAAAGTGCAAAATATACCTGGCAAAGTGGCTTGATTGTTTGGAGCATCGTCCAAACACCAAAAAGTTGTGGGGCTGGGTGAAAAAGGTGTAGGAATTAAGCAAAATAAAAAACAAACTAAAAACCTTATAGACACAGACAACAGTATGGCGATTACCAGAGGGAAAGGGGGATGGGGGAGATATGAATTATGGTACAAGGAGGCTTAACTTGGGGAGGTTGACATACACTAAAATATACAGATGATATATTATAAAACTATATGCTAAAAACCTAAATAATTTTATTAACCAATGTCACCCCAATAAACTCAATAAAAAAGGAAAAATTGTATCAAATAATCATATACAAGCTGATATTCTCTTCTTATGGAAATTGGCTACATTTACTAAATGTCTCAAAATATGCCTATGTTTTAAAATGTGTTTTAAGCCTTGGCGAGTATGGCTCGGTTGGTTGGAGCAGCACCCTGTAAACTGAAAGGTCACGGGTTTGATTGCCAGTGAGAGCATAGGCCTAGGTTGCTGATTCAGTCCCTGGTTGGGCAGATACAAAAGGCAATTGATCAATCCATATTTCTTGCATTGATGTTTTTCTCCCTCTCTTTATTCCTTCCCCTTGTTTTGAAGTGAATGAGTATTTCCTTAGGTGAGGATAAAATAATAAAATAAGTGTTTTAAAATTAATTAAAATAATATATATAATACAAATATATATATATGTAAATGTCTATGTATAAAAAATTATGTGTGGTACAGTGACATTTATAATAACATACAATCAGAACTGCCTAACTGTACAGGTATACATTGGTAAATAATTACCAAAAAATATTAACATGGAATAATACAAAGACATTCAAAATCACACTTGAGAAATATTTTACCTACCTATAAATGATTACACTGTATATGAAAAGCATGCTATACAGGGTATGATATTTTTCTTAAAGGGCTTACATATTTTACGATAAACAGTAAATTTGTAATAAATCTAACCCTAACTGTGTATAGAGGTTATTGGTATAGAAAGAGAATACAAGAATTTTAGATTATGTTTTGTGGGTGTGCATGCCTGTGTATTTCTCTAATTCTCAAGAACTTTGCAATAAACATGTATTATTTGTAAAGCTTAAAATTTAATTATTTGAACATTTGTTCTATATTCAGAAAATAAATCTAATAATAACCACCGTGTTCAGTGGAAGAAGTAAAACTAAAAGAGAAAATAGGGCTAAAACTGTTGGGAAGTTATGGACACATTGTAGGAATGTTACTGTGAAAAACTGCCAAATCAGTGAAGACAAGGAAACAAAGTTTCCAATAGAAACTAACAGTCAACAGTGACATAATGCGCAGAAGAGTTCACAAAGCAGTGCAGTGAAATGTCTCCATTAATTTCTGAAACTGTCTTCTTTAAATGCTGAACGCAGCTTTAATACAATAGTAGCATCATTATAGGCCTTAGCTCTGTCAGAGAATATATTTCCTGTTTCCTGTAAGGGTTATTTATCCACAGCCATGTGACTTAGAGCACGTCCAATGGGAGGCATATATTTCTCCAACCCATCAATGCAGAGCTTCACCACACAATTTACTTCGGGCAACGAAACGTGAGTAGAAAAGAAGCAGATGCTTTAAAAGACATTTATGTTTCTATCATCTCTCTTGCTCTTTCCCTTTCTGCAGAAATCAGGATGCCGGTGTGAGAATGCTCCTTAAGACTGGCTACTGCAAAAAGGAGTAACAACCTTAAGCATGGAGTGGGAGCCCGTTGCTAGCTGTCCACCTTAAGAAGCTAAAAGAAAACAAGTAGATCTGAGGCAAAAAGAAGGATGTATTACTAATGGTAAAAACAAAAATCAACAAAATATTACATGGACAAGCAATGATGAAAATCAGTAGAATGAAAATCTCTTCCTTTGAGAGATCAATACAAGTTAATTATAAATTCCATCAACACAAATTATAAAAAAAGAAATGTATTAATATCAAGAATGAAGAACTCACTAGAGCATCTGTCCTTTTTTTTTTTTTTTTATTTCCTGCTTCTTCTTAGTCAATTTTGCAATTTCTGCCATTCATGGAACTTATCTATTTCATCTGAGTTGTAACAATATTTATTGACATATAATTAGAGACTTCCCTTCTTATCCATTTAACGTGAGCCAAATTTGTTGGTATGTCTCCACTTTTATTCTCAGTATCATTTATATCCTGCTTCAATATCATGTCCTGTTTCATTGATATCTGTTTATAGCTTGATTATCTCCCTGTTTTTATTCCGTGATAGACAGACCCTAAAACAGCCCCCAATTATCCCTGCACCCTGGTATCCATATCCTTAGGTAATCTTATCCTCTTGACTACACAGTACCCAATGATATAAGTCTAGTAAAATAGGCAAAAGTAACACAATGTCACTTCAGAGATAGATTAACAAGAGAGTAACTTCTATCTTGCTACCATGTGAGCATTCTCTCCCTCTCCTAATTCTACCCCCTTTCCCTTCATGACTGCTTTTCACCAGCATGATTTTAATATGTGCATAACATGTTAATGTAGCTTTCATTATATTTTTGAATCTCACTGAACTTCCTGATTCAGTTTCTTAAGAGTTTTCTTCAAATTCAGCAATATTTCAACTACTATATCTTCAGTTTTCTTCACCTTCTGCTTTCTTGGTATTTAATAATTTACATAATATATTGCTTAGAATATTCCAACAATCTCTGAACCTCTGTTGATTTCTTTTTCAGTCTCTTTTTTTCCTTCCCCATGTTTTAGTTTGGAGAATTTAGATTGCAGTATCTAGGCCCTGGCTGGTGTGGCTCAGTGGATTGGCACCAGCCTGCAAACCCAAGGGTCACTGGTTAGTTTCCCAGTCAGGGCACATAACCAGGATGCAAGCCAGGTCTCCAGGTCCTTACCTGGAGGCAGGTGAAAGGCAACTGTACATTGATATTTCTCTCCCTTTCTTCCTCCCTCCCTGCCTTTCTCTCTGAAAATAATGAATAAAATCTTTAAAATAAATAAATTGCAATATCTTCCATCTTCTGTTAAATCCATACCATGAGTTTCTCATTTCAGATTCTAATTGTTTAGTTTTATTATTTCCTTTTTATTCTATTTTTCATTTCCTTACCCACAAATTTTCTATTATCCTTCAATGATTGAACTCATCTTTTTTCTGTCATTTTTAGACATTTTTATTGTGTTTTTCATTACCATTTAGTGCCCTCCTACCCTCCCCCCACACAATCACCACACTGTTGTCCATGTTCATGAGTCCTTCTTGCTCAATTCCTCCACCCACTACTTTCCCCTTCAGCTGTTATCCTGCTTGAGCTCATCTTTAATAGCTGCTTTGATATTATTTTATACTAATTGACTATCTGGATTTTGTTGTCTTCATTTAAAGATTAAAGAGCAAGCTTGTCACGTAAGTGGCTTGCAGACCAACTTGATCCAGTAGAGGCTTCTTTCATAACTTTGTTAGTGGAAGTGTAGAGTAGACTTTACACTAGGACTATTAACGTGTGATAGCACTTTTGAGATCTCTCCTCAGCTAATCATTTCTGACCATGTCATGCTCATTTTCCTTGGAGCATGTAAGTTCTGAGGCCTTGGATACAGGCGGAAGTATCCATATAGAATTTGTACGCGTTGCCAAATAGGATGTATGGCTGAGGATCACTGTAAATTAAATTCAAGGCTTGAGGTTTTATTTACTAACAAGTCAAGTCAAAATGTTTGTGGAACAATATCAGTTCACAAATTGGTTATCAGTACAGGATACATATATATAGAAAGTATGGGAAAGTGTTTAGAAACTTTCATAGCAATTTGACATTGTTGGAAAATTTCTAACGTTTCTTACAAATGCATTGATTTCAATGGACTGAATATCTTTAATGGTCTGTAATACTGATTTAGAATAAAATTAGAGCTAAACTCCATGCCTCTGAGAGCAAAAGGGTCAGGCCCATCCTGGAATGAAGTGAGATATGAAAGTTTTTGAAAAGTATCCTTTCTTTTCTAATCTACTAAGAATAACGTAATATAAGGACATGTAGAGTATTTTTAAAACCTCTCTGTCATGTAATAGAAGTTCTTGGGCATAACTCTGCAAGAATCAAATATATGATGGGTAATGAATGAAAAGACAGGAGTGTTAGGTCCAGGCAAAGGCCAGACCCAGCAGGCCTGAGTAGGCACAAAGCACACGTGTTAGGAGAACCAAAAGAAATTGTGTGAGTACTGGGGGAAGGAAAGGAGACGAGAGGTAAGAGAATGCTGTGATTCAGGTGCAGCTCCTAAGAGGAACGAGGCAAAAATAAAACAACAAAAAAAACACACACAGCTGGTGGAGTCTTCTTCTCTTTGTGGGGGCTCTGTCAAATCCTTAACCCAAGATCTGACCTTGACATTACGTTCTTAGGTATCTGCTAGGATCACTATAAGCAAACTCTATTTAATTGCTATGGAACAAATTAAAATCCTCAGTGAATTGTACTGAAATATTCAGCGAAGTCTTTGCTATACAGAATAAAAAGTTCTCTGGTCTGATTTTCATTCTATATAAGTCAAAAATACCTCATATTCTTATTTGTGGGAGTAAGAGCAGGATAGAATGAAATGTTTCTGGGAAAGAAAAGCTGACATTTCTGTTTTTATAGTGAAGAGTGGCCTGATACAAGCACTGAATAAAAAGAAAAATGACAATATAGCCCCTTGTGGAAATTTAGAAGGACAAAGACAAGTAGCTAGCAAGTGATGCATTCATTTTGACACTCTGCATACCCAGGGAGTAGCTGCTACTACATCATTAGTTACACAATTTAAAGCTTTTTGTTTCCAGATAGGTTACACTTTCAGCTGAGATCAAAATTTGGAAATCCTGCTAAGCCAGTTTCCTTATCTTTATAGCTCTAAATGAGTACCATGAGGAATTCCAGAAGTTGAGGGAATCAAAATGAATATGTAGTAACAACTCAGGCAAGTTTGTTTTGTTACGTAATTCCAATGCTGCAGCAATATCTTGGCATAGAACCCTATTCAGCTGACAAAACCAATTTTCAACTAGAGTGTGAAAGTCACATATGATTTCTACTGAACAAAATTTCATAGAACATTTAAAATGACTAGACATGACCTGCTACCTAACATCAGTGTTCACAGAACTTTCACATTTTCAATTTTTTAGATTTAATAAAATTTAGTCAATTAAAAGAAATGAAAAAATATATAAAACTAATTTTATTGCTTATTTTTTGAAGGCTAATATGTGAATATAAGTCTATTGGTATTCAACAATTTCTTCTGACTACAATGCTTATTACTATGAGTGAAGTTTTATTCTAGTGTTTCTTTGTCCATCAGAAAAAAAATTTAGCCCTGATCAATGTGGCTCAGTTGATGGGACGTCATGGCACAAAGGAAACGGAAGGTGACCGATTCCCAGTCAAAGCACATGCCTGGGTTGTGGATTTGGTCTGAGGTCAGGGCATCTGTGAGAGGCAGCTGATCAATGTATCTCTCTCACATTTAACCTTTCTCTTCCTCTCTTTCTCCCTCCCTTCCCCTCTCTCTAAAAATAAATAAAATATTTATTAAAAAGAAGACACATTTAAGCTTTTAAAAGAAAACAAAGGAAATATATTTAGCTTTATGTAAATTTGCAAAATTGCAAATTACCACATATACAATAAACAACAAAAACAAACATACAATAACAGAGTTTCTTCTACATTAGTAGTATCATAACTTGTGGAAGGTGGCAAATGTCCAAAGAAAACACTGTATTTCCAAGAGAAGTAAGGAATGGCCATTGGTAAGCCCTACTTATTAATACTCATAGGAATAATAGAAAAAATGTAGGCAAGTGCCTTAAAAAATTATTTGACTCAGCCAACAAAGGAATTCCAGCCTCTTTCTCCTTTCCTCTTCCCTCTTCCTACTTGGGAATCAAACATGATGATCAGAATGACACTGGCCATTTCAGAATAGGCTGCAAATTTGAGAATATAAATTAGGATTAAGGGATGTTAGAAGAAGAAAACTGGGAGCCTGAGGGAATGGTGATGTCTTGGAATCAGCAGAGCAGAAATGAACTAAAAATATAAGCATTTTTTAACACAAAAAGAAAACTATAAGTTGTTCAACTCACTTTCAAGAAGCAGAGCATGTTTCTAAAACTTATAGCTAAAAAATCTTGATATGCAGTTAAGTTTAATAATTGGTTATATTTTTTCCAAGGAAATAATTTGTATTTATTGTATTCACATTATCATTTATCTCCATTTTACTCTCCATCTCCCACAATCACCACTGTTGTTCATGAGTCTTTTTTCTTTTTTGCTCAATCACTTGACCCCTAAAATGCCTCCCAAAGCTGTCAGTTTGATCTCTCTCCATGAATCCATCTCTATTTTGCTTGTTTGTTCATTAGATTCCACATAGGAGTGAAATCAAAGTAGTCTTTCTCTGATTGGCTTATTTCACTTAGCATAATGTTCTCCTGGTCCATCTATACTATTGCAAAAGATAAAATCACCTTTTTTATGGCTAATATTCCACTGTGTAAATGTCCCATAGTTGTTTTATCTACTCATCTACTGATAGACACTTGGGCTTCTTCCATATATTGGTGATTGTCAATAACACTGCAATGAATAGGGGGGCTTATGTTCTTTCAAGTTAGTGCTTTAGGTTTCTTCAGATAAATTCCCATAAGTAGACTCTCTGGGTCATAAGGCAGATCCATTTTTAATGTTTTAAAGTATCTCCATACTGCTTTCCATGTTGGCTGCACCAATCTGCATTCCCATCAACAATGCAAAAGGTTCTCGTTTCTCTATATCCTTGCCAGCACTTGTTTATTGATTTATTAGCAACAGCTAGTTTTACCATGTGAGATATTATCTCATTATGGTTTTAATTTGCATTTCTATGATGATTAGTGATGTGAGCATCTTTTTTATGTCTATCGTCCATCTATATGTCCTCCTTGGAAAAGTGTCTATTCAGGTCTTTTGCCCATTTTTTAATTGGATTGTTTAATTTTGGGGGTCTGAGTGTCACAAGTTCTTAATAAATTTTGGATATTAACCCCTTATCAGATGCATTGGGAATATAATCTCCCAGTCAGTGGGTTGTCTTATTTTGTTGATGGTTTCCTTTGCCATACAAAAATTTTTAATTCGATGTAGTCCATTTATTTTTTTGTTTCCCTTGCTTGAAGATATATATATATATATATATATATATACATATATATATATATATAATCTGTATCTGTATTTATATCAATCTGCAAGAAATAGCTATTTTACTGCCTATGTTTTCTTCCGGAATGTTTATGATTTTGAGGCTAACACTTAAGTCTTTAATCCATTTTGAGTTTACTCTTGTGTATGGTGTAAGAAAGTCATCTAATTTCATTTTCCTACATGCATTTGTTCAATTTTCCCAACACCATTTATTGAATAAACTACCTTTAGTACATTGTATGTGCTTGCTTCCTCTGTCAGATATTAATTGACTATAAAAGTGTGGGTTTATTTCTGGGTTCTCTATTCTGTTCCATTGATTTATGTGCCAATTTTTTTGTTTGCTTTTAGATTTTATTCATCATTTTTAGGGAGAGGGGAAGGGAGGAAGGAAGAAAGGGAGAGAAGCATCAACGTGTGGTTGCCTTTCACCTGGCTCCAGCCGGGGACTTGGCTGGAGACCTGGCTTGCAACTTGGATATGTGTCCTGACTGAGAATCGAACCAGTGACTTTTGGGTTCACAGACCAGTGCTCAATCCATTGAGCCTACCAGCTAGGGCTGTATGTGTCTGTTTAATGTAAGTAGCATGCTGTTTCAATTACTATGGTCTAATAGTTTGATATTAGGTAGTGTAATTCCTTCAACTTTGTTCTTCTTTCTCAAGATCACTGTTGCTATTTGGGGTATTTTGTGGTTCCATTTAAAGTTTTTGAGATAGCTGGTCTAGTTCTATAAAATTCATCATTAGGATCTTGATAAGAATTGCATTTAATCTATAGATTGCTTTGAGTAATATGACATTTTAATGATTTTAATTCTTCCTAGCCATGAACGTAGTACATGCTTCCACTTATTTGTACCTTCTTCAATTTCTTTCTTCAGTGCCTTATAATTTTCCAAGTACAGGTCTTTTACCTCCTAAGTTACATTTATTCCTAGGTATTTTATTGTATGTAACAAATTTTTCAATTAAAAAATTAATGCTACATATTTCTTTAAATTTATTTATTATTAACCTATACTAATGGAGCACATATTAAGTGCCAGAATTATTTTAGATAATAAGGATTCAGAAGTGAATAAAACATAGTCCCCGCTCTCTTACAGCTCTCAATCTAATGAGTATAAACTAAAATTTTATATAATTTATCATTATAATAGGCCAAGTGATGATAAATGCTATGGTAGAAAAATAAAGGAATGGTGGGAAAAGTTGAGGCTGATAGCTTGGAGATGTAATGCTATTTTAGGTCAGGTAGTCAAGAAGCCTTTTTAATAAGGTGACAACTGAGCAGAAACTTAAAGTAAGGTAGGAGACTCATTCATATAAAATGAAAATGATCTAGATAGTGAGAAGAGTGAGAGCAAAGGCCCTGGCCCACAGCATACTTGAGGAACTAGACACAACAAGAGGGTTATGTAAGAGAAAGGGTTAAGTGGTATTATACTTACAGTCTTAGTTTAGTTCCTCTCTACCTTTAATATGCATATGAACCACCTAGAATTATTATTTGAAACCAACCCCTCAAAGATGACAATGATGTTGGCTAATGAGACCAGCAAGGTCTTTAAGTGTAATCATTGGCTCCCCTCTTCTTCTTTTCCTCTATTCAGTCTTTGCCATGTCATTTTGCAGTTCCTTTCACTGCTAGAATGGAGCATATTTTTCTGCTACTTCATTTTAGATATGGCCATATAAACTTAATTTCGCTAACAAAAAGAAGCTGAAATGCTGGTGTGTGCATACCAAGTCTAGGCTTTATGAATTTATGTTTTTGTTTCTCCCTTAATTATGTCATTGCTATTTGATAAGAGATTTGCAGAACCCAGCCCAGCCTAGAATGCTGGCCTCCCACTAACCCACATACTGTATGTAGGAAAAAGCCTGGTTAAAATTAGCAGAGCTGCCCAGCCCAGGACAGCAAACATTTGTCTATCAGCTATAGATTCAGCCACATAAGCCATAATAGTAATTCAATATTAAGCCACTGGATTTTATGCAGCAATAATTTATCTGTATAATATACACATTTAAAAGATATTGCCATGAGATATTATGAACATTCAATCACTATTGCTCTTGAAAGGCTACTGGTTGTGTAAGACACATTTATGATCTACTCAAAAGTGTAAAATATGACTATTATTAATCATAGGGACTATTTTTGTGGCTCTTCTTTAGAATCAAGCTCCTTGTTAAATCAAAGTTAGATTGGCCATGACTTCCATTATATTTGCAAAATATAAAGTACTTACTTGTTTTGAACAAGAAGGATAATAATGATTTTTAATAGAAAATAACAGTTGACTAAGCAGAGCTTTTATATGTTATAAAGCAGAAGATCATAACAATTTAGGATTACCCATCAGTTGTAATTAATCAGTTCAAAATTCTAGCTTGATCTCTGTAGAACACCTTACAGTATTTTAGCCAAAGTATAAAAATACAACAATCCAGAAGATTAAGAAGTGGTACTGAATAGGAATTGTAGGTATTTGTATAAAGAGGAATATATATGCATTATGTAGGTACATATTTACATATCTATATATCTTTCCCATGTTCTCTGAAAAGCCCTAGAAATATAGGCAACCCAGTGATAATGGATGCAGTTAATCTAAGGTATTTTCCACATAAAGGAACATAAAATGGCTGATTCCAGGACTGAGGCAAAGAAACTACAATATGATCTTAGAATATCTTGTTTGTTACAGAAGAAGAAATTGCATAAAGAATGAAGAAACATAACTGAAATCCACATAAACCAGAGTTAAGGGGCTCCCACTGTCTAAATCTTGGAAAATTTAAGCTCCAAAATAAATAAGAAAACAATTAAATATTCATGGAATCAAGAATCAATTTTTGCTTATTTAAATTTAGTGTTTGCAACTTTCTCTAATGCACAATTGCTATTTCCCTTTAAAATAATAAATAATTTGGAGAGAGCGTATATTCATTTACTTATTATTGTCCCTAAAATTAGTTTAATTACAGGAGAATCAATGGAAAATATACAACATTTTATTCCATGAAAATTCTTTTATTATTTTGATGCACAAAATTTCTCATATTTGACCAGTGGGATTATGGGTTATTCTGATATGGAATTTATTCAGCAAAATGGTTTATGCATTTGCAGAATGTACACGTGTGTAAATTTAAATACATATAGTCAGCAAAGATCATTATATAGGAAAATATAAAAAATATTTATCAATATGAAGAATATAACAAACATTTCACATGTATATGATCAAAATGCCAGAAGAGAAAGGAAATGGAAGACAAGACTAGGCAATATTTAATATGATAGATTTTCTAAAACGACATAAATCTATAGATCCAGGGATATGGCATAAATAACATAGATAATAAAAATCAACACATAAGTTCATCGTAGTATAACTAGTAATGCCAGAGACAAAGATAATCTTTATTTTAAAGATTTTATTTATTGTTTTTAGAGAGAGGGAAAGAGAGAGAAACAAACAACATATGGTTGCCTTTCACCTGCCTCCAGCTACAGATCTGGCTGGAGACCTGGCTTACAACCTGGTTATGTGCCCTGGCTGGGAATCAAACCAGCGACCTTTGGTTTTGTAGGCCAGCACCTATTCACTGAGACACCAGCCAGAGCCCAAAGATAGTATCTTGAGAGCAGTTTGATAGAAAAAAAAAAAAAAAAAGATCACATACAAATCACAGATACAATGACCACAAAAACATAATCTAAGCAGCAAATAGTACCTGTAAAATATTAAGAAGAACAATAATGGTAACATAGAATGGTGTACTATGGAAATAATTATTAAAAATTGAGGAAGAAGAAATAAAATCATTTAAACAAAGAAAAGTATCACCTTAGAAAGCAAAGCTATGGAACTCTGAAAGCCACTATGGAAGCCACTATGGTGGTAAGTCATTTCTGAAACAATTTTATCTTTGAAGACATAGCATAGATCATAAAAAAAAAAAACTATTATAAGAGTTCTCATTAGCAGCCAGTAGGGAAATAATTGACTTCTGAATCTTAGAAAGGTCCCCTGGTCAATCTCTGTTCTGTACACAGGAATATCTATCTTTTGGTCCATGGCACCCATCTAATACCAGAAGTATTAATAATAGGAAAAGAATATGAACTAAACTATACAAAAATAATATAAAAGAAGAAAATATGCCACATAACAGTACAGACAACAAAAAAGGCACACAGAAAAATATCGCAACCATATAGGTGAAATTTGTAACAACATATTTCAAAATAATTAAAGGAAACAAACAGAAAAATAAACTTACAAAGAATGATAATTCAGAGTCCTACTCAGAAGTAAGATGGTCAGAAAATCAAAGAAGGTAAAATCAGAACAAATAAAACTCAATAAAGGAGTTTTAAAAGAAAATATCTATATTATATATATATATATATATACACATTGTATGTATATATATATGATATATATATATAATAAAGGATAATGAATGTAATAATAGGGGGTAGAAAGAATGAAAGTGATGAACAAGAGAACTTGAGCAATAATATGATAATAATTTTGGATTATAACCCATAAAGTAAAATAAATTGAGTTTAGTTTAACATAAATGATATAGTAAATAAGTTCATGACATGAATAAGTAACATAAATAATGAATAAATATATAGATGGAGGGGAAACAACAGAAATATTTCATTTAATAAATGTACAAAGAGACAACTACAAATTTTCCATTTGCAAGCTCCATAGTAATAATTATTATAAGCCACATCCAAGGATGTCTGCTGCTTTAATCTGAATATTTGTGTCCCCCAAAATTCATATGTGGAAATCCAAATAAATGTTGTGGTATTAAGAGGTGGGATCTTTAGGCGGTGCTTAGGTCATAAGGGTAGAGCCCTCATGAACGGGATGAGCATCCTTATAAAGGAGATGCCACAGAGAAGCCTAGCTCCTCCCACCTTATGAGGACAGGCCAGGAGCAGACAGCCTGAAACCCAGAAGAGGACCTTCATGAGAGCCCATCCATGTGGGCTCCTTGATCTTGAATTCAAGCCATTGAAACTCTGAGAAATCAATTTCTGTTGTTTATTAACCACCTACTCTTTAGTATTTGTTACAGTAGCCTGAACAGTTAAAACAGGGCTAATATCAATGAGCAAATGTCTGCACAGATATAAGATATTTGTATTGCTTCAAAATATCTCCCCAAGGTAGTTATTCATTCCAAAGGGCAAAACAGTAACTTAACTGTATGTAGATAAACCTGGGAGACCTTGCCTTAATCAAGTGATCAAGATGAACATCATTGATAAAAAAGACCATCAACATCATGCACCTTCAGATATGATACACAGAGAAGAGTACATCATTTCAGTGATATTGTTGTCAAAATGTACTCTCAATGTAATCATATGTAAGAATTCATAAACAGATAATTCATGAGAAAAGAAATAAACATGGGCTGTTAACCTATGGCAAAATGATGCTTAACCTCACTGGGGATATTGAAGATGCAAGAAGTAAATTTACATGTAGGCCAGCAATGTAAGATGAGCAATTAGAATTGACTTGCAAACTGCAACTAAGCAGAAATTATTACCAAAGCAGTGTGAAACCATTGGGCTAATATTCAGGAAAGGACGAAAATCCAAGCAGTTAAATGTTGCCTTTGGGCCCATATGTCCCTCAAAGTTCTTGGCTAATCCGTTAAGAGATGGCTGAGGAGCTGAGTAGCTGAATGAAGGTTTCCACAGACGCATGGAACATGGGAGAAGGATAAAAAGGATTCAGGAACTGATGAGGAGGATGCTCATAAACATGCTTTGAGAAGGAATTATAAAAGGTTATTGCCTTAGGAAAAAAAATATGGATTGGAAATATACCTAAACTCAGAAGGATGGGAAGTCTTGCTTTGCATGATCTAAATCACCAAAAAGATTATACTGTTCTACCATGGCCCATGTGGCTCAGTTTGTTGGACTCTCCTACTATAAGCTGAAATTTCCTTTCCCAGTTAGGGTACACTCCTAGGTTGTGGGCTTGGCCCCTGGTCAGGGTCAGAACACGTACCATAAGCAACCAATTGCAGTTTCTCTCTCATGTGATGTTTCTTTCCCTCTCTCTGCCCCCTTCCCATCCCTTTCTCAAAAAACAAAAACAAACAAACAAACAAACTGCTCTGGGCTTATTACTTCTTTTTTTTAAAAAAAATATTTTATTCATTATTTTTAGAGAGAGGGGAAGGGGAGAGGAAGAAAGGGAGAGAAACATCAATGCATGGTTGCCTTTCACCTGCCTACAGCTGGGGACCAGGCTGGAAACCTGGCTTGCAACTGGGTATGTGCCCTGGCTTGGAATTGAACCAGTGACACTGGGTTTGCAGGTCAGTGTTCAATCCACTGAGCCACACCTAGGTTTAATAATTCTAATTCCTACACACAGCCTAATTAGTACACTCATGATAGCTTCATCCTAGGCCTCAAGTCCCTTCTAAATTTTTAACATACATTTTTGGAACCCATCAGAAAACAAGTTGTAAGATGAGATAAAATGACATGATAAAAAAATCAAGAACAGATCCAACAGTTATCATTCATGAATTAAACCTTTACTGTGCTAATGTGTTCAAAGTTAAGTTTAACGATTGATACCTTCTAGAGGAATTCTAGAACTAATAATTATAATAAATTAACTCAATTTGCGCTAGCAATATCTTATGTATGTCATAGTTGGGTTCAACGTTCTCTCTACTTCTGGCTGTAGGTTTTCAATTTTCACTGCACCTCAGAGGCTACTTCTTGCAGATATCACAGCTGGATTCCATTGGTACTTTTATCCATTACTTGTTATCCTAGTATGCATGTCTTCTGTCAGTGGGTGTTGGGATATAAATTTCCTAAGTATTTCTTTCTCTCCTTACCCGTAGTTCTGGCCCTATCATGTATTACTATCCCTCTCCCAAGTGCAGGTTTTACTTTTAAATATTCCATTGCCCCAGAGGCAATAGGTTTTCATCATTATAATTGGAGACATTAACATAGTTCTCTACATAGAATACCCAGGGGGGGGGAAATGAGCAAGGCTGAAGAGCTGAACGATAAGAAAGCTTAATCCAATTGAAACAGAACACTACCAACCACAACATAATACACTTTTTTTTCCAAGTATGCATGGAACACTTATCAATACAAAATCCTATGCTGCATCATAAGACTCAAACAATTTCAAAGTTCTCTGGACTACAGAGAACTAGGTAAATTGAAAATAAATTTTTTTAGAAAGTGTCTTCAGTTGAATAGGATTCATAATCTAAAAGAAATTACTTATGCCTTCTAGATTTTATTTATGCTCAACTGGGCATATTAATTCAAATGTATTATTAAGGATGTAATTTCATTATGAAAGAGAAAAAATGTTCTAGGCCAACAAAGATGATTTTACTCTGATGTGTAACTTCTTATTTTAAAGATGGAAGGGTTATTAATTTCAGACTTTTCCTAAACATAAGGTTGAATAGGAAGGCAGATTATATTTTCAAATCCATATAAAAATCAATTTTGGGCCCTGGCTGGTGGCACAGTGGATAAGGTGCCAGCCTGCGAACCCAAGGGTCGCAGGTTCGATTCCCCAGCCAGGGCACATAACCAGGTTGCAAACCAGGTCTCCAGTCAGGTCTGTGGCTGGAGGCAGGTGAAGGGCAGCCATACATTGATGTCTCTCTCCCTCCCTGCCTCTCTCTCTTCCCCTCTTTCTAAAAATAATTAAATAAAATCTTTAAAAAAAAATCAATTTTGAGTTTGCCATAAGGTTATAGAAAAGTTCTATGGCATTGGGACATATTTAAGCAGCCAAAAAGAGCTCCTCATCTGAATGTTCAAAACAAAAACCAAATCTTCATTTCTAGTTCACATGAAGCAATAGCCATACTTTTTGAAAGCTATAATTGCATTTTCAAGATCATAACACTTGGCAAAGATTGTCCAAGATGTACTTGTAAATAAAATCCTTTACTCATTTGAAAATGTAACATGTAAACTTAACTCCTTATAACAGTATTTCTTTCTTATAAAGTCAAAAATCAAAACCTACATAAAACTGGGATATTAATTTTAATGCTTGTTTGATTGAACTATATGTCACAATAGGATATTTTGCAAGAAATTTAGGATGTGCTTTTCTCTTTGTAGAAGAATACATTAGCAGTAATACGACAGAAACCGCAGGAGTGCCTTTCTAATCAATAAGTAAATAGATTCTCTCCCTCTGCCCACCCCCTGCCTTTAAAGTCAATATTGCTTCTTTCTGATTTTCAGAGGAATTACACATGTATTGACACCAATTTTGGAAAATGTACTGATTTTTTCAAAATTATTTAGGCTGTTAAATCTAACGGAAAAAAACAAGGGTTAAAGCATTCAAATACTTCCAGGGTAGGACCATAAGTTATATTAAAACTCTCACTCTCAACTTCCTATTCTATAAAATTATTATTAATACAATTATTAGAGTCAAATAAACTATAATAAAGCAACACATTAGGTAATAAACATTTTTGTTACCCTCATTTTCTTTTATATTATAATGTATACTATTAACATTAGGCTATTTCATTTTTCAAATAATGTGGGCTAATCTAGTCTAATTCAAAATAGTCAATAATTTTTAATTCACTAAATATAGATATATGTATTTTTTTTAGCTCCTGCTACATGCCAAGCACTGTTCTAGGGTCTTGGGGTATTTGTGAACAGTACTAAGAACAACAAAAAGTTAGTACTTTCATGAAAATTACCATCTAGCAAGACAGAGAGATAAGCTCCAATAGGTATAATAAATAAGTTAATTGTATGATATGATAAAACATCTCATGGGCTATGGGAAACAGAAAAATAGGAAAAGATAAGGGTGATTCAGAATGATAGGTAATATTAGAAAGTGTAATTAGGGTTGGCTTATTGAGAAAAGTTACACTGCAGTTAGAATTTGAAAGAAGTGAGGAACTAACCATGTAGGTAGCTGAGGGAAGAGCTTTTCATGCAAAAGGCAGAGTTCATGCAAAGGCCCTAAAGCAGAAACATTACTGGACTATTGTAGCATATCTGAAACAGCTAGAGCAATATAAGAGCAAGTGTGTGTCCTATGACACAGGGATGCCAAAAGGAAAGAAACATGGGGTACTAAACTATATAGTGAAATGTAGAGTCAATGCAGGGTTTTGTGCAAAGACAAAGCATAATCTGGTTGGTAGATATTTTAAAAGAACCACTTGGGCTACTTTAATAAGGATAGACAGTAAAAGAAGAGCATCAGGGAGACCACTTAGGAGGGCATTTCAGGAATCCATGTAAGAGAAAATGGGACTGAGGCTAATAATCATCCATCGATTTAACTTACACATGAGGACAGGAACAAGTCCAAGGCAAATAGTTGGGCAAGAATAAGTCTTTAGAATAAAAAGAACATAGAAAGTAAAAAATGTCCAATAGATGATTACAAAGACAGTTTACTTTTCCCACTTACTGTGACTTCTTTGTACCTTCCCTGAGGAACTATACCTGGAGGAGCTTGTACAGGGAAGAGGCCAGGTGTCTAACAGAAGCTGGCAAACGAACTTAGGTATTTTTCCTAAGGTGATGGAAACAGGAACAAGAGAAAACAGATTTGTTTTCTTTCCTCATTGCAACCTGAGACCTGAATCCTTATAAACTCTATCTCTAGATGATTCACTTAGTGACAAGCACAGAAAAGTTGATAAAGGTGCTGTCTAGGTCGTACTGACCTCCCCTTTCTAAGGATGACCAATATTTATTTCTGGTTCCTTGAGCAATTTCTGGTCACATAAGAAGAATTTCACCAATGACTCATTTCTGGAGAGCTGACCACAGAGAAAGGTCAAGATTTCTTACCTCCATAGTGATAAGAAATAGCAAGATGTACAAAACATAAAGACAAAGACAGGAAGTCATTTATTTATTCTTTCAGTAAATGCTTATAAAATGTTTATAAAAACACTTCTTTTGAAGTGGGTATGAGCAATAACGTTTATTGATTTAAATTAGTGGAAGATGGAGATAAAGTGTTTATAACATAGCAAAATTAATTCTTAGAAAGATGCAGGAATATTGTGGGACATATAATAGATCACCAGGTAAACAGTGATGAGGAAGCTGGAAATCAAAAACAGTTGTCTAGGAAGCTATTGGCTGAACAACATCTTTACGCATAAATAACAGGTAATGAAAAAAGGGATCAGGATAGCACATTCCAATAGAGGAAATAGTGCAAACAGGGTCATTAGAAGCATGAAAGTTAATAGTATTAAAAGTAATATTTGAAAAATATAAGCTAAACCATAAGTGGTAATGGCAAAGGCCTCCAGCCTAAGAAATAAAACTTTATTCTAACCATGAAATATCATAAAATGTAAATTCTATGAGTTGGCATCCTAAAACTTGTGCCTCTGTGCATGTGTGTGTATGAGCAAGAAGCCAGGAGCTTTTTCCAAAGGGACAATCCCTACCTACTACACAGTGAATGGCGGATATATATTGTTGCTCAAATAAATGAATTGGTAAACAAAATATATTATACACCATAACTTTACTTGTGTAATGGCACAAAGGAAAAAGATATTCATATGGCACATGACACATGATACATGGACAGAAATGGTTACATATGAAGCCCATGTAGTCCATATGAACTCACTTCCCCAATCCAAATGTACTATGTCCAATGAAGGTAAGCTAAAAAGATGATACAGGAAAGTGTAAAACATTGTTCTCACTTGTTAACTGGCTACGCAATAAGCCATAGAAACTTATGCAACTTTCAAAAAAAATGAAATAACTATACTAAATAAAACATATTAAGTATAAAAACTAAATAAACATCTTTAAAGTATGCTTTAAGTTTTAGGGCAGATCACACTAAATCTAACATGGTTTGAGAAAAACCACTGTTGTTTACAATGGTAGAGGAAAGAGTAAATCTCAGGAGAATTAAAGCAAATTGTGAGTAGAAGGCAAAACGAAAGTGAAGAAAATGTACTTGATTATCCGAGAGTCTAAATGCATGATTTCAAAACTATGAATATCAACACTATTCAAAAAGCAAGGAAATTGGAAAAATAAACTTAAGTAAATCAGGGAGCCTATCTCGTATGTCATATATCCACAAAAGTAAACCATTTTTACATTCACACAAAATCAATAATCTGCACTGAAAACAAAGGATCATATGACAAATTCTAGAATGTGAATTCAGAAATGGTAAGACACATTATGAAACTATAATGCATCTCACCCTCACACTCACCAAAAACTCCCAATTTGGATTTTACCAAAATAAAAGCTATGCACTTTAATTTAAACTTTTTTGTACCCTGGCTGGTGGCACAGTGGATAAGGTGCCAGCCTGTGAACCCAAAGGTCACTGGTTCGATTCCCCAGCCAGGGCACTGAATGAGGTTGTAAGCCAGGTTTCCAGCCAGGTCCGTGGCTGGAGGCAGGTGAAAGGCGACCATATATTGATGTCTCTCTCCCTTCCCCTCTCTCTAAGAATAATAAATAAAATCTTTTTTTAAAAAAACCTTTTTTAAAAGATGAAAGAAGAAATGGTATTATTCTTTTCCCCTCCCTCAACCAATTTATTTTGGATGTCTTGCTGCGTATTGCCTTCATTGTTTATTTTCAAGTTATATACATTTTTGCTACATTCAGTCTCTCCATGAATATACAGATACAGCAAAGTCACTCATAGAGAAATGTCTTTTTTAAGGATGATGATCCAATATAAAACTTTGAACTTTAATTGCTATAACATTTTATTACATAGCTAATTACATGATCCACTCTTTTCTTCTACATTTTCTTCACAATGTCAGCAATATTTAAAATGAAGTAAGTTTTCTAAATGTGAAATGAAAACTCTCTTCAGTATTGTAGTGTCTTTAAGAGAAGTTATAAAATATTACTGTATAGATCTTTATCCCCAGTCCTCACTGTTTGCTAAATAAATGTTCAATCCTCCAAAATTTAATATTATATAATTGGTGGAAATACACTATACTTCTAGAATATTTTTCTTAATCTGTTTAAATAGAAATAATAATCAAAACACAAGTGGCTCAGTAGATTGAGCACCAACCTTTGAATCAAAGGGTCACAGGTTTCATTCCTAGTCACAGTATATGCCTGGGTTGTGGGCCACATCCCCAGTTGGCATGTGAGGGGCAACCACTTATTAACATTTCTCTCTCTTTCTCTTTCTCCCTTCCTTCCACTCTCTCTAAAAATAAATAAATAAAATATTTTAAAAAACCACACACACACACACAAATATCTGACTCCTCTTTAGGACACATAGCTTTAAAAAACTTTTAGTTTTCAATTAGAGTTTACATTCGATATTACTTTATATTAATTTCAAAAGTATAGCATAGCAGCTAGACAGTCATATGCTTTACAAAGTTATCCTCCAGGTATTTCAAGTATGCACCTGATGCATATGGCTATTACAACATTATCAACTGTATTCCCTATACTGTATTTTACTTCCCATGACTTTGAGTAGACTGATAGTTGCTGGAGGAGGAGGGTTGTGGAGTTGAGTGAAAAATATGAAAGGACATATAGCTTTTCAAAGTAAAATATAATTTAACTATGTTGAATATTTAATAATTAAATAATACTAATACAAAATAATAATCGGTTCTATCTGTTACTTCATTTCCTTCTGGATTGTCAAATTTCTTGGAATAACTACTATTAGAGCACATTTGCTTCAGTGGCATGCCCCTGACTCTCCAAAGACCTGGATAGAATACAAGTATTCACAAGTTCTCAGGACTATGTAGATTCTAAGACCAAAAAATTTTTTTCATAGTATTAAGAAACAAAGCAAAAACAAGAAACCTTTTCTCTAGTGCCTACTAAACACTTCAAAGGAATCTGCAGAGGTTCCTGTATCTCATTTTACTTTGAATTATTTCAAAATAAGAACCATCAACATAGCCTTACATGATAGAAAGATAAATAATGCAATTTTTATTTTTAGAATTTTACATCTAGCATATTTCCCTTATGTATTCTGTGCCAGCTCAAACATCAGCACAGAATGTATCAAAAATACTGTATCAGCAAATACTCTTTCCCTGGGAATCCAGCAAGCAGTAATGTAATGCAGAGAGCACTGAACAGGAGTGAGAGACTATTCAACTTTGACCTGCCTTATGATGTCTCATGGCTTCTCTCTTCTTTAATTTTGTCTTGTGGAAATTGATTAATAAAGCCATGGCTCCTGTCATTTTTAGAAAATGTTGTGAGAATCACATTTAAGAAAATTTGTGGGGACTAATTTGTGAATTCTATAGTGCCAACAAAATTTAAAATCTAAAAATTACTAATAGTATAGAAAAAATAGTGAATTACCAACTCCCTGTAATGTCTTCATGTGATCAATACTAGCACATCTATTGCAAATTAATTCTCAATACTTTCCAATCACATTTTACCCTCTCCCTTTTAAATAAAGTCAGCAGCCTATATGATTATACAAACTAAAATCATCTCAGTGCTGAACTCTTTAAAATTCCACATGTAAAAATGCACAGCCTATCAAATCTTACACAGAAATTAGGTTTGGATTGCAGGTCTGAGACCTATTACTCAGTACTTATTGAGATAGACATGTGATTTAAAACTAAGATGAGAATAGAAAATGCAATTATTATCCATCTATTTGGCATGTCTCTGAAAAGTTATTATGATCTATTTTGATGCATCTTTTCTTTATGTTATTTACTGTGTTAATTGAAATTTTATAATGTTGGATATATATAAAAGATTCTTCAAGCACATAGCATATACCAATATAAACCCACTAAGACAACACATTTTAAAACTCATATTTATTTTACAGTACAGAATTACCCATGAGAATTCAGAGTTCAGACAAATGATTACCAATAATGAGAACAGAGGTGAAAATCACACTTCCTTTCTTGATATGATTGTTTTGTTAACAAGTTACCAGTCAGATCAGTTACTCTCAAAACTAAAGTCCCTTTAGGCAAGGCAACTAATCAGGTCCCACCTGAGTTGGAACAAAATATGTCACTCCCTTGATTCCTTAGTACTACAATACTTGCTTTCAATGGCAGAAAAAATATTTTTAAAGACAAAGTCTTTTAGTTCACAATTTAAGTTTTGGCTCAAATGCAAATAATTTCCTTTAAAAATGAACCTTTGTAAATAAATCTGATTAAATTTATCACAATAAGTTCAAAACATTTAAAAACAGTAGTATTTCTAATTTGTGCTCCTGAAATAAGATGGCAGCTTTTTTAGGTGAGCATTTAAAGTGTACAGGTGATTCTAACAAATGCATTTCTTCCTTAAAAGTTAGATTTCATGGTAATGGATTTTTGAATAGGTGACGAAAGTTTTTGACAAGCCTGAAATTTCTAGAAATGTTCTCTCATTCATTGGAACAAAATGATTTGGCATGAATATCTGGGTCATGATATTCATAATTCTTCAGAAAAAAATATGGAACAAGTTTTCCAATTGTCATTTTTGATCAAGAAACTATGTTTAGGATAAACTTGATTAACTGTGCTCTGTGTTTAGGATAAAATACCATTTGGAACATTAACTCTTTCCATATTTAAATGACTTATAAAATGTCATGATTGTTTCAAAACTCTACTTCAAAATATAGTCTATGTGTCCTTCTGCTTTTAGAAGAGCTATATATATACTAACTAAATAGCGAACATAGATATTTGCCATTTTGAAATCTGGCTAATCATTTAACTCATGTGAAAGTGGCTTGCCAATAAAATTTAGTAAAGCTTTACATATTAATATTTCGTAAGTCTACAGTGGATAAATAGCAACTGTTAACACTTTATTTTAAAATATACAATAGGCTACATATTTAAGATTTATTTTGCATAAGAGGAAAATAAATATATAAGGTGTCAATTTTTGAAATACATGATTTTGGGTCTTTCTACCACACCAAATAAAGCAACTTATGCTTAGCTTTTAATTAGCCAAATATAAAAAATTATATATACACACATTTCTGTTCAACAGCTGCATCTAAGAATAAAAACTGAAGTTCTGAATTTTCCTTCTAAGGCAATCCAAAGGCATTTGTAGTCCTCTAAAATCTCCTTGAATAAGATATAACCTTACCAAATTAGTTTCAAGCATTGTCCACCTAATTCTAGCAGTAGACATTAACATTTGTTAATTTTAGTAATTTATTTTAATTCAATCATGGCTACTTCAGTGTTTCTCATAGCCAGCCTGAAATTAATATCTTCTTCAAGGGAATCCTTTGAAAGAATCCCTTTGGAATGAATTTTATCCCACACTTATAAAAGGAATAAATGGTGAGGCTCTCTGAAAGTAAGGCAGATTGCTGAGGGAGAGCCTGGGACCTTAGGGATACAAAATGGCATTATCCTGTTCCTCAGAAAATGAAATTCCATATTTTTCCTTTGAAACCCTCATGGTCACATGTGGAACCTCTGTGTAGTCTGCTATGGTCCCATTACTAATGGTCACACCAAATCTTTCACTACCACATCCAAGTTTTCTTATCTAACCACTAGGTATTTGGTTTAAGTTAGCCAATATGACTTTTTCTTCCAATTCGCATGCTTCTTTTTCACAATTACTATACTTTTTATGTCAAATACCATGACTTATTCCATTTTTCCACTTTTTGTTGTGGGCACATGAAAAGATTCCCTTTGTTGTGTGGGTCATAGAAACACTTCTATGACCCACACAATATCATCACAGCAGCTCATCTCCCTTTCTTCTTCTGTCTTTGTTGAGTATCTTCTCCTCCTTCCCTTCTGCCTCAGTTCTAACTTTCTTTTGCTCCTACCCATTTCAATTACCTCTGCAGCATACTTCATAACTTTCATTTGCTCTACACAGGGTATAGTTTATTATCCTTTAGTAAATATTCTTCTTCTGTTCATTTTAGAGATTAAACAACTAATATCTGGCTAGTTAAGTTATTCTTAATTAATCAGCTATTCATTCTAAACTACATGTTCTCCTATAATCCACACTCAACTACCTAAAGACAATGGCTGATTTTTAGGGCTCACCATTATTTTGAAACCAAAATAAAATTAGTAGGAAGCAAGAAGCATGTGTCATTCTGATCAGGTTGCCATAAATAAAATCCTATTATATAGAACTCCATTTTTCTTGTGCTGCAATTTCATTTATGTGTAATGAGTTAAGGATATTCTCCCTTTAACCAATTAAATGTTTCTTTCTCAGTTTTTTTCATTCCTGGTTACAAACTTTATGACAAACTTTTCCATTCCTCCTTTAAGTCACCTAGCCATCAATCTTCATGTCCAAAAACACCAAACAAAGCTGAAAATATGCATGTAAATATATGATAGAATCTAGCTTATTTTGTGGCACAGATGAGGAAGGTTCATGACCTTGTATTCTATCTGCTTTATTATTTAATTTTGAAAAGCATAAACTTGTAGAAAGTTTCTGCTTCCCTTGATGAGAACTCTGTCTACTAAAGACGAATATACTTAAGTATAATTTAAGGTTAAGAGAAAGCATAAATGAGACTCTTAGTGGGTCCTTGCCCTTCAATCCTACAAGTAATAGCTTATTCCCTTATTGGAATATCATAAGAAAAATTCTAATTTAAAATGTATGAAGTTCATTAAAATTCACTCACAAAATATATTATGAATGTGACACTTGGCTGAGGTTAAAGACAAATGTAACAGCAGCAAAAGTAATATAAAAATGCAAATTTAAAGCCAATTTACTCAACACTTCACTTTCAAAAGATTTTCATTTTTTTGAGCACTCTACCAATAAATATCTTAAATATCAATAGTGTTTAGACCAAAACAGCACATTTTTTCAAACATAAGGTCCTTAGGGATGAAGATCTAGACAAGATCACGCTCTAAAAAGCTGGGCACTTTAAAGCTTGCTACAGAACCTCATTAAGGTTCCTAATTATAGCCAGAATACCCAGAAACAAAGGTGTACCAAGGAAGTCTCCTAGATGTCCAGAAGAAACTAACCTTAAGTGCCAGTGAGGTTCTAGGGTTGAGAAAATCCTTAAAGGCAAGTGAAACCAACTTCAGAAAGAAAGATACCAGTTACCATTTCCCCCTGAAACACCAGAACACTAGGTATTCTGGTACTACTATATGTACCTGCCCTTTTCAAATAAAGAGTCAGGTCTCACTGAGGCGAGAATGTATCTACACTAAAAATTTTAATGTGTCACTTATGATACCATTTTCTTAGCTTAGAAAAGAAAGTGACTCAAACAGAAAGCTATAGGATTGGCACAGATGTCACTCAACTGGCTCAAGACTTGGGTCAGATCCATAAAATCCTCATATCAAGTATAGCAGAATATCTTATGTGACAGTGAAATAAATAATATCACTTCACATTTTTTTTCATTAGGATAGTTGGTAGTTTTACACATAAACCTTATGAGTCACTTCAAAAAGAAAGCCACTTTTGCAATCTTTCTTCATTTAACTTTAGTAAGTGTAACTGCAAAAATCACACTGACCTTGCATTGTTAGCACCTAGGTGGAAGACTTAAGGACTTATGACATTATAATTCCTGTTAGAAACTATTGAACATTATTAGCAAGGTCTATGGTATACTGTGTTTTCCACATATTGAAAATACGCCATTTTAACATGTCAATTGATGACCATTTTAAGAGTAACAAAAGCACTATTTGAATAAAAAAGATAATGATATACTTCAAAGAAAACAATTCTCGGTAAAATATAATACTTTGGTTTTGGCTATATTCTCAATTTTTTCTTCAACATCAAATCATACTTAAGGAATCTGCATCTTGACATGCATTATAGATCAAAATGACAAGGAGATTCATGTACCATAGCACACAATTATTGAGCTTTATAAAAACATTATACACAAGGTAAGGATGAGCTAATTTGTTGGGCTACACTTCACTAATACGATTAAGCTATTTAGATTGAGGGAAGAAAGAGAGGAGAAAGGGCACCAATTCAGGGAAAGCAATAAAGGGCATTACTAATAAAGAAGTAAGTGTTGGATAGGAATTACAGTCACTTGCTTTATAAGAATGTACCATTCAATACAAACAAAAAGTTAGTATTAGAGTCACTCATAACATATTTCAGGGAAATTTAATAGATTATTTTTTCATTACAAAAGCATTCCCATTCTACAAGGAAATTTACAAATTAAAAATCTGAAATAAAAGAAGTTTGGTTTGGGGCCATTTTTTAAACTAAGAAAGTAAGATTACATGTAGTTGATAGAAATGGAGAAAGAAAAATTTTTCGAAAATTATGATCCTTCTTTAAAAATTCTGAGTATCATTAGCAAGAATATTATATGATATTTTTACATGTCTGGTAAATTGACATAGGTAACATATGCTTTATTAGAATAAGCTATGTATGGTCCATTGTGAAAAGATTTTTGTATACAAAAAATGTAGCTGTTGAGAGTGGGATAAAGGCAGAGTGTAGACAAAATAGCAAGAATACTTCATATCAAAAATACACAGAAGTTAATTATTTTTAATATTCAGTGCTACTCAGTGTCATATTAGGCACCATGGGAGTTCACACAATGTCATGTGACTTGACCTCAAGAAAAGATATATACATATAGAACATTATATAATTAAAGATAACATAATGTAGACTAAATGGCTTAAATAATAATTGCCACAGGATGAGAGTATTTCTCAAGTGATCACAGAACACTTACAAGCAGCAGACTGAAAAAATACTGTTTTGATATTAAATACAGCAGTGAAATTTGTCATCTTATACATCACTCTTAAAGTAGCATTAACATGTTATATCTCTTGATATTGAAACATATATAAACTATTCCTATTTAATTTTAACAGAATATTTTCAAAATTGATTGATGATGGAACACCTAATATCTGTAAAACATTTTGTGTAAATGGTTTTTATTCCCTACACATGTTAGGAGATGCCCATAGAGGACTTGAAGAGACAAAGAGGATTCTTAGGTTAGTTTTCATCAAGCATCACTGTGGAGATATAACTTCAGCTGAGTCTGGAGGAGGCAAGGTTTTTCTTGTTTACATAAAGTAGAAGCAATTGAAGAGAACAGCATAGGCAGAGAGAAAAAAAGCTAGTATTTCAATCTGGAGTGTCAGACAATAACGAAACCTCAGAATTCATCCCCAAAATGAAATGAACTCTTCAGATTCCAATCCTCTCCTTGGACCCTTTGTAGCAATGGGGGAATCATTACTTTGTTCAGAAAAGCAACATTAAGCTCATTGGCACATGCCTGAAATCAAAAATTAAAAGGAGCTAATTATTTTCCCCTTTGACACAACTCCCCTTGTGCTCCTTGGCCATAGTACTCTAATGAGACTTCTGTTTTGAAGTAAAATTGCCTCAGATTTTAAAAATAGCTTTCCACATCACATATTTTCCTGTACTTTTACCTGTCTTCCTTATTATCATGTCCGTGAACATTTTGTCCACCCGACAATTACAATGTGGTGAATTCTGGAGGGATCTAAAATCTAATCTTCCAAAACAAGTACATGCATATTTTTCTATTGAGTAAGAGAAGCCCATATAGATCACATCTTTCTTCTATAAACTTTACCTTCTGATTATACTATATGAATTACTGGGTTATGTTTGTCAAGATGAAGAAAGTAATTGAGAAGGTCAGGATGGTTCCTAGAGTGAGATAGGAGGAAAAAGAACAGATGTGACCTAGTTACCATGCTTTTAAAAAAGAATAATAAAAGAGTCACCCAGCCCAGGCAGGTGTGGCTCGATTGATTGGAGCATCATCCTGGAACCAAAGGGTTGCAATTTGATTCCCAGTTGGAGTGCATGCCTAAATTGTAGGGTCAACCCCTGGTCCACATGGGAAGAAACTGACTTGGATTTCTCATTGATATTTCTCTCCTTTCTTTTTTCTGTAAAAGCAATGAAGATGAAAGAGAAAGAAGAAAGAAAGGAAGGAAGGAAGGATCTTAGACTACCAAAAAAAAAAAAAAAAAAGGTAATTCATATAGAGCCATATTTATTCCCATTACACTTTTTTAAAATTTATTTTTAGATTTTATTATTTTTAGAGAGAAGGGAAGGGAGAGTGGCAGAGAGGGAGAGAGACATCAATGTATGGTTGTCTTTCACCTGTCTCTAGCTATGGACCTGGCTGGAGAACTGGCTTGCAACCTGGTTATGTGCCCTAGTTGGCAATCAAACCAGTGACCTTTGGGTTCGCAGGCCAGCCCCATTATATTTTTTAATATTTGAGGTCTATACAGAAGGTATCCAGACATGTAATATGAAAAGGAGACATTTATTGAAGAAGATACAAGAAACATTGTACACAGGACAATAACACCTCAGTCCTTTTCAAAATAGGCACCTTTGGACCTTCCACAGTTCTATCAGTTGCCTGCCATATTTTTCTGAATCTCATTATGGTCTGAGCTCTCTTACCTTTCAAAGGTGATTTTAGTTTAGGAAAAGCCACAAGTTGCAGGGCACCAAATCTGGGCTGTAGTGGGGGTCAGTCACCTGGGTGATTTGATGTTGCATCAAAAATCTCTGCAAGAGAAATGATGCATGAGTGGGTGCATTGACATGGTGAATCTGCCAATTGCCAGTTGCCCATAGCCGCAGGCTTCTAAATCATCCAAATAGTTTCCATGGAGGAATACTCAAACTTAATGCAAAATTTGATGCAGATTCGTTGCTCTATGTGCTCAGTCATTTTGAATGAGACAGCCACACAAAACACAAAATACATGCTCACTCAACAGCATCTGCCACCTGCACTGACTAGTACAGTGAAGTCATCATTGTTCACACATATGCATTCTAGTCCACTCTCCTTGGCTGCCAGGTTACATTGATGTCAAGCAAACCATTCTCATTATGTTAACAAATGCTGTGTTGTTGTTTTTTTTTTTTTTTTCTGGACAGAGTGTATAATGTAGAGATCCTCTCATGGGGCCATCATCATAAATATAATAGCATGAGAGCTATGGATGATGATAACCTTAGGTCTATAGTTATCCTGAAAGAGTACATTCTAATTTATTTGGGTATAGGATGAATATATTTAGTTATTTATGAGGTAAGTCTTATGCCAGAATCATTGCCTTCAATGAATTATGTTGTCATCCATCAACAGGTCAAGTTAGTGATGACAAATTACCTTGGAGTGCATGAAAGAAATATTTCTAAATCATCATGTGAACCAAGGTCCTTGATTCGAAGTGATCCAGTTAGTATGACAAAAATATATTTTATGAATATTGTGAGAGACATGGCCATGATAAAAATATCTTGTTATTGATGAGGGGAGACTTTAATTTATTTTTACTATTTCTGGGATATTACTTTGTTGCTCAGGTGCTGACATACATGGTAACAATATCCACTGCCACCATGACCCATGAATGCTGGAGTGCAGGGGACCACTTAGACATAAAGTCAATTTATTGTGTAAAAATGAAGTTTTTAATCCAAGATTACATTTTTTTTTTTCATATTCTGCGTCTTTACTGGTTTTCAGTTACCCAAAGACTCAAAGCCTAAAGGCTAGCTTTCAAACTTCAAGCCAATTCCTTTAGAGTATAGGATACTAAGGATGAGTTGGGGAACATGGGCATAAACATTCTTAATCAAGACATAAGCATTAGATTCACACTAAAGCAAGAACATATGTAAGCTACGAGTTAGAATTCCTGCTTTATGTCCCCTCTGGTTGGGGCTGGGGTCCTCAGCGGTTAGGAGTTCTCTGAGAGCCTAGTATGTGTCTTTATTAATGTATTCCTTGACCCTCCACCTCAGCTGCCTTTCCTGCCCTTCAGTGACCAAACTCTTCCACCTCTTTCTGCACTGTAGCAGCAATTAACACCCTACAATATGGCAGACACAGAAGAGGGCTTTGTGTCCTCAGAAATGGCTTGTGTTTCTGCCTACGGTAACTCTGTCACAGGCAGTGCCCAGCCTCCAACTCTGCAGCCAAAGTGACTTCCTTCAGCCAGTGTCTTAATAGAACTTAACACTCCTGCTCGGGGATGGAGAAAGCCTGGTTGAAGTTGTAATGTAATTCTTATCTTTCTAAAGACGCTCTTAGTTTAAATTTACTCCCAGGGGACCTTGTGTACACGATAGCCAAGGCTGTTTTTGCAGCTTCATAGGGAAAGTATCTGAACTTGTATGGTGTGAGTCAAATTTTTATTCGCTTTAATCTTACAATCAAACTAGAACTAATAAAAGTATTTTTAAGATGCAACATGGCCTGTCAAGATGAAATCAACCAGCTCATTTTCCCTTCACTGCTGCAAGGAAAAATGGTGGATGGAGAGCCATTACGAAAGGAATAAGCTGACCTGCTTTTGCCCATGGGATGAAAAACAGCTTTAGCTGAATTTTATACCTGATCTGGCCTAAGATTTCTATTTACACAAGATTTTTTTCAATAGTTCAGCTTTCAGCTTCAAGAGGCAATGGGAAGATCTGCCCTGTTTTCTCAAGGCTGCTAATAATGTGATAAAAATATTTGACCCTGGCTGGTGGCTCAGTGGATAAGATGTTGGCCTGCCAACTCAAAGAGTGCTGGTTCGATTCCCAGCCAGGGCAACATAACCAGGTTGCAAGCCAGGTCTCCAGCCAGGTCTATAGCTGGAGGCAGGTGGAAGGCAACCATACAATGATGTCTCTTTCTTTCTCTGCCTCTATCCCTTCTCTTCTCTCTAAAAATAATAAAATCTTTAAAAAACATGTGTCTTTCCTAAAATTAATACAATTTATATATTTATAATTTATAAGTTAAATATATTTATTTATTTACTGCTGTGGACCCAATTCTTCTTGAACAATCTGTAATATCTAGGAATACCTCAAGTCCTTCTCCAATTTCAGCAATTTGGGGGCTTGGGGGTATAGATAATCTTTTATTTAGAGACTACATACTTAATGACAACTTAAGGTGAAAAGATAACCTCAACCTGTCCATTGTTGCTCATGAAAGTTTTCTGGAGTCTGTACTTCTGCATTATTGAGACAAACTGCAGATATTTGTGACTACTCTTCTAAATTGCTGTAACTACTCATTTGATCTTTGCACTTCCTGAAGGAGTTGCATTGATATTACTGATAATCCGTGCTTCACTGGATCTCCTGAAGTTCTAAATTCAGTAACCTTCAAGCCTTCCAATTCAGCCTCTTCCATCAAATAGAGCAATGCATGTATAAATATAAATAAATTTTCTCCCATTTCTAGCTAAACTACTTAAAACATGGTTCGCTCATCTCTCTCCACTTCATTTACTGCAGCTTCTCATGGAAGGCTTCCAAACTGTAATTAATTGCAATTCATTCCCAGAACCCTATACATGCTCCAATATCTTCTGGGTTCTTCGGGGCAATTTTTGAGAAAATTAGCCATAGGACTGATAGAATCTTCTTAGAACAAAAGAAGCTAAGAAACTGAAGAAGTTATTTATACAGATTCTCGTGTCAAAATTAGAAACATGAAACAAATCTCTCTGTATTTTTTACATACTCTGGAGTCTACTTATGTGTCTCTTAAGCTTATTGAATTTCCATTTTGCTTGGTTTAAGGAATGTTCTTCAGAGAAGAGACTGACAAAATGTTCTCTATTTTGTTTTGTATTCACCCCAGTAAATATGTTATCAAGAGACTTGTCTAGTATCAATCACACGTAAAATGTTTATGACTTCAAGTTCAGAATAAACATGGATCGCATTCAACAATTGATCGTGGCTGACTCTTCTTAGTGTTTCATTTTCTATTTAGTTTGGAAAATTCTAAGTAACAGCTAAAGAAATGATATTACTTTGTAATAAATTTGAATCATTTCTCAATAGTACATACTATTCAGTTGCATTGTCCTCATGATGGACAAATAGATAATTAGAAAAACTGGAAAGGCTGACACAAATGTCATAAAAAATATGTCCAACACTGGCATCTGTAGAATAATTGTCAACTGACTTGTCAGGTAGTAGCTAGCTATAGGATCTCAGGCAATTTATTTTTTTAATCCACTATTTACTTACATGTAAAGTTGATATATTACTTTTTATCTGTACTTAATATGAATAAGTCCTTAAAAATCTGTACTTTTAATAAGCTTTTGAGTATTTCCTATGCAGCTACCCTCAATTTGGTTCATAATAGGTGCTGAAACCCCTGTTTCAATCAGATTTTTATATGAAGTAAAATTATTGATTGTAAAATTAAATAATAATAACGCTGAAAAATGCATGAAGAAAAACCTTAAAAATAAACACACAAGAGCAGTGACTTACTTTAATCTATATTGGGTATAATTTAACTATAAAAATTACTCTCCTGAGGTTTTCTGGGTTTTGTCTTCACACCTGTACCTTCTTTGTGATTTTTCATGATGCTTACTTTCCTGGGCTTCAGGACAAATATTTAGTGCACAAATAATATTTGTGCAAAATTTTCTCTCATATAAGAGAACTGCAGAATAAAGTTAGAGGAATGCATTAGGCAGAGTTTTCATTCAAATTTATTCATGTTACCCAACGGTGCCTTCTATAGTATTGAAAAACAATGTCTGATACCATTGTTTTTTATAATATGGCAAAATGCAAACTACATATACTAAAAAATTATTTTAAAGTACTGATAAGCATAGTAAGGAATTGAGAGAGATCCCTTAAAGCAGAGAAAGAATGAGTGAGTGAAGAAGAAGGAGGATGAGAAGGAAAAGAAAGAGAAGGAGAGAGAGGAGAAGAGAGGAGGAGGAAGAGAAGGAGGGAGAAGGGAAAAGAGAATAAGAAGGGAATGAGAAAATAAAAGGGGGAGAGAAGAAGGAGAAAGGAAAGAAGTATTAAAACAAATAGGTAATTCACGTTTGGAGAAATTAACAATCTAAAAATTTGCATGTTATGGAGTTTCCGTTTAAGATACTATGAGAGATTGATTCAGGGACCTACATACAAAAGTTGAACCTCAGAAAAATGTCCCAGATTGAAAAAGAAAGCCAAGAATATTCCTACTTCCAGGGCAGAAACAACAAGGTCACTAAGCAAGACTATAAACTGTGAATCAAAAATACATATGAAATTAAAAATAATAAATTTAATTGCATATTTTTAAGCATTTATGAATTAAAGTTACACTGAAATATTGAAATATTATTTCAATGTTCCAGATTGGCAAAATTTCACAAGTTATCAACTTCTGTTGGTAAAGCTGTGAAGAAATAGGAATGCTTATATAATGCAAGTAGAAATATAAAACAATGTAGACTTATAGATAAGTTGGCAATCTGTTACAAAACTGCATATTCTTTTACCATGTGATCCAGCAATCCACTTTTATGAACTCCCCCTTAAGTGGCATTTCAAATAATTAAAACTACGTATGCAAAAGCTTATTATTCATGGCATTAGTTTAATTACAGAATATTAGAAACAATCTAAATATACATTTATAAGTGATTGCTTCAATAAATTATGGTGGTTAACAAAATGAAGTACGATAAAAATGCAGAAGCAACGAGAAAGGTATTTTTAAAAGATATAAAGTGATTTCTAGAACACATTATTGATGAAAAAAGCAAAGTGCGGAAACACTCACTTTTGAATAAGAAAAATAAGGGAAATTACATATGCATGTATAGCTATCTATGTATACATCTATTTATCATAAAACAAATGAAGCAAACACACAAAAATGGGAAAATTTTTAATGTCATACAAATAGATACAAGTGAATTTAAATTCCTTTCAAATACATTATGAAGCCACATAAAAAGTAAGGTTTTAATTATTATCTTCTATAACAACAGTAAAATATTCATAGTATTATTATTCCATATATCTATTACTGATGATATGCATATTAATTTGGATATATGAAATGTTTCAAAATCTAAAACAGACTTTGAGTACCACAGAGATACTAGTGAGTATTCAGGGAATATTTTATGAATGTAGACTCCATTATCACGGAGCATTCATTCAAATTTTGTTGTTTTGGGCAGATTCTTTAACACTATGCCTTAGTCTCTTATCTATGAAATGTGCTTATATCCAGTAATGCCACTGTGAAGGTTAGTTATTAGAGATAAACTTCTTAGAATAGTATCAAGTACATAGTAAAAGATCAATAGCAATTAGAAAGTAATAATAGAATAGAAGCCATTTTTCTAGGACCCAGAGGCTAGAATCATTAGCTTTTATATAAACATTTTTGATGGCTGGAAGCATTATTTTAGTAACTATATTCTATAATGGCAAATAATAGTGATTATCAACTGGGGGTGCACATCAACATCACTATTTATCTCTTTAAAATTATAAATAAATAAAACACAGAGACTTGATATCCTACAGAACAGAAGTTTTAGACATCAGGCCCAATTCTATGTAAATTCAAAAAACGTCTTAGGTGATATTTATAATCACTCCTTCCCCTGTCATAGGAATATTGAGAGAGTATTATACCTGAAAGAAAGTAATTCTCCAAAGAGAATTGAGACTCAATTTTTCTTCTATGAAATTAGAATAATGGTTCCGTATAAGCAGTGTTGTCACGACTAATACAGATAGTATGGAGAATACCTAGTTCATCGTTAGCACTCAATGAATGATGGCATTATCATTTTTTTTTCTTGAAGAAGGTTGACAAAAATACATAGAAAGAGGAAATGGCATATTTATAAGAAATCACAAATAATGTAATTTAGTAGCATATTTTAATGAGACCTGTAATACTGTAGAATTTTAAACTCTACTTTAAAACCATTAGACCAAATCCGATAAAAGACAAAAATTCCACCTATTTTCACAAGGTAATTGAAAGTCTTAGTACAGTTTCAAATAATGGATTTATGCTAGTGACTGGCACACATAAATGAGTGCCCTTGTGAATTAAAAGATATTCAAGCATGTTTATCATCGTCAGAGTCTGTAACTGCATACTGATCAATGCCCCTCACTCATTAACATACAGGGCTCCTTGCTTAAGATTTCATTTGCATGCTCTTCGAAAAGCTCCTTTTTTCTCGAAGTTCAAACAGCCAATGACCTTTGTAATCAACAAGAAAATTAGAAGCAGGTGGGAGCTTATTTTAATGCTGTTGAGACGAAATTGTTTAACTTAAGTCTGAACTTTTTTCTTCCAATCCTTTGTAATGCCTGACAAATATTAACTACATGAAATTAGACAGAAACTCTGACTTTCTTATTTACTCTGATCAAGCTCTATGGCTAACCCTTTGTTTTTATTTTTAATTAATATGATAAAAACATCTCCCATCTATCAATCTTTTACTCTTTTACTGGAGCCTGCAGTATGAACATAATAACTTTGAATTTTGACCAACGTTCTGGCAATCTTTACAAATTTACCTAGATTATTATAAATGAAACTAATTGAGGAAATTTCCTACAGAACTGTAATTATTTATTTTAATTAGTGAGTATTAGTGGGTTGGAAAGTTTCAACATCATAAATGGCAAGATTGGCTTGCCTTTTTGTCTTTCATCTTAGAATTTTCTTAATCATGTTTACTTGAATTAATCTTATTTCCCCAAAGTTTCTGAGGAAAGTGCCAAACAATTTCGTTTCAGTTGTGTATATCCAGTACATAATGAATTTGTCAATAACGACTTCCAACTGCAGTCATATCTAGATTACATACAAATTATTTGCCATATAAACCTGCAGTAAATTTGCTTTCAGGCCATTTTCTCTACACTGTTTCATGGAGGTTTCCTCTGATCTCACATTCCCCCAAAAAATATGCTCAAAGAAACCAAATTATCTCCAAATAAATCATCCAAATCCTTTGAAACAAAGAGAAACTGACTTTATAGTAGTTCAGAGAGTTCTGGATTTGCCACAACTACCTCTTGCTATTTTTAAAGATTTTATTTATTATTTTTAGAAAGAGGGAAAGAGAAGGAGAAAGAGAGGAAGAGAAACATCAACGTGTAGCTACCTTTCACCTGCCCCCAATGGGGACCTGGCCTACAACCCAGGCATGTTCCCTGACTGGGAATCGAACTGGTGACCCTTTAGTTACAGGCCAGGGCTCAATCCACTGAGCCACACCACCCAGGGCTTATTTTAAAGTAATTTAATATTTATTATACTTCAGAGCTCAACCTATCCAGCTATTATGCCATTGTAATTATCATTTAAATGAAAAAAATATATTATCAATATTGTAATGATTAAAAATATTTATTTTACAAAAACTATAAAACAATTTAGTTTTGAAAAAATATAACTCAAATAGCTTACTTTTATTTAAAATAATCTATAATGGCTTACCATTATAGCTTGCCACTATTGTCTAAGACCATCTTTTAATTTTTTTAAAGATTTTATTTATTATTTTTCAGAGAGAGGGAAAGGGAGAAAGGCAGAGAGGGAGAGAAATATCAATGTATGGTTGTCTTTCACCCGCCTCCAGGTACAAACCTGGCTGGAGGCCTGGCTTGCAGCCTGGTTATGTGCCCTGGCTGGGAATTGAACCAGCGACCTTTGGGTTCACAGGCTGGCACCTTATCCACTGTGCTACCAGCAAGGGCTAAGATCATCTTAATATTAGTATTTTGTCCAAAGAACTAATTCTTTTCAGTTATTTATATATTATTCAGTGTTATTTTAAATATTTATACCTATACAATTATTTCAAACACATACACAGACCAAAAAATCTTATATTGGTAGTGATATCTTGAAAACTTCTAAGTAAATAGAAGCCTACTTAACAATAAATTTGCTTAACATGTAGGGATTGACTATGGGAGAGGGGGTAAGGAGGGTGGGGCAGGGGAGAGACATGGGGGGAAAATGGGATAAACATAATACAACAATAATAAATTATTTAAAAATAAAAATAAAATAAAAACAAAAATCAAATCCAAAATGATTGTATATTTTTATTTTATGCTATGTTTATATGGATAGTTACCAAATAATCTGAACATGTTTAAAGTAAAAGATATTAAAATACAATTTTTAATTTTAACAAAGATCAAGATCATAGGAAAAAAATTATGAAAATCTGATTTCCAAAGTGTCAACCTATGTTTTTCATAGTTACAAATATTACTATGAGCTTTACGACATTCAGAAAAGAAAATAAGTATAATAAATGGCATAGGTGTCATACTGAAAAAAAACAAACAAAAAAGAAAACAGCCATTAGAATCTATATTTAAGATAATGAACATCTGGCCTTTTATCTCATTAAACTCAAGAGTCAGCTTAAGGTTTAAATATGACACATATTAACTTCAAAGTTCTCTGTGTTAGTAAAGCTTATAGAACATCATACACTACTAATGCTATAAAGTAGCGTCATAAACTGCTACTTCAGAAATGTCAGAGAAGAAAAATACAAACCAAATAACAATAAACATACATTAAGTAGAAGGAAAGTTTTAAACATTGTATTTATGGACTCAGGGATGCTTGAAGATTTGACATTTAATGAAGTTTCTTTGCAATATTAACTACTAATGCACAGGTGAACACACTATCAAATCCAAGATAACTGAAAATGCATCTGAGAGCTGTGCTCTATTGTTGATAATGTTTATTGAGATTGAGGTGCCGGTACTATTGAGATACAGCATCAGCGGAGATGGTGAACTCGTCACCTATTCCTGAAGGCATGCGCAGCTAGCTAGATACAAAAAGATTCGGGAGCTTATGACTTCTCTGACCCGTTCCTCCTGTGACTCAACATGTTCTGCATGTGAACACAGGAAGCTGTGTCTGAGAATGAAATATTTGCGAGGCTCTTGTTGTACCTGCGATACTGCTCTCCGCCTTTGACCCTTTCTTAAAGCTAAATAACCTTGTTGCGGGTGAAACCTCCTGCGATACGACTTTTATGATCAATCCAAAGCCAAAGACCCCTGACCCTGTTAGAACCAAGTGAATGTTTTGGTAACCAAATAGCAGGTTATGTGGCACATGTGACCAAGAGAAAAATAAAGCAAAAAAGGATTCTTAGTTTAAATTGACTGTGTAGGGAGAGGGAATTGGTTTTAAATATGGATAGTCAAGGAAGACCTCACCTAGGAGATATTTCCACAAAGATTTTAACAACACATCATAGCCCTTCATTTAGATTTTTGGAAGGAGGACATCCCAGAAGGAGAAAGAGGACGGATAAAGTCCTCCAGGCAGAAATATGCTTGGTGTGCTTCATGTTTACACAGCAAGGCAAGTTTCAGCTTCTGGTCCCGCATATACTGTGGAAATAGACACACCATCCTCACAAGTAAAAAACTGAAAAGACTGAAAAAGCAACAGTTCGCACGGGTCTGAAAATGAGGAGAGGACAAGATGGCAAAGGTAGGCAAATAGGGGAAGTTTTACTTATTGGAGCAAACAGTGACTAGAGAGCAGAAATCCCTTTGTGTCCCTGTAGCAGGGTGGGAAAACCAGACCTATAATTGAAGGATTGCTAGAGGCTCAGTGTGGACAAAGCTGAAAATTAAAACTACAAAGTAACTTTTACTCCCAAAAGCAAGATCAGGTTCCTAAAGCAAACATCAGAGAAGAATCACTTTGTGCTTCTGGCAGGGGGAGAGAAGAAAAGAACCATTTTGTAATATGCAAGACCACTCTGTTCTTATTAACAAGACTTTTAATCAGGAGGAAATGTTTCATTGGAACTGAAAATACTGGTATTTTTTCAGAGTCTAAATGACTTAGAAGGAAAATGTCCAACTTCAGACCATTCTAGATATCCTGTCTCACCAAAGTGGGAAGGAAAAAAAACAAACAAAAATTTCTTAAATTCACAATGGCATAGATCACTAAAAATACTGAGTGATTGATTCATAGGACTATAGGACACCCATTCACCTCTCCCCACACCTTACCACCACATTATTAAAGACCTATTAACAGTAAGTAGTTCCTTTTACCTGGTGTACCATGCCCAGTTTTCAAGTAAAACTTCTGAGGCACACCAAGTGCAAACACGTGACTTGATGATACAGAGCAAGTATCAGAAACAAACATAACAAGGATGTTGGAATTATTACACTGAGAATTTAAAATGACTATGATTAATGTGCTAAGGGCCTTAATGGATAAAGTAGACAACATGCAAGAATAAATGGGCACTGTAGGCAGAGATATAAAAATACTCATGAAGAATCAGGAAAAAATGCTAGAGATAAAAAAGAAAAATATTATAACAATACTTTCATGGGTTTATTAGTACACTAGGAATGGCTGAGGAAAGAACATCTAAGCTAAAAGATATGTTTATATTGTCCTAGAAAACTAAAAAGCAAAGGGGAAAAAGATGGATAAAAATGGAACAGAATATCCATGGACTGCGGAACAACTATAAAAGGTATAGCATTAGTAACGGGAATACCTCAAGGAGAAGAGTTAGAGAAAGAAACAGAAAAAATATTAGAGAAACAATAATGACTGAGTATTTTTGCAAATCAATGTCAGACATCAAACCAGAGATCCTAAAGGCTCAGAGAATACTAAACAGGATTAATGTCCCCACACTCAAAAAAGAAAAATCTCTACATTTAGGTTTATCATTTTAAAAGATAAACAAAATCAAAAATAATTTTTTTACTTCTGAAAGGAGTGACGGAATTGATGACCCCCCTACCAAGTCTAACCAAGAAAAAAAAAAAAAAAGATGACACAAATTACTATGTAAAAAGGAAATGGGGGACACCACTACAGCTACTATTGACATTTAAATAGTAATAAACCTCTATCTAACTTATAATTTTATAAGTTAGATGAAACAGACCAATTCCTTTAAAGACACAATCTACCAATGCACAAGAAATAATCTGAGCATACCATATATCTAGTAAAGAAATTAAATCGATAATTTATAACCTTCCAAAGCAGAAAGCAAGAGGCCCAAATGTATTCTAATAGTGAATTCTATCAAATATTTAAGAAAGGATACCAATTCTATATCATTACTTTCAGGGGATACTTTCATTTGATGAGACCAGCATTACTTTAATACCAAAATCAAATAAATAAGTTATAAAAAATCTATAGATCAATATATCTCATGAACATAGATCCTAAATTTCTCAATTAAATAGCAAATAAAATTCAAAAATGCATAAAAAGTATTATACACCATGACCAAGTAGGATTTATCTTATATATGCAAGACTCTTTCAACATTTGAAAATAAATTACGGTAAGCCCTGGCTGGTGGCACAGTGGATAAGGCACCAGCCTACGAACCCACAGGTCTCTGGTTAGATTTCCCAGCCAGGGCACATGAACCAGGTTGCACGCCAGGTCTCCACCCAGATCCGTAGCTGGAGGCAGGTGAAAGGCAACCATACATTGATGTCTCTATCCCGCTCTGCCTCTCTCCCTACCCCCTCTCTAAAATAAATAAATAAAATCTTAAAATTAAATTAAATTAAATTGAATTAAAAACTTTTTCTTGGGAATGACAATGTCATGAGAATAAGAAGAGCCCTGACTAGGTAGCTCATTTGGTTAGAGCATCATTCTGATTCACCAAGGTTAAGGGTCTGATCTTGAGTCAGGGCACTTAAAAGAAGCAACCAATAAATGCATAAATAAATGGAACAACAAATTAATGTTCTCTCTCCCTCTCTCTCCCCACCCCCTCCTTCTCCTTCTCCTTCTCCCTCTCCCTCTGCCTCTCTCCTCTGAAATCTAATAACTCTTTAAAAAAAAGAGAGAGAGAGAGAGGGAGAGATTGAGAAGAAAAGCCACAGACTGGGAGAAAATATTTGCTATAAAAAAATCTGATAAAGTACTTATCCAAAATGTACAAAGAACTCATAAAAATCAACAGAAAGAAAACCATCCGATTTTAAAATGAGCCAAAAACCTTAACAGACATCTCACCAAATAAGATATGCATGTGACAAATAAGCATATGTAAAGATGCTCCACATTATGTCATCAGAAAAAATGTAAATTAAAGCAATAATGAGATATCACTACACACCTATTAGAATGGCCAAAATCCAGACCACAGATGACACCACATGCTGGCAAGAATGAACAACAACCGGGATTCTCACTAATTGCTCATAGGGATGCAAAATAGCATAGTCACTTTGGAAAACAATTTGGCAGTATCTGACAAAACTAAACATACTCTTATTGTATAATCCAGCAATTGTGCTCCTTGGTATTTTCCCAAAGGAGTTCAAAATTCATATCTATACACACACACACACACACACACACACACACGAAAAAACTGTTTTGTTTTGTTTTTTACTATCTACAAAAATTTATTATCTATTTACAAAAGAAAAGCATGTGTATCATCGAACAAAACAAATAAAATGCCTTTTTTTTACAAGGTAGCACATATTTGTTATTTTCTAAAGCCATATTGTAACAATACCAAGACACAAAAGATATTTGAAAGTATCTTGTTGAGACTCTTTTAAAAGAGCTAAACACTCATCATTCGGGGTGCAATACTCATAGACATAAGCTCCTGAAATAACAGCTTGCACGCATAAGACATTCGGACCAAAGAAATCTGGGTTTTATTTTGACAGCCTCTGCATTCATATGTATGGGTCCTGGTGTTAGCGATCGCCATTATTCCACAAAGATTGCAAACATGAATCTGTATGGTAGCTTTATTCATAATTGTAAAAAACTGGGAAGAAACCAAGATCTCCTTCAATAAATTAATAAACTAAATTTGATATGTCCAGATAATAGGATATTAATTATTGAGTGCTAAAAAGAAAGAAAGAAAGAAAGAAAAAAACATCATGAAAAGCCACAGAGGAAACTTAAAAAATGCACCTCTGTAATGGGGAATGTAGATAATGAGGGAGGCTGTGCATGTATGGGGGCAGAGGTTATATGGGAAATCTCTGCACTTTTCCCTCAATTTTGCTGTGAACCTTAAAGTGCTCTAAAATAGTCTTAATAAGAAACAAAAAAAGAAAGAAAGGAAACAAGACACACCATAGTCAGTGTGGAATAAGTCAGTGGCAATAGCAATAAGAAGATAAAGTCAGAAAGATATTTATCAATATGATGACTTGGGGGGAGCAGATCTTATAGGGTTTTTTATTCCAGTCTGAGAAGTTTACATTTTGCTTATCGGATAAAGAATGTAAGCAAATCAGAGATATACGTGGTTTATGTCTTATTAAAATTGCCATGGTTGTTATTTCACAAGTTAATTGATGGGAGGGATTTCATTATGCAATAACAATTAAGATGTTATTATAGTAATCCAGGGTAGGGTAAATAAATGTGGCTTGGTCCAGGATAGAAAAGCATGATCCACAGTGGAAAAGTTGACAGGGTCTACAGGTAGATCCGTATGAAATGCAGAGATAGCAGGGAGTCAATGATAATTCTAAGAGTGTTAATCCCAGTGAAGGGAAGGATGGAGTTGCCACTGTCAAAGAAAAATTATTCACTGAACTCTCATTAATAACAACAGATTTCATTTGTTATTTTACAAATAGTTAAACTGAGCTTAACTCTGTTGAAACAAAATGTGGTAGTTTTTTTGAACACTGGGATGGTCTAAAATGAAAAGAATTAAGGACAACAGTGTGTGAGCTCTTCAGTATGATTAAGTTGTCTCTGTCTGTTAACTGGTGCTTACTGAAGTTAGGGTCTTACCTTCCCACAGAACTTGGGAGAATGGGGCCCTGTTTTTTCTGATGCATATATTTCAAGGGGATGGTTCCCAGGTCTTGGGTTGTAATAGATACCTCTCAAAGGGTCAGAGAAGCAAAATTTCTAAAAGAATGCTTCTAAGAAATCGAGGTTGAGGTCTTATAGTCAGGTTTGACAGGAACAAGCAGTAAATTGTCTCAGCAACACTGAGCTTTCTTGGGCAGACAATTTAAGAGGGCTAGAGTTGCCATCCTTGGGACAGACCTTATGCTACTAGAAACTATGATAGTATTTGTTCAAGACTCTTAGTGTGAGGGGTGAACAAAACTGCTTGTGCTAAGAGTGTGTAGTTCTTATATTGAAAGCCAAGGTTAAGGCCTGGCCTAGAAGAGGGCTTATTAGAAAGAGGCCAGACTATCATTTGGTCAAGGAGTGAGTCTGCCACCATATAAAAGGTAAGAACTAATGTTTCGTTTTCATAAACAGAGTCACCATCTACTATTACTGTCAGAGTTGTAACATTGTTCAGAGCATAGCTAGCTTCTTTTTTTTGATAGAAAAATTCCTTTCTTGGTGTTAGGAAAGGTTATGATATTACTGTATTTCACTTTAATGTACTTTTTCTTGTAGAAGGAAAAGTGTTAAATTAAAGATAATGTTATATCAGCCTAAGTTTATTTTTGACACTGTATGCCATACCAAATTATCTATAGCTGGTACTCAATGATAAAGACATTTTTAATTAGGTTATATTCAATACATTAAACCTAATTTTAAAATAAGTCACATTTGGTAGTGCATTTTTTAACTCAACAAAGAAAAACAATAAAAATGCATACATATTAAACACTATAAAATTCTAAATACAGTATACAAAAGAAAATGTAGTTCATATTAGGAGGAAGATTTTGTATTATAAGTTTATACTTTTAAAAACTGGATAAGCAGTTTCAGTCATAGTAAATCCTTAATGGAAATTTGGGCTGTTTTTTCTAATTCCTCTGTACTGCTTGTTTGAGGGTACCGTTTGTGAGGTCCAGAGAGAGTAAGAGGAGAAATGACAGGAGAGCCGGCCATGGGTTTAAAAGATGTACTTGGCCAGCTGCACACTCGGGCTGAGACCAGAAAGGCAGGAAGGCATCAGCAGCTAACAGAAGAAAGGGGTGGGGGTGGGGGGGGTTTAAAGGGAATAGGGAGGGAGGGAGTTGAAGGGACTGTCTGTTGATGGCTTTGGGGGAGCTGGCCCTGAGAACAGAGAGGCTCGCTGAAACAGAGAAGTTATTAAATACTTGCCAGCAGACCAAGATGTCCCTGAAGGACACAGGCCTTCACTGGTGTCAGCAGTTATGTGGGGGCAGCAGGTTTATTGGGAGTCAGGCAGTTGCTGACACCAGCAGTTACTGTGGAGGCTACTGACACCAGATTCTGAGACCCAGGTCTTATGCCTAAGATCCTTAAAAAGAGAACAATGCAGCTAATATTTGTTGGAACATTTAATTGTATTCCTCAAAAAAGAAAAAAAAGAAAGAAAGAAGGAAAGAAAAGAGAAAGAAAGAAAAGAAAAGAAAAAAAAACCATGGAAATAGAAAGCAATATTTAAAATGTGGTTTTCTAAGCCATAGTTGCTTGCATACCTCATGCTGACAAATGAAGAAGCAAACAAGTAAATTCACATTCAAATAACAAGTGTTCAGGTTCAAAATGTCAAGCACTTCCCTACTGAAACACTCTTCATTTTGCAATTTAATATGACAATTCACATATGTTTAGGGTAAAAAATATAATAGACAAACATGACAGAAAACTAATGCACAAAAGTAAACATTGCATTGTAAGTTCCTTCCACAACTATGAAATTTGTTCAAGGTGTAAAAATGGACGGTTTGTTATTTAAAAAGGTCTTCAATTATATAATTAATATTGCAGTAGGCCCCACAACTTATAATAAGAAAAATGAAATAAGAAAAATTCGGGACCCAAAATACTTCTAGAAAAGGCATACGTATGGAAGCAGAAAGATTAGTGGTTCTAGGGCAGGACCTGTCAATGTGCATGAGGAATCTTATAAGGGAGGAGCATTAAAATGTCCTAAAACTGATATATGGTGATGGTTGCATAACTTGAGAAAGTAACTAAAAGTCATTAAATTGAAATGGGTAAATCTTATAAATGCAAACATCAATAAAGTTATTGAAAATATTAAGCTTTTTCCTATTTAAGATTTTTAATTCAAATGTCAGATGAATATCATAGATATGTATTTATAAGTTTCCTGAGTAAAACTATATGCAGCGATGTTTGTCCTAACAGTGAATAAGACTGATTTAATTAGCTAGTTTGACAACAGAGGCTGGCATTTCAAATTATGCTAAATGGAAGGCATTTTTCATAAATCAGATGGGTGAACCTGAAATTTTCATGAAAAAAAACTTTTATAAAAGTAGAAGATGTAAATGTAAAATACAAATTTTCCTGTGTAAAATATGATGCCTGTAGAGAAACAATAAGTAAAATTTAAAATTTCACTGAAGTTTTAGTTTTATTTTATTTTATTCATTTTTAGGTTTTATTTATTTTTTAAAGAGAGGAGAAGGATGGGAGAAAGAGAAGGCAAGAAACATTGATGTGCAAGAGAATCATTGATCAGTTGCCTCCCGTAGGCTCCCAAATAGGGACCTGGCCAACTACCCAGGCATGTGCCCTGACTGGGAATTGAACTGTCGACCTTTCAGTTCACAGGCTGGCACCCAACCCACTGAGCCACACCAGCCATGGGGTTAAAGATTTTTAAATTTGCTTTTTAGAAATGTAGAAAATGATATACTAATATATTTGTAATAAAACCTATTTACTACTTATGTGTTATAAATCCGTGCTTTCACCAAAATCAATATGAAACTATTCAACTTATAAGGTGTTAAATTTTTTTCAAAATTTTAAATATTAGTATGCAATTTGGAGAAAGTTTCAAATTATTATATTGATTATTTTTTATTATCATTCATCTATTTGAACAAATGTATTTCATATATTTGCATATATATAAAATAAACAAAGCCATATATATATATATATACATATATATATATATATATATATAATCTGTCTCAAAAGTATTGTCCATGCAAACTTTTAATTATATTGACATTGGCTCTATACTTATACTTTCAGAAAACTATATATATATATATACAGTTCTCCCAGTTTTCACTAACTGCCTCATTATATTTTCCTTAATCTCATTGGCGGTCTCAAATCACTTCCCTTTCAAAAGTGATTTTAGTTTTGGGAAAAGCCACCAGTCATAGAGCACCCAATCTAGGCTGTAGGGATGCTTAGTCACCTGGATGATTTAGTGTATTGACAAGAACTGCATGAGATGTGATGCATGAGCAGACCCATTGTCGTAATGAAGCTGCCAATCAACAGTTACCCATAGCTGCAGCCTTCTGAATCATCCAAATAGTTTCCACAGAGGAATGTTCAAGTTTAAGGCAAAATTTGATGTAGATTCATTATTGTACATCCTCAGTTGTTTTAAATGCAATGGCCACACAGTACACATGCTCACTCAAAGGTGTCTACTGCCCCCACTGATTAGTACATGAGGTTGTCATTGTTTATGCATGCATACTACAGTCCACTCGCCTTAGCTGACAGGCTATATTAACAATGGCTGGACTTTTTCTGGACAGACCTCATATATTTGGAAAAATCCATTATTCTTGGTGGGAAGAGAACCAAGCCAACCAAGCCAAGCAATCTAGACAGAGGCTGATTTCAGTGAACCAGGCATTTAGAGACTGAATTAACTTAGCAAGGTTGGTAATTGAATTTTAAACCAATAGGAGAGAGAGAATCTTAATCATATAAACCAAAAAAAAAAAAAAAAAAAAAAAATGAGGAAAAAGAGGGTAGTGTAAACAGCAGGTAGGTTATTGAACAGAAGAGCTCCTTTGGTGGAAGTTATTATTTTAGAGTACAGCAGGTTAATTCAGGCCTGAGTGGCAACATATTATAAATAAAAGTCACAGAAGCTCCAAAAAACTGTAAAAGCTAGGATAGAAATGAAACTCCTTTGTGTCAATTTAAGATATAAGTACACATGAACTTTTCAAGCCCGTTGTACTGAGAGAAACTTAAGACAGTGACTGAATTCAGGTGACTATATCCATACAGAAATGGTATTAAGAAGAGAGATCAAAGAATAAAATAACAGGTTGGCACTTCCCTATGTGTTTATCAACTGGGCTTGATTCAATGCAAGGAAGAGTGAAAGTTGGTGGAAGAAATAGCAGTAACTCAAGATATGATACCATCTTACTGACATAAAATAGCAATAATTTGAAACAACATCTGATGAAAGTGAAAAAAGAAAGTACCAAAACAGGACTATACTGGAACATCAAGAAGAAAAAGTCATGGCTACAGAAGAAAATACACAGCTTTAACATTGACAATAAAGACATGGAAATTGCTAAAGATTTTGCTTACCTTGGTTCAATTATCAATTCAAATGGAGGCTGCAGCCAAGAAATCAAGAGAAGGCTGACACTCAGAAGGGCACCAAAGGAAAAATTAGGAAAGATCACCGAGAGCAAAGCTGTGTCATTACAGGCCAGAGCTAAGATCCTCCAAACCCTCAGATTCCCAACTACTATGCACGAATGTGCAAACTGGACATTGAAGAGGTTGATAGGAAGAAATTGATTCATTTGAAATATGGTGTTGGAGAACTCCATGGATACCATGGCCGGCCAGGAAGACAAATAAGTGGGTTTGGAGCAAATTAAGACTAAAACATCTCTGGAAGCAAAAATGACAGAACTGAAGCTGTCCTATATCAGATACATCATGAGAAGCAAGGGTCTTTGGAAAAGACAATAATGATGAAAAAATAGAAGTCAGCAAGGAAAAGGAAGACCAAATATGAGATGGACTGACTTAATAAAAGAAGCCATTGGCAGGAGGCTACAGGCGCTGAGCAGCACTGCTGACAGGCCTTTGTGAACATCATTCATTTACAGGCTTACCAGGAGTCACAGCTGACTCAAGAGCATGTAAGCTACACACTTGAGCAATGAGAAACATAGATATGAACAGATCTTAAAATGAGATAAAACTGAATAATGTGGCTACACTCTAAACAAATGGTACCATAACTATGGTTTCAGAGTACCCTAGTTTTTTGTCTATTGGAAGCATCACAATTATTTTGGCATATATATTATCAGTAGTAAAGTTAAATACAAATAAAACATCTGTCAGATCTATGACTTTACACAAGTTTCTCATTTTCTGTAAGTTCAATTTTATAGCTCCATTATGATCATTAAATGAAGTAAAGAATGTGAACAGTTACTGCTATATCTGACATATATGTAATATTACTATACGCTCCATGAATCCTGCCTATTTAGTAGTAGCTAGTATTATTCTATTATTTGAGGCATAAAGGCAAATAATACTGATCTTGCATGTAATTGAAAGTTGGATGTAAACCTGTACAGTGGTAGTTAAAAATCTAAACTTGATTTAAAAGGAATCAAATTCATAGAAATGGGAGTTAAATATTTACACTTGTTCTATAAAAGTATTACAGCACTGTTATAAGTACCTGTGTCATGGTGGGCCTGATTTTCATTTTAAGTCAAAACTTCACTTGCCTTGTTAACCTACTAGAAAAAAAAAAATGGGAAGAAATAACATCTACTTATGAGACTGTTGAGGATAAAACATTAAAGAAATGTGTAAGAAGCATCTTGAATACCGAAGGCAGCCTAGTACAAGTTCAACAAACAGTTGTTCTTCTTAGTTCTAAAGTAGATACTGCTCTATCTCTACCCCCAAGTCTGCCCTCTTTCACCACTCACCTCCCCAACATGTTCCAGAGACCTTCAATTCTCACCTCCTAACAAATTGGCACTGTTAAAAAAGACTCTGAAAGTTCCTTATTTAGCTTTCCAATGCTCTTTCAGAAGCTGTGCCACTGTTATTATCAAAGTCTAATTGGAGAGCTTCTTTTAAAAAGACTGACCCATAGGTGACCACTTAAATACTGCTATAAGAAAAGATACAGGCAAGTTCATAGCACCAATACATGTTACTCATGTCAAAAATAGAAGATACTTTCTGGACATATTGTAGTTTTCACCTCTATAATTTATTTAGTGCTAAGACACCGTCAATCCATTATTCAAAGTTTCCTGTGCATTCCTTATGCTTTCTAATCCTCAAAATGCTACTCCAAGAAAGAGGGTGTCTTTTGCCAAAGAACAATAGGTCTTTCCTTGGGTATCCAGACCAGCAAAAATGATCCTCAGATAATTTTCATGAGTTTCATTATGTAAATAGACCATTCGCATCCTCACATGTGCCTCCTTTTTACACACACATACACATGCACACACACAAACACAAACACATATACCCATGGTAACCACAATGATTAAAACAGGAACTGTGACATCCCTTTAAAGTAGCTTGGGTATTCTTTATATTTATACTTTATAATTCATTTTGAAATTAACAGCCCAGAAGTATACTTATCATTCCATGCCATTTTAAAATAGGTAATAACCTTGGCACAGCCTGAGAACCCAAAGGTCACTGGTTCTATTCCCAGTCAGGGCACATAAAACCAGGTTGCAAGCCAGATCTCCAGCCATGTCCGTAGCTGGAAGCAGGTGAAAGGCAAGCATACATTGATGCTTCTCTCCTTTCTTCCTCCCTCCCTGCCCTTCTCTCTGAAAATAATGAATAACACCTTTTTAAAAAGTTTTTTTAGCCCTGGCTGGTGACACAGTGGATAAGGTGTCAGCCTGCAAACCCAAAGGTCGCTGGTTCGATTCCCTAGTCAGGGCACATAAACAGGTTGCAAGCCAGGTCTCCAACCAGGTCCATAGCTGGAGGCAGGTGAAAAGCAACCATACATTGATGTCTCACTCCCTCTCTGCCTCTATCCCTTCCCCTCTCTCTAAAAAATAATAAATAAAATCTTTAAAAAAAAAAGGTGGCCCTGGCTGGTAGCACAGTGGATAAGGCGCCGGCCTGTGAACCCAAAGGTCGCAGGTTCGATTCCCCAGCCAGGGCACGTAACAAGGTTGCAAACCAGGTCTCCAGTCAGTTCTGTGGCTGGAGGCAGGTGAAAAGCAACCATACATTGATGTCTCTCTCCCTCTCTGCCTCTCTCCCTTCCCCTCTTTCTAAAAATAATGAAATAAAATATTTTTAAAAATAAATAAATAAATAATTTTTTTTAAAAAAGGTTTTTTTTAATAAAAAATAAAATAAAATAGGTAACAATCATGAGAGAGCTGTGACATTTTTCACTGTTAATATTTTCAAATACTATCTAGCCCTGAGGGACAACTTGTATTTTTTAAATCAAAAAGAAGGAAGGTATCATGGCATACTAGAAATAGTATCAGCTTTAGAGACAAATATATGTGCATGCAAACCCTGACTTTATTACTTACTGTTTTGTTAATTAGACAAAGTAAATATTTTATTCATAGAGTATTGTGAATACAATAGTATTTAATTAAGCTTTGTTTCCTTAGATGGGTAGTGCTATAAGTGAGATTCATGTAACCATTTTTATATATTTAACATAATTTCTATAATGGAAGTGTACCAACTTTTAGAGCATTTACAAGTAAAATACAGAAGCATTTCAATATTAAAATATATATAAAATGAACAATGACTGAGAGAGTAGCCATAAAGAAAGTAATTAGTCCCAACACACAGATACATTTTCAAATAAATCCACATGATTAACTCTTACCAAATGTCATAAACACAACTGTGTATACATAATCAAATCACCTAACAAAGGTTTATCCAAGAGAAATTATTCAAATATACCAGGTGTGTCCAGAAAAAATCCAGCCATTGTTAATACAACGAGAACAGTTTGTGTGACATGGATGTCACACAGCCAAGGAGGGTGGACTGGAATTCACATTGTGAACAATTATGACTTCACTATACTAGTCATCAGGGGCAGTAGACAGAGTTGAGTGAGCATGTGTACTCTGTGGCTGTCTCATTCAAAATGACTGAGCAAGGAGAGAAATGAATCTGCATCAAATTTTACATTCAGCTTGAACATTCCTCTGTGGGAACCATATGGATGATTCAGAAGACCACGGCTATGGGCAATTGGCGATTGGCACCTTCATCATGACAACAGTCCTGCTCATGCATTGCATCTTGTGCAGTTTTTTGGCAAAACATCAAATCACCCAGGTGACTCCACCCCTCTATAGTCCACATTAGGCACCCTGTGACCTCTGGCTTTTCCCAAAACTAAAATCACCTTTCAAAGGGAAGAGATTTCAGACCATTGATGAGATTCAGGAAAATACAATGAGGCAGCTGATAGTGACTGGGAGAACTATGCAAGGTCTCAAGGTGCCTAGTTTAAAGGGGACTAAGGTGTCATTGTCCCATGTACAATGTTTCTTGAATGTTGTATCTTCTTTTTTAAAAAAGTCTCTACTTTTCATATTACATGCCCGGATACTTTCTGCAAAGATCTTAGTATATTTTTCATAATATGCTCGGTATATTTTTAGAAAAAATAATCTGATAAATTATTAAATAGGCTAATATTTTGGCAGAATAATAACTAATATGATCTGGCATTTATTTAACACTTATTCTATTAACAAATATTCTAAAAGTTATTGCATGAAGTCTTTGAGGGAAGCTTATCAGTTTTGTTTTTTATTTGTTTTTATTTTTCCATAGTACAGATGAAAAAAGAACAAGTAAACAAACAAACCCTGAAGCACATAAAGTTTAAATACATTGCTTAAGGTGACTGGGCTAACAGAGGAACAGAGAATTATTTCAGCTACTCTGAAAGTGCAGCAGAGGACTTACACAGAGGCCATGTAGGTCAGGGTTGCTCTCAACCACTGCTGAGCATCACAGAGAATAGCCTGCAACCATAAAACACCAAATAAAAAGTCTTGTAGCATAAACACATTTCAGCCCTGGCTGGTGGCACAGTGAATAAGGTGCCGGACTGCAAACCCAAAGGTCGCTGGTTCGATTCCCCAGCCAGGGCACATAATCAGGTTGCAAGCCAGGTCTCCAGCCAGGTCAGTGGCTGGAGGCAGGTGAAAGGCAACCATACTTTGATGTTTCTCTCCCTCTCTCCCTCTCTGCCTCTCTCTCTTCCCCTCTTTCTGAAAATAATAAATAAAATCTTTAAAAAAATAAAGAATGATGATTTGTCAACCTCTTCATTAAAAACAAAACAAAATATACTTTAGGAGCTAGTTCCTAGGAAGTACCATAATTCTTAAGGGTGACTGAGATTACCAGTAATTAAGCCAGAGGAGAGTCAAAAAACATTTACAGTGGCTTAATAACAAGGAAACCCACTGAAAATTCTGTCAGACTATTTTCAGATAAACATGGTGATATCTAATCTACTCAACTTGCCCCTCACCTCATCCCTATATTCTGATTGAAAATTTAATGAAAATATAGAAACAAATATAAAAGTTCAAAATCCCTTGAACTAGCAATATTTTTCTGTGGATGCCAGTGTATATCAATGGAACATAATGAGGAATCGTGGGCTCTAGACATGATGGAAACTGTCAACAATTTCTACCTTTTATGGCTGTACACCTTCACTCAGGTTCACGTTAGACTCATTCCACAGAAGAGCTGCTTTGTGTGGTAATCAGATCTGTTTTCAAGTCTCTCTTTCTAATGAGTTCTTTTTTCATCTATGTCAACTCTAAGATATTTTTGTTTCACTAGTGCCACAGATTAAGAAGCTGCATGAGACAGAAACATGCAGGTTGTAAATGAAAAATGGCTTAAATAATTAGGAAGGGCTAGAGAGTGGAAGGGCATTAGGTGCTGCTCTCATTCCATTTGGTCCAGGTTTTTTGCACACATTGTATCAATAGAACCAACATAGCTTACATCAAACTTTCCAGAGACAGTCACCTCAACATAATCAGAGAACCCCGCAGCAAGAAAAGAAACACCACCCTCCTCAGCCTTGTAGATTCATTCTGTGCACATCAGTGGGCATAGTGTTAAGATCTGAGAAAATGATTCAAAGAAATGCAGGTAAAGACTGAGGGGCGAGGGAAGCTCTGGGGGAGCATCAGGCCTGGACTGGCTGCCTCTAATTAAAAGAGGAGCAAAGAGAGAAAAATAACGTGGAGCCCATGAAAAAACTGAAAAACAAATGATGAGATAATGTGTTGACAATGCAAATGAAGAACACATTTTGAGCCCTGGCTGGTGGCACGGTGGATAAGGCGCCAGCCTGCGAACCCAAAGGTCACTGGTTCGATTCCCCAGCCAGGACACATAACCAGGTCGCAAGTCAGGTCCCCAGCCAGGTCCGTGGCTGGAGGCAGGTGAAAGGCAACCACACATTGATGTCTCTCTCCCTCTCTGTCTCTCTCCCTTCCTCTCTTTCTGGAAATAATAAGTAAAATCTTTAAAAAATAATAATAATAAATAATACATAAAGCATTTATTAAAAAATAAAGAACACATTTTGGTTAAAGATTTATCAATAAAAATAATGCTTTAGAAAGCATATACAGTTTTTAATAAACATAAAAAAGGAATAGAATCCAAAAGGCTTTTGGCTAGCAGCCCATGATCTCCCTTGAAAATTCCCAGCAAAGCATGGTAAATAACAAAATGTAACATTTAAAAAATGATAACTGGCAAGTTATAGTTAGACTTACTAAGGATGAAACCTGTGAAGTATTAGCAATAATTATAAGGGAGGTAGGGCTAAATTGACCAAAACAACAAAAATGAAAAACAACAACAAAACCTTTACTCAAGTTTTAGTATAAGGTTTATTCCAGTTTCGCTTCATGATACAGAGGCAGTAAAAATCAAATATCTTTCACAAGACACAAAGGAAGTGCTTGTTTAGAAGATAAAAGTGAGATAAAAATTATTGGACAAAAAGCAGTAATGGAAAAGAACCATATAAGGTCACTTTGTGAAATGGATAATTTCTATTATTTAAGCAATTAATCAACACTATTCTCTAATTGTACTTCCCAAGACATGACGGTATCCAAGTACGTGAGAAGCTAATCTTTTCTGTACTAATTAAAAAGTAAAAAATCATACAGAAAACTAATAATTATAAAAATTTAAATGTACTAATTTTCAGAGAAGAAAGTTTTAAAATATTTTATAAGAGCTCTTTATTATGCTAAGATATTGATACAATTTCCATTTTCTTAATTATAGTAGCATTTTTAATCAATATGATATGGATAGCATAATGCATATGACTTTCCTACAATATATTCACTATTTAAAATTAGGCAATTCATTAGTCAAAAACACAGTATTGTTGAAATGCAATATTAAAATATACATCTGATAGTATGCTTATATAGCAGGTAAGTGGCAGCTCGTTTTCTGTTTGATTTTTTGAGGTAGCCCTCTCAACTCTGTTTTAGAATTTTTATTCCTTGGCTCAGATTAGCAGACTTTCCTTCACTATCCACAACTAAATTGATGTTTTGAAATCGCTTAAAAACATGTTCAACTTACATAAAACTATACAGCAATGAGTGCCAAATTAACTCTTCTAAGACAATCACCTTTTAAAACCACAGTGGTTCTCTCATTCCATCTGGCCCTACATTTGTACTATCCTTACAAAAGCTATCCTTCCTTACTCTTCTTACTATCCTGAATGTGTGAGCCAATTAAATTATCTAGCCTTTTTTCAACTAACTCTAAACTCTTCAACATTGATAATCATTTGAGATTATTCTAGGTAGCTCTTTTTTATACATATGTGTGTGTGTGTGTGTGTGTGTGTGTGTGTGTATGTGTGTGTGTGTATATATATATATGGTGGGCATGATCAATTGGCAAAATTTTAGTCAAATAAGCAACATACCACAAAAGTGTTATATTTTGAAACAAATTTATTCTTATATGTAAACACTTAAACAGTCATTATTTTTTAAATTGTTCAAAAAAGTCCCCATTTGCTGCAATAATTGACTCATTCGACTTCAGAATCTTGAACGTGCTTTAATTAACTTTTCTTTATCCGTGGACATCATCATGTTTTCAACCTTAGCTTTAACGGCCTCTTTATTGGAATGAGGTTGTTTATTAACTTCTCTCTCACAAACACTGCATACATAATAGTCTAAAGAATTTTTTACATCTGGTGAACTAGGCAGCCAGAATTCAGGAGCACTGACGATGAGAAATTCTTGCACCTTTTTGGTATTATTTGCTGGTGCACCATCTTGTTGGAAGAGAAAATGATGTCCATTTGTGACTTGCATCATCCATGGTACAATTACTTCTCTCAAAACATCAAGGTAAATATCCTGGATCTTCACTGATGATTTCCTGGATTCTGTGTACAATATCTAGACTTGTATGATCCTGTGTACCTTATGCATTTTCCGTGCTGGTGTGGCAACATCAGGATCAGCATCATACACCTTCTTCACATTGTAAACTGTATGTAAAGGGATGTTATTAAAGTCCACAATTTCCTTAGCAGTTTGTCCTGCATGCAATCCAGAAATTATGGTTGCTCTCACATCGTATTCCTTCTGATGGTTGCTCTCAGAATTTAATACTTTATATCAGAAACAATGATGTTAAATCATAGCCTTAGAAACATAGTTTTTCAAAATTAATAAGAAGTACATGAAATAAGGAGATGCGAAGTTATTGCCAATTGATCGAGTACACCCTATATATATATCATACTCTAGATACCAGCCTCCCCAAGCTGTACTTATTTATTATGTTCAGTTCTCCCTTATCTCCATGATTTCACATGTGTTTTCATAATGGAACAATACTAAAAACCTCTTTTCTTGGCTATACCGCCTTTACTCTTATGTAGGTCTCACCTTAAATGTTACTTATCTTAGGAAATCTCTCATAATCTCCAACATCTGCATCTGTCTCCCAAAATCATACTTATCAAACACACTGCACAGTATGGTATACTTCTGTCTCCCCACTACATTATAAGTGAGCCACACTTACTCTATGGCTATTATCTACCAGAGGACTAAGCATCTTATAAGCACATGTGTCCTAGAAAGAAAGGGTAAAAAAGAAAGGAGAGAGGCAAAGAAATATTTTAGTTGAGAAACTTTTTGTGTTTTCTGTTTCAAATACTGTATATTATGTTAGGAACTAAAAAATGTGGCTTTTTTTTTCAAAGCATCAAGATAAATAGAACTCTCATCTCTTCCATGAGGTGGTTCTAAAACAGAGAGACAATAAAAATTTTGTTCACATCAAAACTTACCCCTTTCTGAGAAATTAGGTACTGAAATAGGAAATATTATGCTTATTTTCTGTACACTTCCATTTAAAAGTATCCACCAGATTTCTGTGTCCTCAAATTAAAGCTGGTTATCTAAATTACCAGTGGTTATGTTCATTCAACAAACATTTCTTTTGTGCTTATTGTGTATTAGCTATCATACCAGTGTCTGTGGCAAATAGTAATTCATTTAATTCTCAAAATAATCACATATGGTATATGTTATGCATATCACTATCTTAATAATAAGTAAAACAATGAGTAATTTTTTAAAAGATCTTATTATTTTTTGAGAGGGAGGAAGGGATTGAGAGAGGCAGAGAGGGAAAGAAACATCAATGTATGGTTGATTTTCACCTGCCTCCAGCTGGGGACCTGGCTGGAGACCTGGCTTGCAACCTGGCTATGTGTCCTGGCTGGGAATCATTTGTGACATAAGAGTGATATACTTTGCCATTCCCAGAAAGCCTGACACCACATTAAGGGCTTGTAATTACCAATACTATTCTAATGCAGTTATTCATTTTATCAAAGTCTTAGTAAGTTTCTATGATTCACAAGCTTCTCTCTCTCCTTTCCTTCTTTCTGCCCACCTCACAACCCATTTTCTGCCTTTCTGTATCTTCACAGCATTTCATTCCTTTGCTAAATATAAAAATATATAAAACATGATAAATGTCTTCATGACCATTCATAAGCTCAGTAAAAAGGGTTCAGTTGTAAAACAAAACCATTAAACTCAGTAGATTTACTGTGTTTCTGTTATGATCTATGCATATCTATTTCAGGTACCAAAACTGAATAGAACTAAAATAAAAGACAGAGTATAATAGTCATCTGAAGGATGTAGGACAAAACTGCAACAAGAGCAAACAGTAGTAACCTCTGGGGATTGCTGAAACAAACTTGATGACGGTTGTAGCATTTGAGATGCTCTCTGACTATACCTACCCACCTATAGCCTTGCTTTCTCAGTTATCTGACACACCATTCTCAGAAACCATAAAAAAGTTTGAACAGCCTCCCATTTCATGTTGGAACTATGACAGCTGCCCAGATAGCCTCTGGTCTTCTCACATTTAAACAACCTACTTTGCTATTGCTAATGTGTCATATTCAGGACTCAAGGAGCTTACCTCAGAGATCATGAATTTCTGCAAGAGAACAAGGCCTCTCTTCCCTCCCATCTATCATTATAGTGGGTTACTTTCTTTGAGAACCCTTGCTGGTTATGGGTTCTCAGACCAACAGTTCATGGGTCTATGAAGAGTACAGCAACAAGTTGATCACATCCCCCACTCATTTTGTTTATTCTCCCATTTCTCCCCACAACACAGCATTACATAGTTGGGGGGTGGGGAGGAAGAATGGGAAGTAGGAGCTGAGAAAGTGAATGGTCACAAATAACTGGTTCTCTATCAATGAAAGTCTTAGGTCTTGTACCTAAGGCCTAGCTTCATCATCTTAGAAGTAAAGGTTTTGTACTGTTTTTCTCCAACACTGATTTGATAGTTTCTACCTAAAATTAATGATGACTAAGTATAAGTGGTTGATTAGGAGTAAGGAAAGAAGTAGAAATTCTGGTTCATGTCTCAAATTATGGCTCTGCCCTATGTGTTCAATATGACCATATAACATAAAAGAAAGTCAAAGGAATAAAAAAATTTACCTGCAGCTCCATAACTAATTAATATCTGATCTCTACTCATTTAAAACATATTGTTTGGATAAGTACTGTGAATTGATCATGAACACCTGGCTCTCAAATGATTTTTGGTTTTGATGTTAAAGCATATCTACCCAACTAAGCAAAATATCTCAAATAAGCCCAACTTTTCTAAAAGTTCCATGAAGAGAAATCCTACAATGAGAAACAAGTATCTGGTTTTGATTCATCAGCCTTGGGAGATACGGAATAAGGGCAAACACCCACTGAGACAAGAACAGGAAGTCCCGAGGAAGGAGCCCCATGAAAGGGCCCATGCCCAAGTTGCTGACTGTAGGCTGCTGTGGTTAACACCTTGCTTGGTTAAATGTTGCCTGGAGACCAGTCAGTCTACACCAAGCACCTCTAATCCAAACTTAACCTCAGCACCTGCAGTCAGGAGATCAGTAAATGGACTTTTAAAATACCTAAACATGTCTATTTTAAAAGAAATATGTATTCCCCTAAGTATCCTGATTTGAAGCCAGTAATGAAGATGGGGACAGGGAGACTTGCCACTATTTTTTTTTTTTTTTTTTAATTTTTTCTCTTTGTCTACTTTTCCCACTAAAGACTACTTTTCTTCTTACATAAGACCCTAATGTTAAGTCTCATCTCCATTTTCCCTGCCAATGAGTAAGGGAGTGTGGGTGCTTACCCAGAGACATATCCATTAGTACAGAAGTCAAAATGATTGGAAAATATGTGCTGAAATAAAAAGAAAAGAAAACCACCAATAACAGTTGCACTGTCTCAAAGAAAAATCTATTCTTCACATCATTTATGGAGATCAGCATTTGAAAGGCTCTGCAGTTATTTTACCATATAAACAAATAAAATAAAAATGAAAACAAAGCACAGTACAGAGCAATATGTACTAAATTTATAATTGCTTCCCTGCCACCCATTTGTTTATAATGTGCTGAGTGCTTGACAGGATAATAACTGAAGAGCATGACAAATATTCAAAATGCATACGATGACTTCAGATCCACTGCCATCATAAAACATTCACTTCCTGAGTCAGCCGGTGTTTCCACTTTTAATTGATGCAATAGATTTGCAATTATGGGCTTCTTCTCTAAACTTGCCTTTTATGTTTATTAAAGAAGAAATATTCACTGAAATTTTTTCTGCATTAAGTAGGTAGCATTTTCTAAACCAATTCTTCAAGGTGAGTGTTTTATTTTAATAAAACTAAATTTCTCTGACATGTTTGTTGTCTCAAGGCACATATTTTGCCTGTAGTGTAAAGCAGTTGATACCTCATGGAAATGTAGCTCAGCCAGGGAGGGCCAAGGAGAGACAGAGCTGGGTAGCATGGTTCTACATGCAATCCACCCTCACACCCCTCAATCCTGGGACTTATTTTTCTATGTTGGATCTTGGAATTATTAAAAATTCTTTCTCCACAGCCATGTAGACAGGAGAACAATTATGGTAGCATCCTCAAGATTCTCTGAGAATTTAACATCTCAGAGGCAGTTGGTAGGAAGATCTCCCCTCCAATTCTTCACAGAAACCATTGGTAAATAATAGCAAAAAGGCTGATTGTTTTGGCCTGTTTGGTTACAGGAGGATGTTAAGGTCTACCCTTTTCTTTCCTTATTCTAGTAAGAAGGAACTGTTATAGAAACACTCAAAATACACTAAAGAGCCTTCAAACCCAATGCAGCAGATTGGACACATTTTTAAAAAATAATTCTAATGCACTAAAATGAAATCCACAACTTTAATACATAATATAATTAAGTTGAATGAAAAATCAGTATAAATTAATGAAAAACAAAAAGCAAAGACAAAGGAAATCAATAACTCTAGGCAGAGAAAATCAATAACTCTAGGTGGAAAAAATCACTAGAACACACAAAGAAAATCATGATACAGTTTTGAAGCAAAATTTTATGTGGCATGAAACCTGCATAACCCATGAACATGAACTAAGGGGAGTAAGGTTGCAGGTGGTAAGTGGGTCCTGAATGAAAGGGAGTAAAGGAAAAAGAAATTGGGACAGCTGTGACAGCATAATCAATAAAATATACTTAAAAAAAAAAAAAAAAGGCCGCATCTCTCAACTGTAAGCCAAACTAAAAATAATTTATAAGGAAATTCAAAAACAGAAAATGAGAGATTTTTTTTTTTTTTTTTAATTTAAAGTGCTAAGTCTTACACACACAGAGGGAGTACTAATTTTATATGTGATACTAACAAACTTTCTGGAGGACATTGACTCTTTCAACATTGGATGTATACTTTTAAGACCCTTAGGAATGAATAAATAGAAATTGAAACTTGAAAAGAACGGTCATACTCATAACCCATACTTGAGTGCACAAACATTCATAAGTCCCAGGCATAGACTAGGCAACTATCAATTTCTGGGAAGAAGTCCCTTATGTAGGATAGAGAAGCACTAAGCAAATAAGGAAAGCAAAAGAGATAAAGATTAAACATGATGAAGGGAAAATGAGAGTAACGTGTGAATGAAAAATAGTCTCATGGTATGCTTCCTAGCCTTTAAAAAGAGTCTATCTACATGCAGGGCACCCTCACATCTGGTCAGTAAGGTCTGGAGCTCAACACTGTGACTGAGAACAAGCTAATTAATTCAAAAGGGTGCATAATGCCCAATTTATTAAATCCTGATCCCATTCCTACAGCTATTTCTGATCCCTACAGCTTTTTCTGATTCCTGATAGCTGGGAATCCAATAAGTCTTCTTAGAGAAGATGGTGTTTGAGCTCCATCATTCATACAATTCTAACTTTCTTTAACTATGCAGATATGTATATAAATATATGTATACACATATACATACTATACATATTTTTTTCATTTTTATTGGGAAAGGAGTGGGATTTTTAGGCAGAATGAGCATCTTGCGCAAAGATACAAGGGCAAAATGGCATAGCAGATTATTACAATTTATAAAACAGTGATAGTAGAGGATGCTAGAAAATTAGGTGATGATTAAGTAAAAGATTTTATATTCTATACTAAAGATTTTGCATTTTGACTTATGGAAACATAACTTTAATGGCTTATAAAGTAAAATTCTAGTAGTCTCAGTCTTTTGCAATCATGTTTTCTTATGAAAAAATATGTCATGTCTCCCTTACCATCATTTACTTATTTTAATAAGTTGAATATTGTGACTCGGAAAAGAGATCAATACTAAATTAACTTTCCCAGAAGAATACAATTCTTTCCACAAACATACACAAATATGATATATTTTCTAGGAAGTCACTTATTTGTCCCAATTAAGTTTTAAAAATAATTGACAGGGAAATGAATCATAAAGTGAAGGGTAATTCTAGAAACAGACAAGGAAAAGATTCCACCAGTTTCTTTGGTTGCAAAAAACAGAAGCTGACTAAATTTCTAACACACACTCCTAAGTAAATATATAAGTACTTCTAGCAATAACAAAAGCCAAACAGCATTCACGTCATCTATTATACTAAAATAAAACATTAGCAAAATATAACGTAAACTTATTCCATGTCCAAAAAATACCTTATTTTATAATGTCTACAATTTCAGCTCAAATTATGATTAATGTTTGCATTAAAAATAACTATACTTAAAATTTATTGAGTGCTTCTCATTTGTCAGGCCTTGTTCTCAGGACTTTTCAAGTACTCATTTATTAACTATTCACAGTAGTCTTAGGAAGTGAATATAATCATTTTCTCCATTTTACAAGTAAAGACATTGAGCCAGAAAGAAGTAAAGAAATGTGGGATCTAAAAATCATAATATGTAATACAACAACAATAAAATTAAAAAAAAAAAAGAAAGGCAACCATACAATGATGTTTCTCTCCCTCTCTGCCTCTCTCCCTTCTCCTCTCTATGAAAAATAATAACTTAAATCTTTAAAAATATGATAACATTGTTAACAATTGCTCAGTAAGTACCATTCAATAGTATTTACTTTTCTCTCTTTGCATTTTTTTCATATTATGTCACAATCTTAGGGCTAACATCCCTGAGAAGCAGATCACAATGTGCCTATGTTAAATACTTTGATTTTCATTTTTGCAAAATACATGGAGAAAACAAAGTATGACAAATAAAATTAAATTAGATTCACTATAAAAAAATAAAAAAAAATAAAAATCATAATAAACAGACAATACAGAAACAAATTCATAAATACAAAGAATAAACTAACGGTTGCTGGATATACAAGGGTTGAAGAATGGGTGGAAAAAGTAAAAGGGATTAAGAAGTGCAAATTGGCAGTTATGAAATAGTCGTGGGAATGTAAAGTACAGCATAGGAAATGTAGTCAATAATAGTGTAATTTCTATGGACAGTGCCAAGTTGATACTAGACTTATTTAGCAGCTGGCGGGGGCCGGGGGTGGGCGGGCACTTAGAAAGTTATGTAACTATCTAACCACTATGCTGAAACTAACATAATATTGAATGTCAACTGTAATTGAAAAACAATTTTCAAAAGAAATGTATCCAAGGTCATATAGCTAACTAGTAGTAAAGCTAGGACTACAAAGTTCCTTTTGACTTAATATCCACTATACTTAAATACCTCTAAATGTTCTATACTCATGAAAAATTTATTAATATTTTGCAAATAATTATTGACTCTCAATTATCTTAGATTCCTATCATCTTCCCTACTAATGCACAAATGCTCTAGGAATTATTTCAGAGGTTCTATGCATTAATAAATTTCCAGAGTTCATCTATACATAAACTTTCATATGTGAAAGCACTTCTATTTTTCCATCACATTGTATATAATTTAGTTAAATATAAAATCCTAGGTTCCAAATAGTCAAATATAACTTTCTATTACATCTTTCAAGATGGTATTGTCAAAACTGTTTGAGCTTATGGGACTTTTTACTCTTTTGTGGAAATTATGATATTTCTACTAAAGAGTATTTTTATGTTTTCTTTGTATCATTAGTCTTGACATTTCATTCCGTCAATGTGTATGCATCTTAATGTGCGTGCACACATTTCATCTCCGTATTTTTTCCTCTTCCATTAGGCATACTTTACAAAGTCAGTTCCCATTTCTAGGCCTCTTCCCTTTGTACTTTGAAACATACTACCTGCATCATGGAAAATTTCTTTAGTTTGACTATGCAGTCTCACTAATTCACTCCTCCTTTTATTCCTGTTTTTTTTTTCTTTTTTTCCAGTTCATATTTTGAGCTCCTTTGCTTGCTTGTTTAATCTCACTGACCAAGTGTTGCATTGACATGATTTATTTTGCTTTATTTTATTTTTTTGTGGGTACAATAAAGTCTTACATTTCTGATGGTACGTACAGATAATACTAATTCAAATTCTTCTCTTTTTGCTCCATTAACTATAGTCCCCTCTGTTTTTATTTTGGTGTTCAATTTTCTATGCTTCTTTTTTGGTATTAAATTTATGCAAATATTTAGATTCTGTAAACAACTAAGTTGGTTAGTTGGTTTCTAATACTATGTGATATACATATATGACATACACACACACATATAGATGAATAGTATATATATATATCATATATATTATCATGGAGAAAGATGAAATATTTTTGCATTTTTGGTTGGTATATAGTTGATAATATAAGCAATATTCTCTACAGAAAGACAATAATCACAAGTTATTAGTTATACTGATTTTTATAAGCACTGCTTGCATTTAGTTATACAATAACATTGATGTCATAGGAGGAAACTATAAAAAAAGGAAAAGAGGCAAATAAAAATTCAAGGATCTTTGTATATGGAGATATTCTGGCTATGACATTATTCTGAGGTACACTGTTACCACTGGGGGAAACTGGGCAAAGTGTACATGGGAACTTGAGAGAGAATTGTTTTAATTATTATATTATTGTATTATTTTTAAAATTTTTTTTTAAACTTTCAGAGAGAGGAGAAGGGAGAGAAGCAGAGAGAAAGAGAGAAATCAATGTATGGTTGCCTTTCACCTGCCTCCAGCTACAGACCTAGTTGGAGACCTGGCTTGCAACCTGGTTATGTTGCCCTGGTTGGGGATTGAACCAGAGACCTTTGGGTTCACAGGCTGGTGCCTTATTCACTGTGCCACCAGCCAGGGCTTATTTTATTATTTCTTAAAGCCACATATGAATCCAAAGTTATCTCAATGAAACAACTGAAATTTAATTTTAAAATATAATTAAAAAGAGTAACTGAAGGCTAGTTTGCAATGAAATGGACTCTTCAATGCTCAAAGAGACACTGTCTTATACCATTTGGTACCCTGCCTTTTCATCATATTTCATTATATGATACTTATCTTTCTCTGATTGCCTTAGTTTACTTGGCATAATACTTTTCAGGTTCATCCATGCTTTCACAAAAGGTAAAATTTTCTTCCTTTTTATGACTGAATAGTATTCCAGTGTGTAAATGTACTTAAGCATTTTTATCTACTCATCTACTGAAGAGCACTTGGGTTGCTTCCAAATCTTGGCTATTGGGAATAATGTTGTAATGAACAGAAGGGTGTTTATATTCTTGGCAATTAGTATTTTGGTTTTCTTTGGGTATATTCCTAGAAGTAGAATTGCTGGGTCATAAGGCAATTCCATTTTTAATTTTTTGAGGTAATGCCATACTTCTTTCCACAGTGGCTGCTTCAGTTTGCATTCCCACTAATAGTGCATGAGGGTTCCCTTCTCTCCACATTTTTACCAAGCCTCAACAAAATTTTATTTCTTTAAATCTTTATCTAGCACACTTCTTCCTGTTTGCGGAAGAGCTAACATTTTTGTGGGTAGCTAGACATTTATTTTCAGTCTTTGCTCAATGTTGTAAATGCTTAATGTTGTAAAGCCTGCTTTAGGTTAATATTGCCTTTAATTTTGACATCTATATTACTCAGATCTGTAAAGGGTAACAAAAATCCAATTTAAATTATCTTGAGAAATAGGAGAATGCATCAACTCAGGAAGCCAAAGCATATAGGAAGATATTACTAAGACAGAAAAACAACAGAGACTAAAAAAGTCAAATGCCATCAAGACTCAGTCTCTACATGTTTTACCTGATTTCCTCTGCTGAAATCTATCTTTCAGACTAACTCCCTCTGGAGAACTAGAAACAGAGCTGCTATCATTCTACATTTCATGTTCCTTAGCTCTGCCTTCCAAGTCAGGCCAGACTTCTGAGGAAGTGTTCAGATTAGACCCCCTTCAGTGGATGGCACAACTCTAGGCCAGGCAGACACAACCAATGTTGTTGGGTTGTATGATGGAAAGTCATCAGAGAAGCTTAGAGTTAGCCAGAAATAAATGAGTGTATATATGACCACTTAACTTATGATTTGCAAAGGAGCCAAGGACATACAATGGGGAAAAGATAGTCTCTTCAATAAATGATGTTGGGGAAAACTAGACAGCTGTATGAAAAAGAATAAAACTTGATCCCTGTCTTGCACAATACACAAAAATTAACTCAAAATGGAGCAAAGGCATCCACATAAGACCTAAAACTATAAAACTGCTAGAAGAAAATACAGGAAGAAACTGATAAAAGTTTCAGCAGTGTTTTTTTTTTTTAATTTGACACCAAAAAGAAAGGCAACAAAAGCAAAAGTAAACAAATGGGGCTACATCATATAATAAACTTTCTGCACAGCAAAGGAAACCATCAACAAAATGAAAAGGCAATCTACTGATAGGGAGAAAATTTTAAATCATATATCTGATAAATGGCTATGTCCAAACTGTATAAAAATTCACACAACTTAATAGCAAAAAAAATATGAATTAAAATATGGGCAAAGAATCTGAATAGACATTTTCTAAGGAAAACATACAGATGGCCAATAGGTACATGAAAAGGTGCTTGACATCATTAATCATCAGGAAAATGCAAATCAAACCACAATGAATATTAACTCATACCTGTTAAGCTATTATCAAATAGATTAGAGATAACAAATGGTGGCAATGATATGGAGAGAAGGAAACCCTTGTGCACTTCAAAGGGACTATAAATTGGCAATCACTATGAAATAGTGTATGGAGTTTCCTCAAAAAATTAAAAATAGAACTCAAATATGATATGATCTCAAAATTTCACTTTTGGATATTTAGCCACAGAAAACAAAAATACTAACTGAAAAAGATACATGTACCCACCATGTTTATGGCAGCATTATTCACAATAGCTGAAATATGGAAATAACCTAAGTATCCATCAATGAATAAATGAATAAAGAAAATATGATACAATATGCAATGAAATATTATTTAGTTATCATGAATGGAATCTTGTCATTTGTGACAGCATGGATGGAATTTGAGGGTATTATGCTTAGTGAGGTAAGTCAGGGAAAGACAAATGCTGTATGATCTTACTTTATGTAGAATCAAAGTTTTGAAAACCCCAAACTCCTAGATATAGAAATTAGGTTGATTGTTGTTAGAGGCAGAGGATAAAGTAGACAATATGGGTAAAGGGAGTCAAACATATATAAGGTTCTAGTTATAAAATAAATAAGTCTTGGAGATGTATAGCATAGTGACTAGAATTAATAATACAATGCTGTATATTTAAAAGTTGCTAGGAAAGGCAAATCTTAAAAGTTCATATCACAAGAAAAAAATAACTTCTGTAACTATGTATGGTAATAGATATCAACTAGACTTATTGGGGGTAATCATTTTGCAGTATATACAAATAGCAAATCATTATGTTATACACCTGAAACAAATATAATGTTGTATATCAATTATACCTCAATTAAAAGCAAAGGATCACAGAGTTGAGGTTATTTAAAGGAAGATTTCTAGAAATAATGTGGGTTACATTGGTTGACACAAAATTATGCTAAGATAAGTAATTTAGAAGTTTAGAATTTTAAAACTGATGGAGAACCATGAAAATATTTTAATCAAGAAGTTGAAATCAGATATTTATTTTGAACAGACACTTTGGCTACAGTATTAAAATGAATTGGAAGGGTTGGTGCACTGTGAAAAAGAAGAAGCTGTTGGAGAAATACAGGCAGGATATGCCTTGTAATTTTACAGTAACCAACTGAGCCAGAGGAAAGAGAAAGAATTTCAGAAACATTTGGAAAGTAAAATGTATAAGACTTGGTGACTGAGACTTGGGAATAAGATAGCACTTTGAGGAAGAGAACCACTTTGAGGAAGTTTAAGGTTGAAACTTTCAGTTTTAGAGTTGAGTTTATGATGTCTATGGAATACATAAATACAATAATCCACATAGGATGTCAGCAATGGTAGAATAGGAAGTCTCAGACTCTTTTCCCCCATGGAGACACTGATTCAACAATAATGCATGGAGCAACTCCCATTCTGAGAAATCCAGAAGACAGTTAAGAAGCCCCTTTACCCCAGAAGAGCTGAGGCCAGCCATATTGAAGGTAGTAGGAAAATCTGGGGATTAACTTTCTATAATTCTTCCCATCAGTTCAGAGTGGCATGATGGAGGCAGGAAACTACCAATCTCCACTAGGTGAGGGAAAGAGAAGACTGAAACATACATCTGATGTCAAAACATGTGGGGGGGCTGCCCGAAGACCGGTATCTGTCTTAGCTGAATCTAAGCAAGGACAGGAAAGGGCACTAGGTATGGGCCAATGACAACAAGGATGAAGGTTTAGGCTAGCACACACACAATCACAATAGTCCTTTGCCCTGGTTCAGTATGTATCAATTAAGAGCAAAACACCAACTCTCAGTTTCTCCCTGAAGAAAGAGTGTACATCCAATATTATGGTGTAGGGCAAAGGGGTGTTACCCAGGGAACTTGCTTTCTGCCTGGGAGCTGCTGAAAAGAGAAGAGAGCTGCTCAGCTTACCTGGGACCCAAGTGATCACAGACAGAGGTCAATACAGTTTGACAGCTTCTTGCAGGGTTAGGGGGAACATAAGAGTAGCATTCATTCAATGTTCCAGCTCTGCTGGGGGTTCCCAGGGACTGGCTTCTATCTTATCTGACCTAGAGCACTAGTAGGACTCAGAATACTCCAGAAGTCTGGGGTGGAGCAGGCAGAGAATAAAGAAAACTGGAACATCTCTAGCAGCTCCATAGAACCTGAAAAACCACACGCAGATAACAAAGACACTGAAACAAAGAATGAAATCCTGTGATATGCCACAACATAGAGTAATCTTGAGGGCATCACGCTAAGAGAAACAAGCCAGTTACAGAATGACCAATACTGTATGATTCCACTACTTTAGCACTAAAGTAGTGGAACTATAGAAATAATAAGAAAAATGGTGATAGCCAGGAGCTATGGGGAGAGAGAAAAATGGGTTATTGCTGTTGAATGGATATAGAGTTTCAGCCATGCAAAATGAAAAATTTCTAGAGACCTGCTGGACAGCATGTTCATATAGTTAACGTATAGTTAGGGGTACTGTACATTTAAGATTTTGCTAGGATAGTAAATCTATCTCTGTTATCCATTTTTATCACTATTTCACAAACTCAAATAGAAAGTACTGGTTTATTTTTCCCTTGAGTTTAGAATATCTAGGAAAAATGAAATCTCATTAAGAACTTTCGAAAACCCTGGGGGGAAAAGGATATATTCACAAGGCAGTAGAATATATGGGTGGGAAACCATGCCTCTTGGTGGAGCACATTACTTAAAACGGTGTATATGAATAAATCACATTCATTTTCAGTCATCAAATTTCAAACTTAACATTCGAAAAGTAACATTTACTTTCCATAATTACCCTTGTCTAGATAGATTACTCAGAATCTGAAATCCCTCTGTGGCTAGAGAGTTTAGGTTGCACATGACAGCCAAATTTACTTCACATTTTCTAGTAAGCCTAGATCTATATAACATATTATTAAGCTCCTTATTCCCAAGCCTAGCTTTTAAGATAAAACTAACTTTCAGAAATAACAGTACTGAACAACAAATCTGAATGCTGCACACAGATGAAATTGTCAGCTTTGCCCTTGCACACCCTGAGAATATTCACTTTAACACAAAGAATTTTAGAAAGCAGGTATGGATTTTAAATCACATGGTAGTTATCTGTTGACAAAATATAAGATACTGTAACTCTATATGTAATATAAACTATTATCATCTTGGAGTCCTTTCTTGGGTAGACACAAGCAAGAATGGTCAGGGTTCATTTATATAATTTTTCTAGCCTATACACGTTACTCAAGGGTCAAGCCAAAAAGAATTACCAGGTAAGTTAGGAGGACTATATTCTTTTTTTGTTTTTAATGGAGAGTCTGACCTAGGTTACAGCAAATAAGGTAAGCCTGGTGCAAAGTTACCAGCAGGCATATCTCAGCCACTTCTCACAATAAACTAGGGGAAGTCAAGCAATCAAGTAGAAATTGAAGGGCAGAACAGAACTTGCAATTAGCTAGGGCAGTCTAAATGCACCAACACAGAAGTCTGACAACTAGGTTATGATCTTTCAGAACAGCAGTCTAATGCTAGTCAGAGATGAACTTCACCCTAGAACTCTGTCTTTATACATCCTCAGCTATCTTAGAAGGTGGGCTTTTCTCTTTTCTGCTTTTTCATTTCTAACACTATCCCTTTGTTTCTCCACTTCAGCTTTATGGGAGAGCAGCTTTGATGGCCCAGGAAATCCCCATCATTCCATGCAAAAGGCCACCTTATTAGACACTGCCCAATAGATAGGTTACCTGGGGGCAAGTGTGAAATCCTAAATCAAAACATAGGAATCATTCATATGTGACCAGTTACATGTAGGAAGTCCCTTAAGGGAGGCTGTGGTGGGCACTGTCATAAAAGAACATAGCTGAGGGGGTGGCAGGCATTCTACCCAGTACATACTGGGGAGAAATTCAATTAGCAAAGATAATATAGCAAGAAGAGAAAAAACTGACAGCTGATAAAACAATAAATAAGCATATTACATTGAAGGAGCTGCAGTAAGATAGAACAAATAGAAGTTTGAAAATCAAGGGTCAGCCCTGGCTGGTGGCACAATGGATAAGGTGCCACCTATGAACTCAAAGGTCACTGGTTCGATTTCCCAGCCAGGGCACATAACCAGGTTGCAAGCCAGGTCTTCCAGCCAGGTCTTTAACTGGAGGCAGGTGAAAGGCATTGATGTCTCTCTCCCTCTCTCCCTTCCCATGTCTCTAAAAATAATAAAATCTTAAAAATAAAAAATGAAATTGTAAGCCAAAATGGGGTTCAATCATGGCTTTCCAAAATCACCTAGAAATAATAATTGTTATGAAAATATGATTATTCTTTAGCAAACTAATAGATTTTGCATCTATAAAAAGACCCCTAATGTACTAAAAAAGGATATGCCTCTCAAATTGAAATATATTTGGTGACAGATGGTCAAATCTTATTTTAAATGTAGGGGACTTATAATGTATAATAACTATAAAATTTCTTTTTCTTTTTCTTTTTCATCAAGTAGCATGGACCTCAAGACAGGTCCAAGAGGAACAGATTATATTTCTCCTGATTAAAGCAAATACTTTTTGAAGTGAGTTTTTATGCAAAAATATTCTAAGAACATATTACAGTTGATATGCTTAAAGTATTCTTCAATATTAATACTTGCACAGAATTAAACCTGTCTTCTAAATATTCTTAAAACTGATCCATTTTCTATAATATAAATACTACAAAATAAAGATGCCAAGTGGTATTATGTTCACTTGTTTCCATTTTTTTCTTATAATTATTACCTGAAGAGTTGTGAAAAATTCTAATGAAGATATTATTAAAAAGACTAAATCTGCTATTTAAATTATTGCTACTTCTTGATAAGTAGTATATTATGCCCACGTATATTTGCTTCAATGCCACCCCCATTCATCAAAATTATTAATTTGTCTCTCTTGGAATCCCTCCTTTATCCCAGTTTCACTGAAAGACAGTTCAGGAATTACATATACCAAGAGAGATTTGAAATGGTCTTACGCTCTGAGACTAAGTCAGGAAGTGCCTGGTCCTTCCACGGCATGGAGAGCAGATAGGTCCCTGAGTTCTCCTATGAAAAAGAACATTTGCTCACCTGGTCCAATCTGCTCCGACTTCCTGTACTGTTAGATTTTCCAGGTGCCCAGGACAATGACATGTGCCATGTACCACAGAGGAAGGCTTGGCATTCATTTCAGCTCTCCCTCTTAGTGGCTGAGCCCTGGTCTTATTATTAAATTTAGGTAGAATTTTGGATATAGCTGGCTTTTCCTCTTATACAGCCATCACCATTAACACTCTATTGCTTTCACAACTGGACCCCTGCCTTATTTCCTTCCTTTTAGTTTGTAAAAGCCAGCACAGACATTTGGCTTTTCCAGGATCCTGTTTGGAAATGATTTGTTTGTCAACCCTTCTTAAGGCAGTCATTCCTGCCCTCGTTTACACCAATGATGTGGTATACTTTCCAGTTCCCCCTCACCTTAGAAACAGGCCCTCTTAACCCCCAGCATGCCACATGGCAGCAAGTCTGACATACCATTATGAGCTAATGTTGACTGGAAAAGAATACAAGTCATCTTCACATTATTTCAAATTTGTAATAATTTCAGAATTATATTATTTTCTTGATTATTTTTCATCAACTTACTTTTTAAGCATTGATAAATTTGGTACTTTTTTTTCATTCTTTGCCTCACTTTCTGACTATTTTTATGTATCCATGTGCTATTTTTCATTTCAATTTTGTCATATTCTGACTTCTCACAGCATGTATAGACAGAGTCCATTGGAATGGTAACTCAGTCCTGACTGATATTTAGAAAACACTTTGGAAATACTTTTGTAAATTATGTAGCCTATTTCCTCAAACCCAAGGTCCCACTTAATATAAAGTATTTCTCAACAAAAACAAAAACCACCAAATTAAAACCCAGCTCAGAGGGCATACTTTATCCTTTTAAGGATGTCTGCCCCTGTAAGGAAGTATAATTATGATCTTATGCAAATAAACCATCTTCCTACTCTAAGTCCCACTTGGCTTTCAGTGTTCTGAGAGCATAGACATGCTGCTCTCCATGTCTTGGAAGGGCCAGAACAGTAATAGAATGACACCATTGCCATAACCCAGGCTCTCAAACTGAACCTCCCTAGATTCTTCGGACAGACAGTGTGGAGTCAAAGTAAAAGCTTTGACTGAATTCACACAAGTACATGTACTAACAGCTACAATAGAACTTATTCATCTATCTTGGGAATGCCAAGTTTCTTTTGACATCAACTTAACTACTATTCCAACTTTAGAAATGCAAAAATGTCACCAATAATAAGAAAACACTGTTTTATGCATGTTTTTGTGCGTTATTTTCAGGAGCATCAAGGCAGTAAAAGAGAGGGCAATAAAACCAACTCCTTTTAAATACTAAAAGGAATTCAGTACTTTATTCAAGATGTTTTATTATGTCTGCATTTTCATAGTTATTGGTGTCATTGTTAAATTATATGGAGATTATCTCAGTTCCTCATTGCATATAGATATACATGGGTTCTGTCTATGCATGCAGTAAAAGGTCAGAATTTGACAAAAATTAAAATGTGTGATTATACCCCAGAAAAAAATTAAAATGAATTATCAAGGTGAGTGAGGCACAGATATTTTTTTAACCTTTCACTTTGTATGTTCATCAATGCCTTAAAAAGGAGTCAAATTTACCTAAGATTTTAATGATAAAACCATCAACAAATTAGGTATAGAGAGAACATTGCCTCAACATAATAAAGGCATTTACAACACTGTCAACACAATAAACACTACATATAACAAGCCCACAGTTAACAGCAAACTCACTCATAGGTAAAATAATGCAAGCTTTTCTTCAAGGATCAAGAACAAGACAAGCATTCCCACTTTCACCACTCATATTCAACACAATACTAAAAGTTCTAGCTAGACCAATAAGGCAAAACAAAGAAATAAAAGGCATATACACTGGAAAGAAAGAAGTAAAACTGTCATTATTAACAGATATGATCTCATACACAGAAAATCATAAAGACTCAACCAAAAATTTGTTTGAACTAATTAACACAGAAATCAATATTCTATTGGTTCTGTTTCTCTGAAGAACACTCACTAATTTGTATTATGGTACTGAGAGTGGTTATAGAAACCTAAAGAGATTTATTGTATGGTATTGACCTACATGATTATAAAGGCAGAGAAGCCCCATGATCAGCCAGCCCTCAGTTAGCGCGAGATCCTGAGAGTGTAGTTGGCAGGGCTAGGAGCCAGAGAAGCAACGATGTAAATTGCAATCACAATCTGAAGACATGAGAACTAGGAGCACAAAGGGGCTGAAGATAACATCACAGTTCAACAGTCAGGCAGAGAGAGAACTGAACCTTCCTCCGCCTTTTGTTCCAATGAATGGGATGGTGCCCATTAACATTGGAAGGGCAACTGCTCTACTCAACCCACCAATTCAAAGGCTAATCTCTTCCAAAAACACCTTCACAGACACACCAGAAATAATGTTAAACCCCATATCTGGTCATCCTGGGACCCAGTCAAAATGATATATAAAATTAACCATCATAAATGGACAGCAAATGAAACGGACTCTACAGCACCCCTAGCTGGTTGCCTTGAGGGGGATTCCAGCTATGGCACAAAGAGGAGGTACCAAGGTGGAGCCCAGCAGACTCTCTGAGGTGCGGGTACATGGCTGAGTATCTGGGGAAACCAAGATGACCAGAGATCACCAAAAAGAGCAGTAGAAAAGTGAGGTCAGCACAGGAAGAGAATCTTAGAAGTCTAGAAAGGGGTCCTCTGAAATATTCACCAAAGTACAGATCACATATGTGAGAGGAATCAACCTGAAGCCATCTCAAATAATTGATTAGAGGAAATAGTAACCAGCACTCCCACAGGGCCAGGAATAATGCATGTTCCTACCAGCACAACCCTGTCCCTGGGGCATTGGACACAGTCTTCAGGAAGTGCTTTCCTCAACAGAGGAAAATAACTAACCCTAGACTAAGCACTGCTCCAGACCCTCCTAACAAATTATAAAAGCATAACCCAAAAGAATCAGTTTCCAAGTAACCTAATTTCATATCGGAAGAAAGATCAAGAGTAGGACCCTAGATGATAGCTTCAGAAGTCAGACGCTAGAAGACAACAGAAAGCGGTCTAGCCAGCAGACATCAGGAACAAACTCCTATTTCTTGAACTGATCAAAATTTCAGCCCTGGGGCTTATCCCTTGCCAGAGATCCCAGGCCTTCCATTCCGCCCACGTGCCCATCCGTGTTCAGGCCTCTGAACTTTGCACCATGCTCAATAGGGTGCCAGCTTGGATGACTCTCTCTTGTACAACCTCATTGTTCTGCCAGTGCACGCAGGATTTTGGCATTAACTTTCCTGTTTTATCCCAGCAATTGCTGGCTCAGGGCAGGATTAATATCTTACCTCACTTTGAATCTGATATTGGAAGCCAAAAACCCAAATCAAACCTAATACAGTATTTGTATCTAGTGAAGGTTAAATAAAAGTTAATGGGTTTGAATTTAATATAGGTTACCTAAGCTTTCTCATGGCTTCTGCATCATCAAATAGCTTCCAAACATGTCTCTTTTTGTGGCTAGAAATTTCTTGGTCCTACTTGTATGAACCCAATCTTCCCTAACATCCTGGAATGGCACTATATTTCCTTTCACTGGACTACAGCTGACCAGATGAGATGTACACCCAATCATGGACATGACAGCAGCTTTAAACAAATACAAGTGGAAATCCAAAATGAAATGGGAACCACAAAGCAAGAGGTCCTTGCAGACAAACAATTTCCTCCCAGCAGGATTCATATTGGTTATATGACATTGGTCTATATCAAGCAGGGTTCCTAACACACTTGCCACTCCAGCTACCTGCCACACATGACAATAGCCCAATGGAAGCCAATGGAAGAGTTAGGAGAGGATGGAAGACAAGTTTGTTCCAAAAACAGATCCTATAAAGTCTCTGATTCTTAAAGCAGGGGTTATCTTCCTAACAAAAAGAATTCTGTACTATTAACCATGCTTTGCTTTGTTTTCTTATCAGGAAAGGGGGCAGATATATATATATTTCTTATTGTTTTCTGAGAACCTAGCAAGGAGAAGAGAGATATAAACCCAGGAAAGCAGATTATAAACCACTTGGTTTTAGTACTTCTGTTTCTATCTTGTGCCTATACCAAACAATATTACGTGATTTTATGATTTTCAGCACTGTCGTGGATGCATATCTAAGCATAGAGGAGAGTATGACACTGGATGCTTATTTATTTTCAATTTAAAAAGTTAAAGAGGTCAATTTTTGATATTTTTGTTGTATATCCTTACAACACTGGGCATAGCTACACCTCGGGCAATTGTGATCCCTCCTGCCTTTTGCTTTAAATTCAACAGAGCTCACTCATACAATGCACAGCTTTCGAAAGGAATCAATTACACCTCAGGTCAAAACAAGCCTCTCAGACAAAAGGATGATAGAACTTCCCACTCAGACATAAAAAAAAATTAATCATGCAACATGAATGCTAAATATCTAGAGGACCCAAAATATTTGAGGTGTCGCCTCCCAAGGGTGATATAGTCACATGGCTTTTGCAGTTTACTTACACAGCATGCATAGTATCCTCTCAGTCGATATTGGATGACTGGTTAGTGTCTACTGTTATCTAGAAAATTCTATTATTGCCCCAAGACAAATCTGTGAGATTGTTTGGGATATACTTTATACATTGGGCAGAAAATCTCTCATTAGTGGCTCCCAAATATGGCTGTACTTTACTGTCACCAGCCTTCAACCAGACCCTGGTATGAGCACTAAGAAAGCTCCCAGGTAATTTCCTGTTCAGGCAGTGTTCAGTCTTTAGTACACATCAGAACACCTGGAGGGCATTGTGAAACAAATGTTGCTGGGCCATGCTCTAGCCTTACCCCAGGGTTATTGATTAAGTAGGTGTTATGGATTAAGTGTGTTCCCCCAAAAAATTCATTTTAAGGTACTAAAACCTTAAGCCAGGCTGGGCTGGAACTTGGAACTGGGCCTTTAGGAAGTAATTAGGGTTCAATAATGCCCTGAGGATGGTGCCTTGTTTGATGTGGGAATTATACAAGAAACACCAGGAGAACTCGCCCCTCCACTCCACCATCTATCTGCCCTGTGCAAAGAACAGGGTATATGAGCACACAAAGGGATGGCAGCTAATGCAAGACAGTAGGCCTAAAATTTTGCCTTTTAGGATTTTTGCATATCCTAAGTAATGCTGATTCTGCTGGTCTAGCAATCAGACTCTGCAACCATTGTCTAAAGAGCACTGCCCACAAAATTACTGTACGTGTAAATCCCCTGGGAATCTGGTTCAAGTACAGATTTTGATCCAGTACTTTGAGGGTAGGGCCTAAAAATTTATAGAGGTTTCACAAGCTACCGCATGATGTTAATAAACTACATTTTGAGTCATTTTGTTATAGAGACTATGAATGCTCAGGTATTAAGTTTGTGCTCTAGGACAATGCCTGAAATAACTGCACCGACCTCCCTCAACCTCTTCCAACTCCCCTAACCCATTTCAAGTCCTGGATAAAGTTTCACCTTCTGCATAACATCTTTCATGGGCAAAAAAAGTCAGAAATAAATTCTCTTTTAAATTATCAGCATTGCTGATTTGGCTTTGCCTCTCAGGTATTGTTTCATGTTCTTGCTACCTCTTCTTGAGCATTTGCAAGATTGAGGGACTACACAACATGCTTTGCAAATATTTGTTTTATCCACAGAACAGCATTAGAATGAAAGGTGGTTAGCCTGATTTAAAATGAGAACAAAAATTTAAAAATAAAAGCAGCTCAGGGTTTAAACAATGTCCTGAGGACAGAAAATTAGAACGTGATGGGGGATGGGGAGGGGTTGCTGATTCTATTCTAGATGGCTGGCAATCAGGAGCATGCCCTTAATCACAAAGCTGAGCATCCTTCATTTGAAATGAAGGACGTACACACAGTTTCATATGAAAAGCATGACCCCAAATGCTCAATGCTGTGGTTATAATTAAGAGACAAAGAGTTGTCACAGCGTGTACAATCTAATAGAGGAGATAAGATATTGATTGTGCAATTTCCTTCATTAATTCATAATTGCAAAATAAGTGCTGAAAGGAACACCCTTGTTTGAGAAACTATATGAAGAAATCTGAGATAAGGATCAGGAAAAGGAGTCCGCATCAGGGAAAGTGTCCAGGAGCCCCAGAAGCCTGATCTGATAGTCTCAGAATGATGTGTTTGAAAATGAGGGGTGGTTCCTTTCAGATAGGAAAAATCACAACTATCTGGTATTTTCCAGAAACGGAAGCAAGAACACTGTGGTTATATTGCCAGAACTGGGTTGGAAGAGCCCAAGGTTGCTGAGCAAGGTGCTATTTCATTATCATAATTATTATTTGGTGTTTACATAATTAACTTCATTCTTAACAACTGAGAGTTTTTACTGCACGCTGGTAAAATTCAGGATATACAGTAAAATTTCAATTTCAGGTTAGTTCAAATATCGTGTATTAAAAAACTCACTGTTTAAGTGAAATTAAAATGTTCAATATAATGTTATCCAGTATTTTCTTTTTTTTTTTCTTTTAAAAGATTTTATTTATTATTTCCAGAGAGAGAAGAAGGGAGAGAGGCAGAGAGGGAGAGAAGCATCTATGTATGGCTGCCTTTCACCTGCCTCTAGCTATGGACCTGGCTGGAGACCTGGTTATGTACCCTGGCTGGGAATGGAACCAGCAACCTTTGGGTCGCAGGCTGGTGCCTTATCCACTGTGCTACCAGCCAGGGCCTTCCAGTATTTTCAGTTGCTAATTCTGGCAGCCCTACATGGGAGTCTCTCCTGAATGGTTTTTTTTTTTTTTAGCTGGTACTCACAAATGCTTTGGGGCACACCCTGACCCAACAAATCTTAGAAATGCCTCCATCAAACACATCTAGGTACAGCACACACGCGCGCACACACACCTTTAAATGGGAAGGATCATGTACTACATGTTATGCATGTTCTAACTGCTGAGGATGTCATTTAAATAAGACAGGCAACCTTCTTGTCTTGAACATACATTCATAGGACATGCCAAATTCACACAAAACTTGCCATGTATCAACAGCCAGGGGAGATGCCATGCCACCAACAGAAGCATTGAATCTCGATAAGAGTTACTATTATTACTCTCCTACATTACTTCAATATAATTTATACAGATAATAAGAATTAGGTCTTATTTTGCTCATTATTGTATTAGTTCAAAAACTGAGGGAATTCAGACTTAGGGGGGTTGTGCCTATTGTAAGGATAAGTAGGTGTCTAAGTCAAGGGTTAATGTCTCTGGGTGACTGGACAGCTGGCATATGCTACAGTGCTCCCTTTAAAAATGCAAACCTACATCTTCCCAGATTTTGTTTGAATATTAACTTTGTTATTTTTATTAGGTTACTTTATTTGTTTTTGCTTTGCTGCTTTTAAATGAAAACAAACAACAAAAAAGAATCTCCTTGAAATGCAATTAAACACTTATTATTCCTTGCTCATTTGTTATTCCAATGGTGCAAGACAGCTTTTACAGGGTGCTGTTTCAATATGAGGTTTTACTTTTTCTCACACCAATCACCTAGAGGGAGACAGATTTATGGTTCTTAGATCTAGTCCCAGATGGATGCATTATAATGCTTCCTCCCCACAAATAGATATTGTCATTTTTTAACTCTTTAAAATGAATATATCTTCAAGGTGATGCTCATGAGATGATTTTTAAAGAATTTATGGTCTAAAAATTCTACTATAAAGCCCCAACTACATCTTATAATGGAAGTAGCAAGAGTTGAGTCTTCATATGCTCTATAATTTCCTCATCAATTTGTGCAGTATTTTCCTCCTCTTGAGTTGGGGCTGTTCCAACAAAGAAGCTGTGGAACTTGTGAAGTTTATTTATTGTTGCATGACAGCCTGTAACGTAGCCAGATGAACTGTAGTTTTACCAGTGCTTTGGATTTAAATGTAGCATTAGAGATCCCTGACTCCAACATTTAACTTGATGTACGGTTTGTGATGTAAAAATACTAGGGCTCAGATGGCTTTAAGTGACTTTTTTAAATTAAGTAAAGAAGAAAATATAAGGACAAATCGAAACTTGCTGTGAAATATTAATTATGCATTTCAAGTGAAGGAAGTAAGCAAGCAATAATTTAATCTATGACATGAAATAAATCCCAAACGGTACTCTTGCTGAAGGCATTTTTGAAATAAACACTTGATTTTTAAGCCACAATGGAACTGAAGTTGAAACCATTAGTTACTGTATTCTGAGCTGTTTATTAAAACATTTTCCCCTAGATAATCTGTTTTAAAAAATATCTAGTTTTGAAAGGTGAGTTAGGACAAAAACAGCTCTAACCTACAGAAGCATAAAGTATCTTTTTAAAATACACCAGATGAAACTTCTTAATGATCTATGACAATGTAAGATGACAGCTGCAACTGCTGAGTCAGTAGAGAAGAAAATCTAAATGTAGGAGCAATTGTAGCCTTTATTAATGACCTGTAAGGAACGTGGGCACTCTGCCAGACATGCAGCAATACTTCTCTGATAACAGAGGCATTCCAGACCTCCTAGATATAAATTTCTCCAAACTCCCTACACCAGAAATAATATCCTCAGCATTTTGAATTAGGCAAGACACACAGGAACATTATCCATATTATATTAATCTTCAAAATGCATTGCCCAAGGAGGAAACATGAAAGAGAACAGATTATCTCTACTAGAGGAATTAACACTTGAAAAGAAAAAGGTTTAAAAAAAACTCATCAGAAGCAAACACAACACATCCTGAATCTGCAAGTTTTCAGGAAGTTGCTTTTCCCAGCCTGGTGCACGCAAACACTGCGATAACACAAATATTTTGCCATACCTGTTACAAGCGTGTCTTGTTTTGTTTTTGTCTTCCTCGAGATCTAAAAATTATGATAAAATGCATTTCTTAGCACTTGGATGATAGACATATCTTTTTTCTTTTTTCTTTCAAAGATGAAAATACTTGAATTACACATCTTCATTGAATATATGAAGAGGCTTTAATTTACAAGTTTTTAAGGTAGAATACAAGCAAGTTTGAACTATTATTCAGAAGTTGAGCTCTGGTTCTAAGTCAATTTTGATTAAGTTAAATATTTCCAGGAACTATTTGGAAGTTTTTTTGTCAAAAATGAGTATTTAGAAAGCCAGCAGAAAATGTAAACTACCTGTTCATAACGGAATGAGTCAGAAAAACTGAGAAAGAGGAAAAAGAAGGTCTTTTGCTAAGAGTTTGAAAGTTGTAGTTCCCTAACCAGCAGCACAAGCATAACCTGGCAACTTGTTTAAAATGGATATTATCAGGCCCCAGCCCCATCCTAATGAACCTAGTGCTTCAGAGACTCTGGGGTGGGGCCATGCATATTTTAACTATCCCTTCAGTTTATTCCCATGCGACTAAATTTAGAAACCCTTCTTTGCTAAATGCATGGTTTGATCTGAGGGAAAAATATCCAATTTCACTTATGCAAACAAGCATGTGAAATCTCACCTAAAATGATTAAATATCATCTTTCTTAAACCCAAAGACAAAGGTCTTTAAGGGCAAATGAAAGAGAAATAATTATTTCAAAATATGTTGTCATGGTCCAAAGAGCTTTTCAAAAGTCTTTATGTTGCCTTACAGGATAAGACAACATAAAGCAACATGTAAAAGCAAACTTTTCCGAGATCCTGTTTACATATTCTTCAAGAAAAAGGCTACAAAACAAAGCGGACAGGATGATAGTTTTTGTGATACCCATACACAAACATACACAAATACACATTTGCATAGGTGGAATAGATAGAAATTTAAAAATCTAACTACTTACAGTAATTATCTTTGGCTGGTGAGATTATTTACTTAATTTTGTTTTTTCTTTATGTTTCCTATGTTTGTTTTGTTAAACACCCATAACTTTTATCACCTTTGAATTAAAATAATGCTGTTTGTCTTAATGATCAGCCTCCAATGTATATGCAGTTGGATAGACTCTGTTCAGAAGTTGACAAAGTCTTAAGTGATTGTAAGTGTAAATGGTTCCCAAATTTGCCTACAGGTTAAATTCACCTGGGAATTCAATCAATTCTGAAAGCTGTAGCCAAGCCCTAGAGATTGTGATTTAATTGTTCTGGAATATAACCTGTGCTTTAGAAGGTTTAAAAAATCCCCTGTAGGGACCAGCCTGTGAACCCAAGGGGGCTGGTTCAATTCCCAGCCAGGGCAACACAACTAGGTTGCAAACCAGGTCTCCAGCCAGGTCCATAGCTGGAGGCCTGTGAAAGGTGACCATACATTGATGTTTCTCTCCCTCACTTCCTCTCTCCCTTCCCCTCTCTCTGAAAAATAATAAATAAGGTCTTTAAAAATAAATAAATAAATAAATTCCCTGGTAATTCTAATCTACAAACCAGCTTGGGAAGCAGCAGCATACATAGATTAAAATACATTTTCTTTACAGAGTTATGATCAGAAAGTAGAATTAGGGTCATCAGGTTGTGATTCTAGAGATACCTTATCAGAGTGTAGAAAGACAAAATTCGGATTTGACCTACTTTCGATACTTCCAGACAAATTTTTAGGATCCTGCCCTCATTTATAATAATCAGTGTTGACAGTCTGAGCAAAATCATATTATCCATTCATCAGAAAGAGGAAAGTCTTTAGTACCAAATTAGACACCAGGCATTAGGGTCAGGTGAGCTCTGACAGGATTTATTACTCATGCCTAAAGTGGGACTCACTCTATCTTGCTGCACATATAAAAGTCCACTTCATTATGACCAACTTGAACTCTGTATGTCAAACCATGTCTGTGAATGTATATTCTGCTATTCTGCACACCCAGAAAGGCTATGGTTTGCTTGCTAATGCCTGACTGAAACCAAGACCACAAGTGTGTGGAGTTAGAAATGAACCTTAAAGAATCACCTTGGTTATCACACAAGAAAAATTACCTGCCGAGTAGAAATTTCCAATCATTTCAGAACATTATTTTATTTAAAAAATGTCTTCATTACTAGTTACAGATTCACAGGATAAATTTACAGGATAAAATAAGTAGATAAAGTCTGATTATGAGATATATGATTATGAGATATATATATAGTTTGTTACATGTTTTCATACACATGAAACAATTTATATTAAGTATTCACTTCCCAATATAAAACTAATTTTAATTTTTAAGACAATGCACTTTTAAAAATTGCACTACTGCTATTACTAAAATGAATTAAAAGAGACCCTGAGTCCTGCCATTATTTATATGTTTTAACATTTCTTCTTTTATGCAGTCTGAGTGAGAGTTTATCCTGACATTGTAAACTAGAAATCAGAAGATTATCAACGTGTAATCATTTAGATTTGTGTTAAGACCCTTCAAACAGTGATGGTTTTAAGGCCAGTGACATAAATGTTTACAGAAAATGAAATCAAATTTCACATGGGACAGAAGCATGACCAGGGAGTGAACCTTTTGTACACTGATAAATACCCATAATACTCCTTTTTTTCTGTAAGAATAACCAGGCATTCCTCATCATTATTTCTTTGTTATTATTTAAAACAAATATGTTGATTTTCCTTTGTGGCAAGTGAAATTGCAACCAATAAAATGGGAAAAAATGTTAAAGATATGGAGGGAAATAAGTGTAAGGAATAGTACCCATATTGGTTAAGGTAATACTTGTTACTGTAATAGGTAAGCTGAAATGTCAGTAACTTAACACAAATATTCCTCATCCTCCCCCACTAACATAATAGAATTACAGTGTTTGGAGTTGAACAGCTCTCCTGGGTAGCTACTTTCCAAAAAGTGATTTAGTGAAGGGTCCTTTCATTTTATGGCTGTACTTCGCCTTCTTATGGCTGTACTTGGCCTTCAAGTTTACCATGAACCCCTCTCCATTGCAATCATCAAGAAGAGATCAGAGCCCTGGCTGGTGGCACAGTGGATAAGGCCCTCGCCTGTGAACCCAAAGGTCACTGGCTGGATTCTTCTGCCAGGGCACAGAGCGAGATTGCAAGCCTCATTCAGCCAGGTCTGTGGCTGAAGGCAGGGAAAAGGCAACCATACATTGATGTCTCTCTCCCTCTCTGCCTCTCTCCCTTCCCCTCTCTCTGGAAATAATAAATAAAGTCTTAAAAAAAAAAGAAGAGATCAGAAAGGATATGTGGGAGATTATATAGGTATATACAGTAGACCAAGCCTCAGTGTGAGCCATAGTGTGAGCTAGAAGTCCATCTCAAAACAAGGCCTGCAAAGGAGGCTGGGAAATTTAGTCAACTTAAATTTCCAGACAGAAGAAATGAAATAGATGATCAGCCAGCACTCTTTCTGAAGATATCCAGTCATCTGGGTTTATTTAAAATTGTTGAGTAATGTCATCACAATGCAATCCTCATAGCCTGAGCATTTCGGTTAACATTCATGAAAACATTACTGTAACTTTTTAAATAGCGTTTCTTTTTTGCTTGGGACAAATCTATATAACATATAATATGACATTATTGGAAAATATAAGGCTATTAAACTTTAAGGCTATTAAAGTTTCATGTGATACTCTCTTTTAATTACCAAACAAAACAAACCTTCATACCACTGAAAAAGCTCTCATTAAACCATTTCTTCTAGACAACATCAAAACATTATGATGAAGAATTAGCAAAATGTTTTTCCCTGGTTCTACAATTAAACACTGGTTATTCAGTTAGCAAAAAACATCATGGCCTTGAAAAATAAATCAAATTACTGACATTTTTAGCCTTAGTATTTTTTTTCTTTCGTGTGTGAACATGTTATTTTATTTAACAGTGTTATTGAGGTATAATTGATATATATTTTTTAAATGCACATATCAATGTATACAATTTAATGAGTTTGGATATAGACATATACCCATGAGACCACTGTCACAAAGTAATAAACATATTCTTCGCCTTCCTTAATATTGGTCTAACTAAGCTACTAATGAAAGTAATTATATTGTATAATCTGTATATTCATTTTATGTGGAAGAAATGCTTCTGATCATCACTAATGCTGATGATTATTTGAAGCTACCATATACAGGGTAGGGCAAAAGTAGGTTTACCATTATTAAGTACATGGAACAGTTAATTCTCATATTATTATTTATTAATCATTTTATTATTTTCCATATGAACAACTGTAAACCTACTTTTGCCCTACCCTGTATACATACGCATATACATATAAATGCATACATAGAGTATAAACTGATTATGTTTTCAAAAATCTGTGTTCAAAATAACAGATTATGAGTAAACAACGAAAAACATTTTCACTGAAATGCTCTGTGTCATTTACTATTAAGCTTCTGCTCTAAGTCTCTGCACAATTATTTCATAGAACATTTCAATTTTAATTATGATACGGTCATTTACATGAAAAATGAGCCAAAATCAAGTTATTTTCATTACTTTGTGAATATTTTAATATTGACTACAAAATTCTTTTATTGCACATCACAGTTTGTTTATTGACAGAGAGAAATACATATCCACAGATTCATGAGTTGCAAGATGCCATTGCCCTATTTTTGGATCACCAGGGAAAAGACCAACTACTTCAGACTTCTAAAAAATGAACTTTAGGCCCTGGCTGGTGGCACAGTGCATAAGGGGCCGGCCTGCGAACCCAAAGGTGGCTGATTAGACTCCCCAGCCAGAGCACATAACCAGGTTGCAAGCCAGGTCTCCAGCCAGGTCTGTAGCTGCAGGCAGGTGAAAAGCAACCACACATTGATGTCTCTCTCCCTCTCTGCCTCACTCCCTTCCCCTCTCTCTAAAAATATTAAAATCTTTTTTAAAAAATGCTAAACTCTAAAAATAAAAATAAATTTCTGGGGATCTTGGTATACTTAGCCATTATAGTTAAAACTGTAAGTACAATGAATCCAAAACTTCAAGGACCCACAGCAACACGATTTTTATTATATTGTACTTCAAGAACTTAGAGCTAGAATACAGTTATTAGTAGAGTGAACTGGTACTAAAATATCTCTTCAATTTTTGTCTTAGCAAAGCACTCAAGGAAAAGGTTCCTGGAAATGATTTGAATAAAATATCCAAAATCATATCTAGTTTGTTTCACAGGATAAAGTCATGTGATGGGGAGTTTCAGCAAGATGGCAGAAGAGTAAGTGGAGCTAAGCCAATCTCCTCCCAGGTTGCATCTGGAATTACTTTTTTGGAGAATAAGTCAGCTGGAATTAGCAACAGAACACCAGTTGGAAAGAAGTTCTATAACAAAAGACAGAAGAGAAGAGGCTGCTTCATCACAACGTGACTGGTAGGAATGGCAGACAAGAGAGGGCTGGCTGGTCCCCACTGGAGACAGCAGCTGAAGGGATGGAGCTGGGGGGCTCCACCTGAGAAGGGAGTGGGGAGTTATGGTCCCCCAGCTGGGTGTCCCAGCTACAGCAACATGGCAGAGAGCAGAGCAGCATCCAGCTGAGAAGGGTGGAAAGCCGTGGAGTTTACTAGCCCTAAGAGAGCAATGGATACAGAGACGTACAAGGGTGACCACAGCGACAATACATTGGCACCCACCTACCCTGGGCTCCAGTGGAGGGAGGGCAGAGAGGACTGGAGATGCGTGGGGAGAGTTTGTGGCAGTGACTTGGAGGAGAGGAATGGGGAGGCAGCTGTGGGGATCCCAGTGCTGACTCATCCCCCACACCTCTAGCAGACTGCATTGCACCAGGTGGCTTCCTTAAGAGGGTCCTCATAGCCCCGCCCACTGGAAGCAATCTGCCTGCCCAGCAGAGCCTAAGCCTGGCACCTGACCACAATTCTTTGACTTACATCTAAATAAACCTCTCCTGCCCTGCCCTGTCTGAGCATAGATACAATAGTTGGCACCTAAAGAGGCATCTCTCACCCAGCAGTGCCTGGGCCTGGCGGCTGATTACAAACTCTCTGACTTACAGCTGGGTCAGTCAGTCAGCCCCGCACAGTGGCAAGTGAGCCTGGTGGCTGATCGTAGATTCATTGGTTCACAACTGAGTTGGTTTGTCCCGACCAGTGGACCCTGGGCTGGGCTGCTGATCACAAACTCATTGGATTACAATAGAATCTTTCAGTCTAGCCCAGTGGCCCCTTTGACTGGCAGCTGATCACAGATTCATTGGATTACAATAGAATCTTTCAGTCAAGCCCAGCGCTACCTGAGCCTGGTGGCTAATCACAGATTCATTGGATTACAATTGAAATTTGCTGTCTAGCCCAGTGGCTCCTAAGCCTGGTGGCTGATCACAGATTCATTGATTTACATCTGAATCTGTCCCACCAAGCTGCACCTGAGCTGGTGGCTGATCCATTGGATTACAACTGAACCTCTCTGTCTAGCCTAGCAGGGCCTGAGTTTGGTAGCTGATTCATTAACTTACAACTGAATCTGTCTGTCATCCCAAACTATATCTGAGCCTGGCCAGAGGATCACAAATTGATAGGATTACAACTAAGTCAATCCTTCTAGCCTAGCAGTTCCTTAGCCTGGCAGCTGATCACAGTCTGATTGGATTACAATGAAACCTAAAAATGGGGAGAAAAAGAAACAGTCCTTCACCAAAAGGAAAGAAGGAATCCCCAGAAGGATCACTAAATGAAACAGAGGCAGGCAAACTAGCAAACATGGAATTCAAAAAAATGATGATAGAGAAGCTCAATAAGCTCAGCCAGCTCAAAGAAAACTAGAAACAACTCCAGGAGAACTATGGAGAACTCCAGGGAAGCTACAAGGAACTTATTGAGAACTACACCATCATTAAAAAGAGCATAGAAACTATCAGTAAGAGCCAGAAGAGTACCATTTCTGAATTGAAGAATACAGTAGAAGGAATCAATAGCAGGCTAGAGGAAGCAAAGGATCGGATCAGCAAGCTGGAGGACAAATATTCCAAGACAGTGCAACAGAATGAAAAAAAGCTGAACAAGAATGAAGAGGTTTTATGAGAGCTGCAGGACAACATGAAATGTAATAATATCCATATCATAGGGACATCAGAGGAGAAGAAAAACAAGGAATGGAAAAACCTGTTCAAAAAAGTAATGATAGAAAACTTCCCTAACATGATGAGTGAAAATTTTACTCAAGTTCAGGAAGCACAGAGGGTCCCAATGACCCACTCCAAGACACATTATAATTAAAATGACAAATTTCAAAGACAAAGAGAGAATCCTAAAAGCATCAAGAGAGAAATAGCAAATAACATATAAGGGGGCTCCAACAAGGTTATCAAATGATTGTTCAACAGAAACAATATAAGCCAGAAGGGAATGGCAAAAAAATACTTCAAGTAAAGGGAAACAAAGGCCTGCAACCAAGGATACTCTACCCAGCAAGTCTCTCATTCAAAATGGAAGGAGAAATAAGAAGTTTCCCAGACAAAAAAATACATATCTACCAAACCAGCATTGCAAGAAATGCTAAAAGGTCTGCTTTAAATAAATGAAGAAACAGAGAGAGACAGAGAGGAACACAGGTACAAATTGGAAAAATGGCAATAAATAAGTATCAATCAATAATAATCTTAAATGTAAATGGATTAAATGCACCAATCAAAAGACAAAGGGTAGCTGAATGGATAAGAAAACTTGACCCACATATATGCTGTCTTCATGAGACTAACCTTAGAACAAAAGACTCACAGACTGAAAGTGAACGGATGGAAAAATATATATCAAGCAAATGGAAATAAAAGGCTGGGGTAGCAATACTTATTTCAGACAAAATAGGTTTTATGATGAAGGCCATAAAAAGAGATAAAGAAGGACATTTCATAATACTTCAGGGAACAATCCATCAGGAAGATATAACTCTGGTAAACATATATGCACCCTACATAGAAGCTCCCAAATATGTAAGAAAAATCTTATAGGACTTCAAGAAGGATATGGACAGCAACACGCTAATAGTAGGGGATTTTAATACCCATTATCACCCATTATCAACAATGGACAGATCTTTCAAACAAAAAATCACCAGTGATGTTGTGGCACTGAACAACACTCTAGAGGAAATGGACCTAACAGAAATATACAGAACCTTTCATTCCAAAGAAGCAAGATACACATTCTTTTCAAATGCACATGGAACATTCTCAAAGATAGACCACATGGTAGGTCACAAGACAAGCCTCCACAAATACAGGAAAATGGAAATCATACAAAGTATCTTCTCAGATCACAATGGATTGAAACTAGAAACCAACTTCAAGGGAAAAAAACAAAAACACTCTAACTCATGGAGAGTGAATAACATGCTTTTAAGTAAGGAATTGGTACACAATGAGATCAAAGATGAAATCAAAAAGTTTCTGGAAACAAATGACAATGAATACACAACAGCCCAAAACCTATGGGACATAGCAAAGGCAGTCCTCAGAGGGAAATTCATAGCAATACAGGCCTACTTAAAAAGGTCAGAAGAAGCTTATACAAAAAACCTAACCATAAGACTGCAAGAACTAGAGGAGCAACAACAAACAAAGCCCAGAGCAAGTAGAAGGAAGGAAATCATTAAGATCAGAGCAGAATTAAATAACTTAGAGAATAAAACTACAATTCGAAGAATCGATAAGTTCAAGAAGTGGTTATTTGAAAAAATAAATAAAATTGACAAGCCTTTAACCAGACTCATCAAGAAAAAGAGGGGACCCAAATAAACAAAATCATAAATGACAAGGGAGAAATCACAACTGATACTTCAGAAATACAAAGGATTATAAGAAATTACTACAAACAACTATATGACAAGAAATATGACAACCTGAGTGAAATGGACAAATTTCTGGACATGTATAATCTACCAAAACTGAATCCAGAAGAAGCAGAAATCCTGAATAGACCAATAACAACTAGTGAAATTGAAGACATAATCAAAAATTTCCCTAAGCATAAGAGCCCCAGATGAGATGGCTACACAAATGAATTCTACCAATTATTTAGAGAAAAACTAACTCCTATCTTTCTCAACCTATTCCAAAAAATCCAAGAAGAGGGGCCCAAACTCTTTCTATGAGGCCAATATTATTCTAATCCCAAAACCAGGTCAAGACGCAATTAAGAAAGAAAACTATAGATCAATATTTCTGATAAACATAGATGCTAAAGATTCTCAACAAAATATTGGCCAACCGGATCCAGCAATACATTAAAAAGATCATACACTATGATCAAGTGGGCTTCATCCCAGGGATGCAAGGACACATTCACAAATCAATAAATACACCACATAAACAAAATGAAAAACAAAAACCATATGATCATATCAATAGATGCTGAAAAAGCATTTGATAAAGTACAGCAACCATTTATGATAAAAATGCTCGGCAAAATAGGAATAGAGGGAACAGACTTCAACATAGGAAAGGCCATACATGAGAAACCTGAAGTCACTATCATACTCAAAGGGCAAAAGCTAAAAGCTTTCCTCCTAAGATCAGGAACAAGATAAGGCTGTCCACTTTCTCCACTTCTGTTCAACATCATTTTGGAAGTTCTAGCCATAGCTATCAGAGAAGAAAAATGAACTAAAGGTATCCAAATTGGAAACAAGGAAGTAAAACTGTCATTATTTGCAGATGACATGATAGTGTACATACAAAACCCAACAGACTCCACCAAAAACTTACTCAACCTAATAAGCAAATTTAGCAAAATAACTGGATATAAAGTCAATATTCAGAAATCAAAAGCATTTTTGTATACTAATAATGAAACATCAGAGATAGAAGCTAGAAAACATCCCATTTACCATAGCAACAAGAAAAATAAAGTACTTAGGAATAAACTTAACTAAGGAGGTAAAGGATCTGTACTCAGAAAACTACAGAACATTAAAGAAAGAAATTAAGGAAAATACAAATAAATGGAAGCTTAACAATGTTCATGGATGGGAAGAATTAACATCATTAAAATGTCCATACTACCCAAAGCAATCTATAGATTCAATGCAATCCTAATTAAAATACCAATGACATACTTCACAGAAATAGAAAAAAAAAATACTTCAAAAATTTATATGGAGCCAAAAATGCCCACAAGTAGCCTCAGCAATCTTGAGAAAGAAGAACTAGCTAAGGAGGAATCACAATGCTGGATATAAAACTATATTACAAGGCTACTCTAATCAAAACAGTCTGGTACTGGCATAAGAATAGACATATAAATCAATGGAACAGAAGAGAGAGCCCAGAAATAAACCCAGGACTCTATGGTCAATTAATAATTGACAAAGGGAGAAGGAACATAAAATGGAGTAAAAACAGTCTCTTCAACAAGTGATGTTGTAAGAACTAGACAGCAATGTGCAAAAAAAAATAAATAAAACTAGACCACCAATTTACACCATACACCAGAATAAATTCAAGATGGATAAAGGACTTCAACATAAGCAATGCCACCATATAGATCCTGGAGGAAAATATAGGCAGTAAAATTTTAGATATCCTACACAGAAATATGTTTACTGATACTTCTCCAAGGGCCAAGGAAATAAAAGAACAAATAAACAAACAGGACTGTATCAAACTAAAAATTTCTATTCAGCTAAAGAAGACACCAGCAAAATTAAAAGGAAACCAACTGTATAAGAAAACATATTTGCCAATGATACCTCAAACAAGGGTTTGATCTCCAAAATATATAAAGAACTTAGGTGACTCAACACAAGGGAGACAGATAGCCCAATTAAAAAATGGGCAAAGGACCTGAACAGACAACTCTCTGAGGAGGACATACAATGGGCCCAAAGGCATATGAAAGAATGCTCAACATCACTAGTCATCAGAGAGAAGCAAATTAAAACCACAATAAGATACCACCTCACACCTGTCAGAATGACAATCACCAACAAATCAACAAACAAGTGTTGGCAGGGACGCAGGGAAGAGGGAACCCTGGTGCACTGTTGGTGGGAATGCAGGCTGGTGCAACCACTATGGAAAACAGTATGGAGTTTCCTTAAAAAACTAAAAATGGAACTGCCTTTTGATCCAGCAATTCCACTACTAGGACTATATCTGAAGAACCCTGAAACACCAATTTATAAGAAACTATGTACCCCCTATGTTCATAGCAGCACTATTTACAATAGCCAAGTGCTGGAAGCAGCCTAAGTGCCCATCAGTAGATGACTGGACCAAAAACTTTGGTATATTTACACAGTGGAATACTACACAGAAGAAAGAAAGAAGGAACTTGTACCCTTTGCAACAACATGGATGGAACTGGAGAGTATTATGCTTAGTGAAATAAGCCAGTCAGTGAAAGACAAATACCATATGATCTCACCATTACAGTACAGTAATGAACAAAACAAACAGGCAAGCAAACCAGAACCAGATACATGAATACAATGAACAGACCTTCAGTGGGCAGAGGGGAGGGGAGCAGGGAGTGGGGAGGAGGAGGCAAAGAAGGGGAACAGTTTAGTCAAGGAACTGACATGGAAGAACCATGGACATGGACAACAAGTGGGATTGACTTTGGTGGGGAGTGGGTGGGTGGGCAAGGGGACAGAGCAGAGGAAAAAGGGGATGGATAATACAACAACAAAATTAAATTTAAAAATAAAAAAAAAAAAAAAGAAAAAAATCTTGTGATGGGTTCATGATATGATGGCTCAAAGTCTCAGAGACCAATAAGGAAAGAGTTTCTTACTGTCACCCCATCTTCACCCCAAGGTAGCCAAGAAAAATATTTGAAAGTCAAGGTTGATCAGGTTACTGAATAACAGAGAAAATCTATTTGGAAAACCTTGCGCTGGGGTGGGGAAAAAAATATTTCTCTGTTTTCCCACAAGTCTGTCACTGTTGTTTTTATTATGCCCTTGTGAACTTGTTTTTGTTTTTGCTTTTCTCTCTCTCTCTCCTTACTCCCACTATAAAAGCAAGTGCACAAGTCTGGTATACAAAGTCTTCTACCTTCTCACCACACAGAAAATCCTTGTACAAAGAGTCAATAATCACATTAGTATCAGAAAATCTAAGGGGTGAGGGATTTGCCTTAAATAAGTGTCACTGCTTTAATTTACTTTGAGTTTTAATTAATTTCAAATTTGTAAACAATATTAAAGAAGAGCATGGCATAATTATGTTCATCAAAATAACTTACCACTACACTGATGGTGTTACCATTTCTAAACAGGACTACAGATTTCTAATACTTAAGGTTGAGTTTGTGTATTGTGTATGTGTATTGTAGGAAAGAAATGTCTCATCAGCCTTCCTATTAGCTTTTTCATAGGGCCCTATTGATTTTTACTCAATGACCCAATTTCATCCACAACAAGGAAATCTAGTCTTTCACATTTGTTCTGGCAATTGGGAAAGGAGATACCCTGAGTTATGGAACTAGAAATCTGGTCATTAGAAAGAAAGGCTATCCAACACGGTAAATCAACATATTGGCATTCTGCTGTGGGGAAAGCCCAAGCCTTGAATTCACTCATATTCACATTTTGTTTCTATTAGGTTGTTTCCTGAGCCACCTTGGGTAGGTTAATAGCACTCAGTTTCATTTCCCTCCTTGAGAAGTGTCCTAAGGAGCCTATTTTTATTTTATTTATTTTTTTAAAGATTTTTTTATTATTTTTCATAGAGGGGGGAGGGGAGAGAGGCAGACAGGGAGAGAAACATCAATGTATGGTTGCCTTTCACCTGCCTCAGCCACAGACCTGGCTGGAGACCTGGCTTGTAACTTAGTTATGTGCCCTGGCTGGGAATCGAACCAGCAACCTCTGGGTTCTCAGGCTAGCGCCTTATCCACTGTGCCACCAGCCAAGGCCTGAGGAGCCTATTTTTAAAATGCTGCAATGAGAACTACATGAGATAAGTACTTGGTTTGGCAAATTAGACATATAGTAAATGCAAAATAAGTGGTTGTTATTAAAGCAATCCCTTTTCATACTTGTTAGCTTTATCCAGTACTTAGTATAAGGAAAAACTCTTAAGTTACTGACCATTGATTTTCTGGACCCACAAAACTAAGGGCAATCCTCTGTTAAGGGTTGCTGGGCTTTTGTAATATTCCATCCACTTGCTGACCGCAATCTCTGGTGAATGACATTGCAGTCACCTTGTATCAGAACCTGACTGGACTACTCAATGTTGAATAATAGCATCTGCTATAAATCTACTTTGACCCAGCTTTTCTGGTGGATACCCTGTCTCCTGTTGTGATAGACAAATAATGGCCTCCAAGGATGTTCATGTCCTGGAACTAGTCAATAATGTTACCTGACATTGCAAAGGGTCCTCTCAGAAATGATTATATAAAGGGTTTTTTAATGGAGGAGGCAGTGATTCTGGGTTATTTAGGTGGGCCCAGTGGGATCTCAAGGGTTCTGACAAAGGAAAGAAGGAGGCATGAGAGTCAGAATTTGGGAAAGGTGTAATTAACGATGATGGTAGCAGAGGTTAGACTGACTCAATTTGCAGGTGTAGTCATGAGCCAAGTGACAGAGGTGGCCTCTGGAAGCAGTTAAAGGCAAGAAAGCTTCTCTTCCCTGTAGCCTCCAGAAGAAATGGGGTTGCTGTACACCTTAATTTTAGCTCCCTAAACCTCATTTTGGACTCCTGACCTCCAGAACTTTAAGATAATAAATTGGTATAATTTTAAGCTACTGAGATTGTGATAATTTGTAACAGCAACATTAGGAAACTAATGATCTGCTCTGTCCTTTAATAATTCACCTGGCCATCGTCTATCATGTCTACCAAGCATGGCTTGGCCCCTGAGTGTGGCCAAGTTCTTTCAAAGATAAGCTCCATGCTCCAGATGTCCGTGAATCAGACCTTTCCTGACTTCAGCTATAGTTACAACTATCAGGCCTTTATTCCAACTTTCCTGTTTAATTCTTGAGGTGTAGTCATATCGTGTTTACCTCTAGGGAGCTTCTGAATGATGACTTGTAACCCAAGTCCTACCCCTACTCTTGAAATTTGCCTGACAAGCTAAATTTTTTACTTTAATTTAACATCAGAGTGTATTATATCTAGAGGGTGGGGCAAAATTAGGTTTATAATTCTGAGTACATGAATGCAGTATTTATTCTTATATTATTATTTATTTATTCTTCTATCATTTGCCATATGAACAACTGCAAACTTACTTTTGCCCCATTTTATATATATGCCCTTTCTAAAGAAACTGACCAAGGATTATGATCTTAATTTTTTTTTAAGCAAAGCAATGTGACAGATGAGACTTCACTTGTGTTCCTGTGGGCACAACAAGGAGGGACCCATCAACCCTTCCTGGGAGGGGGGAGCCCTCCTGGAAAATGAGGTGCCTTGAACCCCACATTACGAGCATGGAAAGCTTTTGGTTTCACTTTCTGTTCATCTCTCTCTCTCTCTCTCCTCTTCCAAAGTGCCCAGTGCCTATGAATTAATTTTTTAATGCATGTTTTCAAGCATATAAAACATAAATAATGTACTATATTGACTTCCCTGTAGTAGGTAACAAAAATCAGGAAAGAGCTGAAGTCTTTATGTTGTACAGTAAAGGATTAACTCAGTAGACATAGAGGCTGCCCAATGCCTGCCCATTCCTCAGTGTTCCAGAACTGTCCTTGGGTTACTCCCAGGAGAATCGAATCTAAGCCCTTTAAATAACCTGTCTGACAACTGTCTTTATACACCTTGGGCCTTCGATCACTCCAGGTATGTTATGCTAATAATGTGATTCATGGTAAATGTTTGTTTTTGTTCATGGAGCTATCCATGTGACCTCTAGGGGAGGGAACCAAAGACTGAGGAGCTATGATCAGTCACACAGGCATTCCTGGAGGAAGGGACTGACCTCCAATACAAACCGAGGATACCAAAGCACAGATGAGCTTCCCTGGTGGTCACATATTATTGCTGAAAAAATTAAGCACTGTCCATGTGTCTCCAATGGGAGAGGACAACTAGAGGCTTGTACCTGTTCTCTCTTGCACTTTGCCATGTGCACCACTTTCCTTACTGATTTTAATGTTTCTTTTTGCTGTGGTAAACAAAAATTATGAGTATAGTAGCATAGCTGAATCTGTGAGTCCCTCTAGCAAATTATCAAACTTGAGGGTGGACTTGGGGTCCTTCAAAACAAGTCATAGACTTTTTCTAAAACTTAAATGATTTCAATGTTGAATATATGAAACTAGAGCATAATGTCATGTTGATATGATCTTGAAGAAATTAAGAGGTAATGCAGAATTTAACTTTTTCCTGCCCCTGTGACTAATCATAGCAGCATAGTCCCGCAGTATTACTTTATGAAGTGGTTTTAAACCAGCCTGTAGAATTGGAGCCAAGTTAAATGAATGATGCACAGAATCTACAAATTGGACAGATGATTGTTTATATCGCAAAATAAAGGTCTTTGCTTTTCTCATATGTTAATATTTATATGAAGTCTATCGATTGTACTTTTGCAGGTCATGTTTTCTGCAAAAAGTAGCAATGTGTTACTTGAAACAGGATATTTCTTAAAGAAATAAGAACATTACACACTAAACATGTAACCTTTGAAAATATGTTTCAAATTAGTGCTTTAGGTTCCTTCTGATGGGTGTTCCCAGAAGTGGGAAAGCTGAGTCAGAAGGCAGTGTCATTTTTAATTTTTTGAGGTACCTCCATGCTGCTTTCCATAGCAGCTGCACTAATCTCCATTCCCACCAACAGTGTGAAAGCATTCCCCTTTCTCTACATCCTCATTTTTTGTTGGTGTATTAATGATAGCCATTCTGACAGGTATGAGATGGTATCTCATTGTGGTTTTCATTTGCATTTCCCTGATGATTAGTGATCTTGAGCATCTTTTTATATGTCTACCTGTATGTCCTCTTTGGAGCGATATCTGCTCAGGTCTTTTGTCCATTTTTTAATTTGGCTATTTGGTATTTTTGGTGTTGCTTTGTAAGTTCTTTATAAATTTTGGGTATTAACCTATTACCAGATGTATCATAAGCACCCCTGTGTTCATTGCAGTATTATTTATAGTAACCAAGATGTGGAAGCAGCCCAAGTGTCCATCAGTAGATGAGTGGATAAAACAACTACGGGACATTTACACAATGGAATACTGCTCAGCCATAAAAAGAAGAAAATTTTATCCTTGCAACAGCATGGATAGACCTGGAGAGCACTATGCTAAGTGAAATAAGCCAGTCAGAGAAAGACAAATACCATATGATTTCACTCATATGTGGGACCTAATGAACAAACTGAACTAACAAGCAAAATAGAGGCAGATTCATAAAAAGAGATCAGGGTGACAGTTAAGGGTGAGGGGAGGTTAGCGGGTGGAAAGACTAAGCAAAAGGTAAAAGAACTCATGGACATGGACAACAACAGCATGGTGATTGTGGGGTGGGGAGGAAGATATAAGGGGACTGAATGGTAAAGGAAAAAAATTTTTTAGAAATACAAATTCTAAAAACAAAGAAAAATGTTGCAGTTTATAGTTTTAAAATACCATAAACAGTACTCGCTTCGGCAGCACATATACTAAAATTGGAACGATACAGGGAAGATTAGCATGGTCCCTGCACAAGGATGACACACAAATTCGTGAAGCGTTCCATATTTTTGTATTATGCTTAGTGAAATAAGCCAGTCAGTGAAGGACAAGTACCATATGATCTCACCCATTACAGGACAATAATGAACAAAACTAACAACAAGTAAAACAGAACCAAATATATGAATACAGTGAATAGGCCTTCAGTAGTCAGGGAGAAGGGGGTTGGGGGGAGGGGGCAGGAAGAGGCAAGGAAAGGGAGCAGTTTAGACAAGAACCTAGTATAAAGGAACCATGGACATAGACAACAAGTGGGATTGACTTTGGGGGGAATGGGTGGGTGGGGAGGGGGACAGAGGGGAGCAAAAAGGGGATGGATGTAATACAAGAATACAATTAAAAAAGAAAAAAATATACCATAAACACAAAGTTTTCCATTAATTAATATAGCCCTCTAAATGTTATTTTAGCTCCCAAATGTGTACCTGCAATGCCAATGTAATTTTGATCTCTAAAAACATTTTTTGTGTGCAGTCACATAAAGCCTACAACTACTTCTGCAGTAATTCAATTGCATTCATTATAGTGTAATAATGATAAAATTTTTCTATGAGTTATGTTACAGAAAAATTGAGAGTATGAATTATGATTGTAGAACAGAAAACAAATGATCAAAATGACTTAAATAAATGCATATATTTAATATTAATTATGAGTTCCTAGGGTTAACAGAACTGATCCTGACAATGTACATACACAAAATGCTAAACAACTAATTTGTGATTTGATAAAAATAGATTTATGAAAGTTATGCTTATCTAACTTTGATGTGTAGTATTTGTCCTTCATTTCTAAGTGCCATAAATTAAATTTAAAGCAAAGTGCATGATCCCACACAATGTTTTAAATGAAATCTTTTCTACTAGGACAACAAAACACCTCAGGACATCAAGTATTTCTAGCAGTCAAGAGTGTTTTGTCTGTATTTGTGAACGTAGCACAACTTTTCTATTTTGCCACTAATTTTCAAAAGTCATAGCGGAAAAGAATGGACCTATTCCTTTAAAACATGCATGTTTAAATGGACAGATGTTAAAAGCTTCTTTATACATTTTTTATTTGAAAGCAATTTTAGTCATCTTTAATTGAATAAAAACTGAATTCCTTTAATAATCAAATAAATCAGTACAATAATCATGTAAAACATACAGAGAGGAAATTAGGAAGCATCTGTAGGTATACATCTGGAGATTTTGCTTCTCTCCTACAGCAAGCAGAGAGAGTCCTGGACTTAAAGCCATTAATAGATTTGGTTTTCTGTCTTGGACTGCTTCTTTAATTGCCTACCAGCATGACTCTGATCAAAGTAGTTATTCATTTTGATCCCATTGGATCTAATACATGAGGAGTCTATGTTTTTAATGAATTTTTAACCTGATGGCCATAAAGACAACAGACTGGGAATTAACTACTAGAATGGCAGAGGTGGGGAAAGGCCATTCTGCTGAGTCATGACTTATATGGGTCGCCCTCCTTTCCATCCTTAAAATGAGAATAATTTTTCAATCAAACCTTAAAAATAGTTTCAACAATAGGCAAGATGGTGATGGTAATGGTTTAATGGATGTGTGTGCGGTAGGAGGGAGGATGAGTAAGGTGATGAATTTTACAATACAGTACAACTCAGAGTGATAAAAGAACGAACGAACATAAGATGAATTTCTTCAGTCCTGTTTTGAGGTGGCCCACATCTGAGCTGTGTTTCTAAAAATACAGCATATATATGCCTTAGAATCAAAACATCACACCTTACATGAGATATATACTGAAAATCTGTTTTTGTAAATGACAAGTGAGATAGTTTTTAAGAGCAGAAATCCTAAGAAATATTTTACTATAAAGTATTAAATTTCAATAAGATTGTGTTTAGACTATGATCAAGGTTTTAATTGTATCCTACTGAATATTACTATAATCACTTATATTAACATTGTAATTACTGTCAGTATAAATTTTCTAGTCTTTATATCATGTGTACTTGTAAAATAAGTGTTACACCTTTCTACTCCTAACTTTAAGAAATGATATTTCAAAAGAGAAGACAACTAAAAGAATAAAAGGAATACAAGCACAAAACAATAAATTAAAGGAAAGTGTATTCCTACTACCATAGAACTTAGAAAAAATTGAATTTTATTAAATAAAAAATAACATATTCTAAGAAGGTCATTAAATTTGGTCATTTTGTTAAATGTATACAATATAATTTCTCTTTAAGTACGTTTTAAAGCTCACCATATTGTTTGTGACTTTTAAAAATTAATTAAAATGCCAAAGTTTTGAGCATGAAGCATAAATTTCATTTGACCTTTTAAGAAAAATGTTTTGTATATTCTTCAGAAAATAACTTGGCTTCTCTACCAAGCATGCTAGAATGAGCCAGGTGGCAGATTACTTAAATATCTCTCCTCTAACCTCTGAAGACTGGGGTTTAAATGTGGCTTGAAAGAAATACCCAGGAGTGATTTGTGTGTATCTCAAAGCCCATACAATTGGGCTTAAATAGCAATTACTTGCAGCTGCGAAGATGCTCTTTCAAAAAACATCAGAAATGCCGCAGGACAAGATTGCAGGGTTTCAATAAAGATATAAAAGTCACCCAGACAATCCATATGGGATCTAGCTTATCAAACTAAGGAACCTAAAGATCTAGAACTGTCCAGGTCAAAAGTACCAAATGAGTTTACTGGTCTCTAAACAAAAAAAGCAACAAAGAAAAATGAGTAGTCGCCAATAAGATTAGATTAAGCAGTGAAAGCACCCTAAAGACATGCAAATTATAATGGTAAGTGGAAAATAAATAAATTAATTAAAAATATAGCTTACTAGTGCCCTCTAGTGTACTTTCTCTCTTATTTTATATAGATTGTGATTTTTCCCCCCTGCAGGATAAGGGTTGGAACATAAATTCTAGAACAGCTGAAAACTCAAAAGAAAGAATACTAGCTGTAAGTTCTTAAAAATTAAATGTTAACATTATCAGGAAAAAATAAAACAGCAACATTCTAATAACATTATTACATTGTTTTAATGTCAATAAACTGACATCAGTACAAATGAAAGGAAGACTGACAGACAGGAGAATGATACAATTTCCCTCCTCATTGTTGGACAAATCAGCCTTCTCCCTGAAAAATATTTTACCTCACAGTCACTGTGTTTTGCATCCTAATTGTTACATGTGCCAACAAAACAGATTGTTTGCTAATTGATATCATAAAGCAAGACAGCCTAATGAAGGATGATAATTCTGACTCTAGCTAGCAGCAGTTAATGTAAAGCTTGATGGAAATGCTATCATTTTTAACAATGTAGCATTGACTTTTTACTGTACATGTAGAGCCGTGACAAAAGCCACATATACCCAGCTTTATTTTTAAAAACAAAGTAATTCTACTACTGTATGTCTGTTACCAGTTCTAGTATAGCTTGTAGAATCTGAAAGAAAGTAAGTGTAAGGGTATCATTCAATCTCTGTATAAAGCACTTATAGACAAGGAAAACCTTTTGGTCTGTAGCCAGATGCAGGTTATGAAAGGATATGCCTGCCTACAGGTTTTTAGAAGGAAGTAAAATAGCCAGTACATGAAGTATCTCTACTGAAATTTTGCAGGATGTCAATAAATTAGAATAGAAAAAGGCATATATTACCTCAAGTATTTATAAATTCAATCATGGCATACTTGAAAAATAAAAATTTATTTTCACACTTCTATGCACCTTTCATAGCAAAGTGCCATATTTCTCAATGGGACTTTCCCTGTCAGCATAGAAGAGCAGTTCTTAAAGCAGTGTGTGAGTGTGTGTGTGTGTGTGTGTGTGTGTGTGTGTGTGTAAACTGATATTATTAGGCATTAATAAATGTCTAGGGTGAAATCAAATGTGAAATCACACAGAACAGTCTTCTGAATCTAGGTCCTTAAAGAACAACGGTCATATGATGCAAATAATAAGGCACTGGCAAATGAGAAAATAAAGGCATTCTGAGACTGGTGATGGAGAAATTTGGAGATCTTGAGCTTAACTCTCAAGGTGGAAGATTCAGGAAGAGGTAATGTACCACATGCCATTACATACAGCAGCCAACTTTGTTTATTCAAGAGCAATAATTTGTGGTTTAAAAAGTCATTTATACTTTTTAAGTTATTTTTTCACTTGGTTAAATAATTTCACTGCATCTCAACCTTGATTCTTCATTGTCTTTGCAGAGTAAAATCTGATTCATAAAAATAAAAAGCTTAGACTCAGAGACTTTTCAAATTAGAAGAGAACCCCAAAGATTATCTCTTTCATCCATCCAAGATTCCACTGCCGAGCAAATGCAAAAACTGAGGCACAGAGAGATAAAATCAGCTGTGTTTAAAATGATGCAGCCAGAAGGAAAATAAGCCTTCAGTCTTATAGCCATAGTTTTACAAACTATTTATTTTTGATGAAATGCAGCCTTTTAAAAAGGCCTTAAAAGAGCTCAATTTTCTACCTTTTTAGCTTAAATTTTAGCGATTTAGTTCTTAAAAGTAGGCACAGGAACAGTGCCAAGGGAATAAACTGCAGAATAAATTGAAATTCTATCACAGTTGATGACAAATTGTTTTGCAATCTTAAGTTAATCCTGAGGTAGTACTTGATAGACTTTTAATTAAGTGACGAACATCTATAACATTTGTGAGTCTGTCAATTTACACTTTAGACACTGATTTGAAAACCATTAACTGACACAGTCTAGGGGTTTGGTTACACTAATAGTAAGTAACTCCACACTTCCATTTATTTTTCTCTTTCCTAAAATTTTCTCCTTTTTTACCCAAAATATGTAGAGAAAATCATTGAAGATAGTCATTTCATTTATGATCGTTATTGAATACAGTCTAACATTATTCATTCAAACTGCTTTCTTGATATATTACATTTATACTTCATTCAAAATTTTTGCCTAATTTTCATACTCTTCTGATTGAATGTCTGCCTACATCCTGAGGCTAAGCTCCCAGATTTCTGAGTTGGGAAGCTGCCATTTTAGTACACTGCATTTGATGGCAAATGCAGTGCCATCAAAGTTGAATCCTGTGTGAACACCCACAACAAATTCAGAGAGTGAGAAAATTCTGGATCACGATGTGGCAAATAACATGGTGACTGAAGTCAGAACTCCAACCTCCTTCTCCTCCCTCCCTCTCTTCACAGAATGTGCTCAGCATAGAGATAACAGAATAAAGCACACACACTGAAAACAAAACGGGAGGGGGAATTTGAGTTCAAAGTGTTCAATATTCAATTTTGTTTCATTGCAAAGTTATAATCCATGTGACTTTGCTTTCCTTCTCTAGTGAGCATTAGTGCCACTGTGCCATCTGCCACTGTTAGGAGCCATGTCTCCCTTAGTTATCTTTTAATTGGCTTGACCTATGGGAAGGATGGCTCACAACCAAGCTAATTACATAAATCTACTCCAGGCTCTATAAATTCCACTATAGACAGCTCTTCTGGGAGGATAAAAAGAAAAGAAAAACTGATCCGAAGTTTCAAACTTCGTATATTTCAAATACTAAAAGCATGCATTTTATAGCATAATAAAAGGTAATTATTTTTTGTGCTTATAATTTGAATTTTCTTCGCCCCATAAAATTAGCACATAATTACAATTTAAAATTGTACTAATGTATGAAAAGCACAGTTTAAACAAAGTCAGAATTATAGTTTGAAAACTAATTTTTGGTTACAATTTTAATTCAAGAAATTCTCATAAGAAATGTGATTAGATGCTAGATTCTCTTAAAATATTAACTAAGTGAAATTAGTGTAAACAGGTTAGGTTTCCAAAGAAAACACATCTTATTGCTCTATAACTGTATACTATTAAAAATCAAGAACACAAATTGCTACACATCAAAAAAAAAAAAAAAAAAAAAGCCCAAATCAATAAAGAAAACTACTTGAAAATTGTACTTAAGCCCCCAAATCACATCTCTTTGTATCTAGGCATATTATTTTGCCCATTTTATAGGTAATGGTTAAATTTTATGTACTTTTGGGACATACTGAATGGCACTGAGGCATTTTTTAACTGGAAATGCTGAAGAAGATAGATCTAAGTGGAATTTTATGCATACATGATACTAATAATTAGCAAAATAAAGATAAATAATTCTTCCAATATTAAGAAGCATTATTAATTCTATGTATCTGTTTCATAAAAGTACGATTATATTCTGAGATTTCAAGATCTCTGTTTAAATATGCCATGTGCAAGAATCAAGATGGTGGAGGAGTAAGTGGAGCTACACCAATCTCCTCCCAACACCAAACTGGAATTACAACTTACTTGGGGAGAAATCACCCAGAATAACCAACAGAACACCAACTGGAGAGAAGTCTTAGTTACATGGACAGAACAGAAGAGCCGATTCATTACAACATGACCGGTAGGAAGTGTGGAGATGTGAGAGGCTGGTGGAGCTCCCACAGGTGGCAGCTGAAGGGACAGAGAAACATCTCAGCAGCTGGGGCTCCAGGGGAGAACAGTGGGATCTAAACCCCCAACTGGGCTTCCCAGCCTACAGGAACAAAGCTGAGAGTAAAACAGCACCCAGCTGTGAAAAGCAAAAAGCCACCAGGTTTATCTGGCTTGGCAGAGAGACTGAGTTCTTAAAGGGACCATGCACGAAAATACAGAGGCACCCACTTACCCTGGGCTCCAGCAGAGAAAGGGCAGAGCGGACCAGAGAAGCCTGGGGAAAGTTGGAGTCAGTGGCTTTAGCGGGAGGGTTGAGGGAGCAGCCATGAGTCCAGTGCTGACTCATCCCCCATAGAGCCAGCAGACCACTCTTCTCCAAAGGGCGGGAGCCTGAGGGGTAGCCACAGCCCCACCCATAGGAATTAATCCGCCCCACCCAGCAGTGCCTAAACCTGACCTCAGATGACAGGTTGATTGGATTAACAACTGAATTCATCTGCCCTACCCAGAGATGCCCAAAATTGATCACTGATCACAGACTGATTGGATTAACAACTAAAGGAGACAGACAAAGACAGTGGATCTCTGGTAGTCTCTAACTGGCTGACTAGGCCCAGACTGGGACACAAGCTGAGGTCACCAAGCCCGGAGCCAGGAAGTAAAAAAAAGTGCACCTCTACACCACAGAAGATCACACCACTAAGACAGTAATACAAAGCAGACCAATCTAAAAAGCAGAAACAAACAAGAGTCACCTAAAATGGGGAGACAAAGAAGTCAACCCTCAGCAAATGAAAAGGAGGAATCCCTAGGAAGAGTGCAAAATGAAGTAGAGGCAAGCGCACTATCAGACATGGAATTCAAAATAATGATGATAGAGAAGCTCAATGAGCTCAGCCAGTTCAAAGAAAACTATAAACAACTCCAGGGGAATTACAAAGAACTCTAGTGAAGATACAAAAAACTTACTGAGAACTACACCAGCATTAAAAAGGACATAGAAACCATCAATAAGAGCCAGGAGGAAATGAAGAATACCATTTCTGAATTGAAGAACACTGTAGAAGGAATCAAAAGCAGGCTAGAGAAAGCAGAGGATCAGATCAGTGAGCTGGAGGTAAATGTAAAAAAAAATTCCCAGGCAGTGAAACAAAATGAAAAAAGACTGAAAAAGAATGAAGAGGTTTTAAGAGAGCTGCAGGACAACATGATACATAACATCTATATCATAGGGATACCAGAAGGAGAAGAAGAGGAACAAGGGATAGAAAAAGTAATGACAGAAAACTTCCCTAACTTGAGGAGAGAAAAAGGCATGAAAGCTCAGGAAGCACAGAGGGTCCCAATGAAGAGGAACCCAAACAGGCCCACTTCAAGACATATCATAATTAACATGGCAAATTTCAAAGACAAGGAGAGAATCCTAAAAGCAGCAAGAGAGAAACAGCTAATAACATACAAGGGGGCTCCCATAAGGTTATCAACTGATTCCTCAACAGAAACACAATGAGCCAGAAAGGAATGGCAAAAAATATTTCAAGCAATGAAAAACAAAAGCCTGCAACCAAGAATATTCTACCCAGCAAGGCTGTCATTCAAAATAGAAGGTGAAATAAGGAGTTTCCCAGACAAAAGAAGGCTAAAAGAATACATCTCCACCAAACCAGCATTGCAAAAGATGCTAAAGGGTTTGCTTTAAGATGAAGAATCTCTACCTCAACAGACTCTTAACTAATTCAGTGATTAGTTTAGGACCACATAGGAAGTCAACCACAAGTTAAAAAAATAGCTAGAATACTGTTCTACAAAATTATTTAAATCCTAGGGATTTTTTATTTTTCACCTCAGCTTAGTAGACATAATAATTTCTACTCTGGGGACCAGCTAAGCACTATAAATGCCATCATTTCCGAAGGCTTCAACTTGTAAAACGTGTAGAGGAAAAACAGAGGGTATTGACAGAAGACCTGTACACAGACAAAAAGAAAAAGATGGAAAACTGCAAAAAGAATAAATTGTAGTTCCAGTAGCTTAATATAAAGTTGATTTGTATTATTGGAGGGGGGAGGATCTGACTCAAAAACAGATTGATTTTTTACTATGGGTTTGGCACTAACTGTCTCTAGGATAACTTTCACAAAAGTGAGTTCGGCAATACACCACTGCTGTGATATATTTCACAAAAAAAGCATTCCAGAGTAAAATAAATATTAAAGAAAAAAAATCTGCTTACTTTTGCTATAATATATCTAAAACACTATTATTTAACATGTAATAATTATGTAAGCTATTGGCATATTTTAAATGTTTTTGTATTAACTCTTCAAAATCCAGTATGTAATTTAAATATGTATAAAAATATGTACAGGTGTAAATGTATTTTTGCATGTGTTTGGTAATATTGCAATTCATATTACTTAAAAGAATAATTCTTTAAAGAAGTGAATTAATGTAGGTATTTTGAAATAATGAAGAGAAAACTTTGTATTATGATTTGAGAAGCTGACAGAAGGCAGTAATTAAATGGTGAATTGCCTGGATGTGAAAGGAAAATATTTAAAAAATACACATTGATGGTTACAGAATAGACAGGGCGGTGTTAAGAATTTAAAGGAAATGGAGAAGTCAAAGAACTTATATGCATGACACATGGACATGAACTAAGGAGGACATTAAGAGGAAACAGGGTACTGGGTGGAAGGGGGCAAAGTGGGGAAAACTGGGGCAACTGTCATAGCAAAATAAATAAAACATATTTAAGGAAAAAAAAAAGTAAAAGGAGAGAACAAACCCTAACATTATGGAGAGTAATGGAAGCTGTTCCTAAATTAGGAATCCTGTGCTTTGCAGGACTATGTACATGACACACCTCCCCCTAAATGTTACCTCCTCTTATTGTCACATTTTGTAGTCCTCCATATATTTTACAAAGAAAGAAGATTTTTAATTAGAGATCACTTTTGAATAAGGTAATCAATTCCTCAAAAACCTCCAGGGTCAAGGGAGCATAATTACATGTTTGCACACATTAGTATCATGAAAATGCTACATTCCTGATGCCTAAATAGCTCAGTTGAAATTACAGTTGACTGGAAATTTAACATAAAGTAATTAAACAAATAAGAAAAAAGCTAGAGAGGGAAGACTCCCAAACTCTTTCTATGAGGCCAATATTATTCTAATCCCAAAACCAGGGCAAGATACAACTAAGAAAGAAAGCTACAGGCCAATATCTCTGATGAACATAGATGCTAAAATTCTCAACAAAATATTGACCAATCGGATTCAGCAGTATATTACAAAGATCATACACCATGATCAAGTGGGCTTCATCCCAGGGATGCAAGGATGGTACAACATTTGAAAATCAATAAATGTAATACACCACATCAACAAATTGAAAGATAAAAACCATATGATCATATCAATAGATGCTGAAAAAGCATTTGATAAAGTGCAGCAACCATTTATGATAAAAACCCTCAGCAAAATGGGAATAGAGGGAGCATACCTCAACATCATAAAGGCCATCTATGAGAAACCTGAAGCCAACATCATACT